>JAPMOR010125260.1:138617-250069 GCA_026543865.1 Argiope aurantia
TATATATATTTCTTTTTGGATTACGAGATAGGGCGATATGCTTTTTTCATTGATTTTTGCATCGCGATCATCGATTTGGTCAACAGTTGATATACAGAATATTGCATATAATTCTAAAAGATTTTCCAAGCCTGTTGAAAAATAATTAAAAATTACTACTTTAAAACCAAAAATCTACATTGAGTTTATACCTATTATAACATATTTTTGCCTTAGTAAGTGTGGTCAAAATTCATATTTCATGGCAGAAATACTACATATTCATCAAATAATTCCTGAAAGAACGTTGATAATTTTTTCTTACCCAAGCAAAACTGAGATGGCTCCTAGATAAATATGTAAAAATTATAATTTATAAGCTCTTTCATTTTAAAGTAACGATGAATTACTGCAATGCAATCCTCTAATCTACTATAAAAATTGAAATATTAGAAAACTATTGCAGCGATTACTTTCGCATATCGAATAGGAAAACGCGACAGATTAATGCTCATAAGAAATTAAAACATCTAAACAATTTCACGGATATATCACGTATTTGACAACCAAACCATCATGGTCTCCGAACCTAAATCGACTGTAACACATAAAACATTTGATAGATGGGACACGTGTCGACTGAAACGAAGATTTCGTCTCTGTTGCTTCAGACAGAATCAACATGACAGCGAGGTCTTCCAAAGGTTACGATAGTCATTTTTTTCCCTTTGATATAGGCTAAGGAGTGAAACTTACAGATATTACTTAGATCATTTAAGCGAATTTTGGTGAGAATGATACTGTGCCTTAAATGCATTAGTCACTTTCGTGTCCTTTTTTTTCTGTAGTGAAGGATTACATTTTATTTTATTCTCAATCAAAATATTATGACCCAGAGTTAAATAATAAATTTGTTCATTTTTATGTTTTATATCTCTTAAATTTTATTGTGACAGTTGGCGAATATTTTGGTCATAAAATATCAAATTATTATACATTTGTTTTTTTAAAAAAAACTAATAGTTATACAAAATACATTAGTAAGTTTAAAAAGATCTAGTTGAAAAGATCTTTTTAAATATGCTAATGCATTTTTATTAAATGATACTAGATCTTTTATTAAATGAAAAATGTGAATTAATTTATTTCATCGTGGACTCTTTCTAACAAATGAAGTAAATAAATTTTAAATAAACTCTTCAATGATATAAATTAGTATAAATTTCATAAGCTTTAGAGAAACATTTATTCTGTTTTCATAATTCGAAGAATAGATATTAGAAAAAAAACTTTCCATTTAAATTTGTTGTATCTCAATAGATATAATAAAAAATATAATTACAAATATCATGATGATCGCAAAAGCATAATTTTGTATAACTAAGCTTCTTCTTTGTCTTCTGGAAGACAAACTCAGTAGAATTTTCTTTCTATAATGGAATTTTCAGAGAATAGAACTAATCTCGAATTGCTCCTTGCCGCTGTTATTAATTTTCTATATAGAAGTGTAAAACTATAAAAATAATTTAATGCGTATTTCTTTATCATATTTTTCACATAGAAATGCGAATTCAGAGAGACAAATATGGATGTATTTTTAAGCAGCATTTTGGACTGATTTTTAAATTGTATTACACACTTAAAATTTCAAAATATCGAATATTTTTTTATTGTTTGATAATGTTCTCTGATCCTTTAGCTTTCAAACGATACCAAGATGTTGTCAATATTCGAAATATTTCTCCAGTTATAATTATTTTTCTTGAGGTGTTTCATTAAAAACAATAGTTAGGGTGTTTTTAAAACAAATTTTATGAAGAATGATATTTTTCCACTATGTTGCTTCATTCAAACAATCATAACTCATCAAGGAATTAACCAAATACAGTTATTTATATATCAAAATAATCTGTATGAAATAGCGGATGTTTTGTGTCTCAATCAAAATTATATTTATAGAAATAAATTTTAAATAGCTATTTAAAAGTTAAAATTACAGAAAAAATCTTGCCTTTTCTATTCATCGTTGATGAAAAAATTGTTTAAAAAAACTATATATTTTTATAACTTGATTGAGGCAGATAACATAAAGACTAATATTAGACATAATTTCCAACTAGAATTGTGTGTCTGTACAAATTAGAATTTATGATATCATGTTTCAAAAAATAGGCTAATTAGCTCATCAAATATTATTTAATTAATTAATAATTATTGTAATATGGTTTTTTCACACTGAAATGAGTTTAAAAATATATTAATAAACTACTGTGAAAAAACTGAATTTTTAAAGTTAAAATTTTTTAAAAATCTTCAAGTGTGTACATACACCTTAAACAATTAACCCTGTTAACTATTAAAATTTATGATTATTAACACTAGTAAATAAAGTATATTTGAGAAGAAAACTGTTATATCTATAATAAAGGTTCTTTTTAGATGTCATGGCTTATTTTTAATGACAAAGTTTAATGTCAAAGTGTATCTTACAAAAATAAAATTTGCAACTCTAACCCTACATTTACTTGTTAATAAAACATTTGCACTTGCAAGGAAAAAAAGGGAAGAAAAAAAAACACTTTAAAAATCGATTAATACTTTTAAAAGTGTTCGTTTACTACTTTGTGAAGATTTCTTCAGTCAGCATAGGAAAATACCATTGAATAATTTAACTGTTTTGCTATTTTCTACATTCTGCACGTGCACTGTTTTGCATTTAGAGTTACTTTACATTGGATATCCAAGGAATAGGTAAGCCGTTTCTCTGTTTTACAAACAAATTAGCTTTTTACTGATGGTAAAACTGCAACTGGCATGTGCATTCGCATTTAATTTATAAATAGCAGATCAATGTCCCTGCAACTACATTCGAAAATATTGTGCACTCTTTAATAACTTTAAAAATTTTATATTATTTTTATTCAAATATCAGTTTTTATATTGGAATATATATATAATTTTTGATGCTTATAAAGATACTTTTACATATGTATTTTTACTACATTTTTTAAGAATTTTCCTTTTTTTTCTAAGGCTGAAGAACGCATGTAGTCAATAATTGCAATTATTAAATACATATTTCGCACACCGAAGTTATTTAAAACTTTTAATTTTACCTTTGATCAGATATAACTCCAATTATGCAAGAAATAGCAAGGATCTTGATAAAGTTTAAACATAATAAGTAAAATAAATAATAAATAAAAATAAATAAGTTGAAACCGAATGAATCATTTTCATTTTTTTTTGTCTCTACATGTCCGATTTGAAAATAAAAGAGAAAGGTCATTTATGAAAATTTCTTTTGTATGAACACGGGAATATCTTAAACCCAAATATACATTTTTATTTAACATATTACATAGGCGTTCAATTTTTATTTTGAGTGAAATTTTCTTAAAAACGATATCACTGCATTAAATGTAATCATATTACAAATAAAACATCTGAATAGTACTCCCTTTTTCAAATTTTTAATCTTACAGCAACATAAAAACTGCTAAACATTTTTCTAATTACTCGTCGAATTCGGAATTTGTGAAATAAGGGCTCGACTAGCATTCTGCCTGTAATTATATCAATATTTTGATGATGTTCGATCATTCTTTCTAGAAAACAGTTTTTTAAAAAATAAATAGCCAGCTCATTATTGCCCAGTGTCCTCATTTAAGAGTAGTTAATCAAAGGATATGCGGTTTCTTTTAAATTATTTGAAATGCATTTTCGTTTCAGTTAAAAAAAGAAGCTATCTCTGTAAATAAGCTTGAACGTTTTCATATATCTTCAGTTATATTCCTTTTGTGAATTTTGAAGCTTTTATTTCTTTCCTTATGGACAACAACTAAACTCCACATGAGTAAGTATGTCTCTAATATTTGGTATTGCTTTAACCTAAAATTGATCTTTTATCCTGAGATTATTTTCCTTTTCAAGAGTGGCGACCCATAATGCTCTCAGGCTGAAAGCGTGAGTTATAACCACCTTTTATTCTAACTTCCAAATCAATGATTTATTATTATTTTTTGCTTTTCTACCATCAATAATTGAAATCTAAACTCCTCCTGATTTTTTTGATTAAAAACTCGCTTTTCCTTCGATTTTTAGTAAGGTATCGAATAATAGCTGTGTCTTCATTATTGAGGAATTTTAGGAATATTAGTTCTCGCTACAAATTGGAGCGGATACCATTGTAATTCTGCAGGAGGTTGATTGACTAACTAATGAAAAACCTTTTGATGGTGAAAGTACAATTGCACATGAAATAAAAACTTTGTATCTGACATTCCGGATGCAGATGAAATAGAAATTTCTGATAAAGTAAAGAATATCGGCTGTTTGTTTGAAAACCATGCTCCATACAAAAATAAATTTTAATTAGAACGGAATACAGTAAAAAGTCAAAGTCAAAAAAATAGCTTCGAATATTGGAAATTCAAAATGAGGGTAAAGAAAGTTTCTTAGCATTTCATAAATGAAATATTTCTTTCAATCTTTTTGGTAAGGAAACTGAAATTCTGAAACTTAGTGAGGCAGTAACATATCTACAACAGAATTTGAAAAAAAGAAATCCTGTATGGAAACACTGTATTCATATTAAGACCAGAAATAACAAATTAGTGTTTATCAATCAAAAGTAATAAATAAATATTATAAATGAGTGTAAAATTTCGGTCAACTGAACTGGTATATCACTAAGAATTAAAAATCTGAAATAAAGTAAAAAATATAAAAACGGTATTTATTTATTAAAATAATCGACGCGTTTTCTTGTATATGCTTAAATCGTTTTCAAGATAATTCATTGAACTGAGAGCAATAAGCATATACCAATAAAGGTTCTTTTAAAACACTTACATAAAGAAATTTGAAATTAAATATTTAGAATTTAGATTTCCAATTTCGAGACAATCCTGCTCTAAGGACGTTTTCGTTGGTGTACGACTATTTCAAAGAAAGATAAACAAAAGCTGTCAGCTAAGAAATTTTGTATGAAACAAATGATGATGTTTGTATGATGTATGATGTATGATGCTTGTAGTGTACACATTCTACTAAATGTGTTCACTAATATTATACATTTCTTGCTTTATCAAATCTATGCATAATGCAGCAGTTAGTAGTATATCTATATTAATAATGATGATGAATGCATGTGTGAATTGGCGGTCTACAGGCCGAACCGTTTGATCTATAACTACCAAATTTGGCGCATATATATCTTGAAAGATGAGAATTTACGCCATGAAAAGATTTTTTAAATTGTAATCATAATTTTAATTAACTAAACATTAAGCGAAATTTAGCCGTTTTTCCACGATAACTTTCCAAGATATTATAGACTGAAACTGAATTTTACACAGCTTTAAAATTTAAAAATGGTTTTCATGGTTTTTTTCATGGTATCAATTTATTAGTCGTGCGATGTTCTTTTGAATTTTGGTAATTTTTTAAAAATATTTTTGACTAATCTCCAATGATAAATTTCATTGTTACACGCTGAAATTCAAACCGCTTCATTGTTCCATCAAATATTTAATCGCTGATTTTCTGTCATTGTTGAAAGCTAATTCTGTTTAATGTCTGCGTAGTTTACAAGATTCATAAAAAAAGGAGGTAAAAATATTACGAAATTTAGAAGATAAACGAATCAGATATTTGGATTTTTAATAGCATCATGATGTTATGGGACTGGAGAGAGGTTCATGCGCACGATAAACGGAACTGAACTTAGACAAAATTACATGGTTTTAATGTCAGACATTTTGGCGGAATCGTGAACGTGAAGTTATACGAAACAATTTATCTGAAATCAAATATAACTAATAATCCCGCGGAAAATGCTAGCCGCCTGAGACGACAAATTTTTAACATTTTTGTAATTACTTGTATTTCACGTATTTTATAAATTTATTAAAAAACAGGTTTCAGCTGTTTCATAAAATTTGTCCTTATAAATTAATAGTATTTTCGAGGTCAAAGCTAATATTTTAAATTTCAAAAATGTGAACTTTTACCTTGTATTTATTAAACATAAATTAAAATGATTTATAGTAATTTTGTCTAAAGATCCAATAAAACATTTAAAAAAAGCATTTATCTCATTTTTTTTTGCTAAAAAGATTACTAATTTCATACATAAAAATAATTTTCTCACTGGATGCCCAGAGTTCTCACATGAGAAATTAAACAATTTTTACATTAGTTTCAAATTCGCAATCCTTCAATTTTAAGACTGAGAGAAAGCTAGTTTCATTTCGCCTTTTCTACTCTCAGTAATCCTTAATAACTTAGAATTGAGATGTTCATCAAATATATTCGGCAGAATTAATTCAGACGTTAAGAGATTAATGTGGGAGCTTTAAACAGTAAAAGGGAAAAATTCTTTTTAATCCATAATAGTAGATCTGACCTGTGCCCTTATTCTAGTTTTAAGCATCAACATTGTATATTTATATCCACTCTTATATCGAAGCCCTAAAATGGAGTTTCGAATAATTCATTTCTCATATTAATTCACCTTTCCCAGGAAAATACACTAACGATATAATATTTTATACACTTTTAGTAGAAAACGGTCACTTCAGTATAAATAAATCGGAATTATTTATCAGCAAAGAGAATTCTTTGAGACGACAGAACACTTTGATATTTATAAGTAAAGTTACGTCATATTAGTACAGCAGCAAATGAGATGAGTTGAAAAGTTATTTTTCTGTTTAAGACACAAGAAATTTAAGTTCACTAATATTTCATCAATGATTAAAACTTCAGCATAATTGAGAAAGACTGATGTCAAAAATTTCGCTCAAAAGTATATATACTTTGTTAATTTTCAAAAGATAAAATATTAATTTTCTGACAAACTTTTGAAATATTAATTTTCTCCAACATAACAAAAGCACTTAACATCTATTTTCTAAAATTCTAAGCACAGCGTCGTATATTATCTAAATTACAGAAATTTTTTTACAAAACATTTCTGGATATCATTTTAAGAAGCGTTATATTTTCACACAAGAGACTACAAGAGAAAACATATTATTATTTAAAATTTAATTCTAGTTCTAGGGACTTTAGAAGAATTCCACTTGATTTTATTTGTTTATATTAAAAAAAGCCATGAAATTATGCGTATGAAATCAGTAAATAAAACTAAGCAAATGCAATATGTTAAGAAGAAAATGAGTTAAAATTTAGCTTTCTTGCTTTTAAAAATACAATATACTTCCAACAGTAATCACAACACATTTCTAAATTGTTTTTGTTGTTTTAAAACAATGAAAGAAAGAAATTTTCATTCATTTGACTTTAGTAAATAATATTAAATAAAATATTTGAAAATATCCTTTTACTTATTTTAAATTTTATCTAATCTGAATATTTATTTTCTCTTTTTATGAATCTTTGGAATATATAATTAAATAAGTTTGTTATAAATATGAAGAAAATATTTATTTGTGTATACCAAGAAACAGAAAATAAGTAAAATTATTAAAATATAAATAATATTAAGTATTTCATTCTAACCTATTGCAAAAATTAAATTAATTCTCTAGTAATAATTACGATGATTATTTAGAACTACTAAAAAATTAATATAAAAATTTATGCACCTGAAGGTGCGGTTTTTACATTAATATTTTAATTTTATATAAGATGAGAAATTTTTATCTAAACAAAAATCAAATTTCCCATTTAATGAGAATTTAGAATAACTGCCAGTTTCTGAATCCCAGTTCTGAATTCAGAAATTATAACTAATAAATTGTGACTTTTCGAAGAACAATTTCACAAGCTGATAGAAAAAGATCAAATGATGTGTTTCTAATGCATTTTCTCTAATATCTTCTATCATCGAAAACTAAAATCTTTCAAGTAATAAAACCGGCAACAGTTACTTGATGAATGCCGACTTTGTATGAACTATATTGTGTTAAATATGCTTTTATGTGAATAGCTCTATTTATATATATTGAAAACAACTTAAAAAATAACTCTTTTATAAATAAATCAGAAAAATAATTGTCATTCTGATTGCTCCTTCAGTACGACACATAATTAGGAAATTTTTTTATTCTTCTTTTGAAGAGAGCAATCAGAATGTATAATTTTAAACCAAAAGGCATAAATACAATAATATATTACTCATTACATCATTAGAAGAAGTTATTTTTAATAAACATTGTTTTTAAAAAATACCAAGATCTTAACCTTATATATAGCATTCATAACGAAAAAAAAAAAAACTGTGAATGCTTGATTTTCCTTCAAATTTGGATCATAAAATTCATTCAATTTGCTAGTTTCATTTTGTTCAAGGCTTTCTACTGCTTTACTGCCAAGTGAATTACAACAGAAATTATGTTTTAGAAATTATGAATACTCTGAAACTACTTTGTTTAAAATAAAAAAACAACGGAATTTTGAATTTTTGTATAATTGTAAAAATAAATCTTTACACACTCTTTAACATTTCGATGAAAATTTAAATTTCACTTAAATAGCTAGAAAATATATGGATTATTCGAAGCATGATGCTACAATGCTATCAATTTTTTGAAAAAAAATGTAATTACATTTTTTTATTTACATGATATGTTAAAGCTTTTGATAACGTTGGTTGAAAGAAAGATAGCAACACTCCCTTAGGTAAAAAGTAATGATTTCAGTTTAAGAAAATTCTGTGTAAAATTTTTACGTTTTTATGAGAAAAAGGATTAACTAAATCAGAATTTTTATTAATATATTTTTTTAATTCTTCATTTAGTTTTTTTTCTTTTTAATTTAAGATTTCATAACGTTTAGAGTTATAGAAGTAAAATGCAGTATATTTCAATTCATGTGCAGAAATTTTCCCTTTATTTCCTTTATTTTTAAACTATTATCCAAATAGATGGGAATATAATAAAAATAATCTAATTATTTGAATACAAGAAAAATTTACGATCAATTTAAATAAAAAATTAATTGTATTAAATTATGATGTATTAAATAATTGTAATAATAAAACAGAAACTCATTTGTTTCTTTTTCTTTAATATTTCAGTATGATAGCTTGATTATTTGCTTTATAGAGGAAAAATAATTATATAAGATCTGAAGACTTACTAGTAAGTCATGCTTTAAACATTGAATGTCATCTCATAAATTGGATAAAAATGAACTTTGAAATTGGTCTGGAATAATTGCCTTGTTGCTGAAGATGGTTTCGTATAAATAAATTACATCGCATTTACACAACTTATTTAATTACGATTTACATTATGAAACAGCAATCTGTCGTAATTGAAATTTAAATTTTCATTTTAATTCTAGGATTGTAGAAAACAAAAATTACTTACGTAACATTTTGTACGAGAAGAATGGTAACATACAGAAGAATCCAATTGAATGCAGTCTGCATTCGGAAAATGTCCACTTTCTCTACAAACACGTGCAATGCTTGAAGACACAGCTGAAGGCAGATAAGCAAAGATTTCATGACGTCCTTTCATCATAATCAAGCTAAGAAATTTTATATTTTATTTCTTTCATCATGAACCTCAAAGTCTCCCCGGCATCTCTAAGGTAAATTATTATTTTCTCGAAATGTTAAAAAATTTACTCTTTGAGACTCATCGTTGAAATTAAATCTCTTTAAAAATTTTTCTTTGAAATTACAGTATTTTGCAATAACATTTTTTATAACGTCTAAATTTGTTTAGAATATTTTTTTTACTGTATACCTTTTTATATTGACTTTTAATATGTTGCAGATTTTAATTTTTTTATAATATTAGTAATCGACTCTTTAAAACATCGTAGATTGCAAAAAAATAATATCAAAGATATTTTCATGTATTTTAGATTAAATTATTCAAAAATCTTGAAAATAGCTAAATTTCGAATGAATAATAGTTTACTTTTCCCACAAATATTTCCTGCAAATCAAATATGAATAATTTCCTAATTATCCAAATATTTCAGAAAGGTTGGATCAATCAAATTGGATGTTTCTTCAGGTTTTACATAAGTCAGACACTCTATAGTTATTGGTGGAAGATCACTTGGCTGGTACGTCAAGAGACAGAGACGGCGTTTGCTGTGAACTTTCGGTTTTCGAAGAGAGGGAAAACTCAGTCAGCGCGCCCTCTAGAGGTAAAAGTAAATGGACGTTTCATCTCGAATGAGAACGTGTTTTTCTTTTTTTGCTAGAAGCTTAATTTCATGTCAACAAAATATTTCCGCAGCTAATTAGGGTTTGTCATTTATTACAAAAATAGCATGGACGCTTTAATAAAACATTAAAGAACTAAAATAAAAAATTATAATATATTTTTTTGTACATAACAATCGTTAAAATGAGAGATTCTAAAATATAGGTAGCTGTCCAAAATGTAAAAGGGAAAAATTTGGAAACTATTGGAAAATTTGCACATACTTACTTGCATTGACTTTATATTTTTCAGTCATATATTTTATATCATCTATATTTATAAATTCTGAAATGTTTGGTAATTTCGTAACATATGCTTTTTTTTTGTTGCTGACATTCAAACTCAACTGAATTGAACTTGAAATCAAATTTTCACTATTGTTAATAGATTTTTGAAAACTCATTAAAAATCTTTCAGAAACTACACCTCGCTACTTAATCTGGATTTAATAGCTAAATGTCGTGCTATATGAAAATTTGCGCATAATTGCCAGCTTTAATTTTACATATTTTTATCAAATTCTCATTATTGTTTGCTATAATTGTGATATTGTTGATACATATATTTAATAATAATATGTAAATATTGTATTATTAAAAAGAAATAATTAGTATACATATTTTATTATCCTTCGGTTTAGTTTATTTTAGTTATATTAACGTCCCGTTTGAAAGCAACACTAGGGCTATTTTGGGACGGATCTCGTAATTTTGAACCACGGTCAGATGACAATATGACACCTGAGCCTGCACCCACTTTCCAAACTACTACACCACCCCAGCTGGAGGTCTACTTTCCTTCGGATTCTTTCAACATTTATTGGGCTAAGAAGTAATTCACAGGTGTTTTTCAAACCAATTCTATATTTTCATATTTATTTTTTCAAAAAATAATCTGATCATTTAATGAATTTGGCGCAATCGCTGTTTATTTATTTATTTTGAAGCTTGGAAACCATTGACAGATAATATTTTGCTCCGATTTTACACAGCATGAGTCTTCCCATGCAGCGTAAGCAAATACTTCGTTTACTTACAAAAGTCAACTGGTTATTAGGGGTAAATTAAATTAAAAAGCAAAATATGTCTAAATGCTGAATTTAGTCCACTTGATATTCAATTCAAAAATTTAGAATAATCAAAATTCAATAAAATATTTTCAAACTTTCTAAATGTAGGATTTTGTAGATACTTAAATTTTCTTTCAAATAGCTTAAAACATTTCCCTTAAACACATGCATTTCTTAATTTGAGAATAAAAAAAAACTCATGAAGTATTATTCAACCCAATATAATGAATAAATAATAATGGATCATAGAGTTATCCTCAAATTTATAAGATGCAAGCTCAGACAAAATTTTATTCTTCACTAAAGGTAAATAATAATCTATGTGTCCGAAATTTTCTTCTAACAAAGAGAAGTTTCATTATACAGAAAGTTGTCTGTAATTCAATTCAGTATGTTACATTATTTAATTAGAGTTATGTCCAATTTTTCTCTTAAACATTTAAAAACAATCTGTATTTTAGTAGTAGTGGTTGTGAACAATTTTTATATTCCAAACACGAACCCTGTAAATATCTTCTGAAGAAGGAAAATAGAGAGAAAAATTGTTTCTAACGTTAATCTGGATACATTTTCGTTAAAAACAATTTTTATGCGAGTGTTAATTTAAGAATGCGATATTGAAAGCCTGAAATATGCGAAACAATCATTTTTGTATTTTGAAATACCTCAATTTATATAAAATGCTAAAAGTTAAACAATTTAAAAGAATAATATAAATGCTTATGCATATATGTTTTCGATAGCTGGATTACAATTTGTAATAATGCTCTGAAAATTCCAGAGAATTTTATCTTCATGTGATGAGGTTTTTAAATAAAGAAATAAAATTGATACTATTTTATTTAACCTATTAAACGGTTATGTGAAACCAATTATTAAAATCTGAATGTCATAAAAAATAAACGCTCTCAGAGCATTTACTAGAATGTAGAGAAATACACATTTTTCATTTGATTGCCCCAATTTAACAAATGGGATTTCTTTTGTTATAGCTTAGATTTAAAATGGTTAAATTTTTTTTTATCTTTCAAATTTCTTTCACAGAATAGGTTTCAGAATCTTTTATGCCAATTTTATTTTCTATTGAAAAAAGCTGCAAGCAACTTTTATCGATCTTAAAGAGGCATTTGATTTTAAATCACAGCATAAAATCAATTTCATATGCTTAAATAACACCAATTGAAGCTGTAAAAATTATATATTTTCATTGAATGCTATTTCTGATGAATAGATAGATTCTATTTTCTAGCAATAGATATGGAAAACAAATCAATAGATAATTTCCTTTTGTAGAAATAAATCACACCGGTTTTTTTCATAACTTGTAACTTATATTTGTCAAGTGTATTGAATGTAGGATGTATTTCTGATATTCAATTACATCACCCTCGTTTGCTTTGATTTAAGAATTTTTTTTGTACTTCTTAAAATGAAGTAAACTTATTTTTTTAAGGAAATATTAAATTCCTGGCAGATTCGCTTTTAATTTATTCTCCAAAATAATATAAGTGCTTCAGTGAAATAGTTACGCTTAATTTTATGCAACTGTATGAGTTTTATTTTGTAGATAAGTTGTATTTAGAAACATTAAACAAAACATTTCAGATTTTTCTCTGTGTAAATTGAATTATAATGACCTACCTGAACTCAGTGGCAATATTATATCTTTTAGAATAAAATTTGAATTTTTCTGATTTCTATTAATTGTGTTCATCTGCGAAAATTAAAATATATGAAAATGTTGCGAAATAAACACAAACTAATTATTCCCTCTTCTTTTATCTGGCAACTAAAACTTCTATTTGGGAATATTTTTAATTGCTCTATATATGTATGGCTGTAAAAAGGTTCAAACGTTTCAGCAACGTTTAAAACTTTCTAATAACGTTGTCTGCCTGTAATATGGAATGATTTTGAAGCGATTTCTACGTTGAGCTTTTCTATGCTTCATAAAAAGTTTCTTGCTATTATATTATAAGCTAAATATACTCGCCCGTAGAAGTGGCGTGATGAACAGAAAATAGACGAACTTCAAACTGTCTGAAATGTTTGTAAGTATAGTTGGAGGAATTATTAAAATTATACAGCTTCATTTTAGATTTTAATTTAAGAGTTCATTTTTTGCTACTAAATGCAGTGTAGAATTTTTTATTCAGTTATTTACCTTGATTTCGATTTAGAATTTGGACTTTTTAATAATTATAGTAAATTTCACTTGATAAGGAATTGTATACATTTAATTTCAGCAATTATTTTTTGAATTTTTAATGAGATAAGACCTCCTAGAAAATAATACTATTATTGATGAGTCATGAATGACTCGTCAATAATGGAAATATGAACTGTAAATAGAATAATGGAATGGCAGTATAGCAACGGAAGTATAAATTATGCATAATTATAATTGGTGCAATGTTTATAAGTAAAACGTGCAGAGAGACATGAACGCAGTGAATAGATTTATTCTTAATAATGTGTAATTAGCACTAATTTTCAGCTAAACATTTTTAAAAGCATTTTTCCCTTGTTTTTATTCTCTTTTAAGTAACAGACAGGGCAAGTAAGATATAAGTTGAGAGATTATAGTAATAGACAGAGAGAATTCGTTGCACAGTGAATAAAAATTCAATATTATAAAAGCCTTTGAAAATAAATTTCATATACGCATTGCTGGTGAATTATTCTACATAATAGGAAAAGATAACTCCGATTTTTCTTTAAAAATCCCATTTCTTTATATTCATTGATAAAATTGCAAAAATATATATCAAATTAAAATAAAACGTAAGAAACAACGAAATGAATACAAAATTAGTGTATGCCCTAGTATATTAGTATATATTAATTTATTAGTATATATTATTATACTAGGGCAGATATATTGTAAGAAAGGAATCGATGTGGTTTATGTCTTCCCATAAAACGTTTTGGACTCGGTCTCTTTACTTAGAAGAATGATGAAGCGGAATTTTGATAAGTAAAAAATCAAGCAAAAATAATTCCATAAAATCAACTGATTAATGATATAAGCCAATCAATGGTATAAGCCAAAATACATCGGTATTTTGTTTATTTAATAAAAAAATTGAAACATTTAGAATACAAATACGCATTCATAATACAAATAAGATTTAAGAAAGATATTTTGAATTATTTTTTTTTCAGAAAGCAGGGATAACATATATAATTATAATCATTTTTGATAGAAATAAAAAATTATTTAAGATTCTCAAACTAAAAATTATAAAAAAGAAAGAAGTCTAGAAAAAGCCTTAAATATAATTTAAGCCTTATTGTTAACAAATTTTAACCATAGCATGTTTCTACAGCTATTATTTTGAATCGAATTTTGTATCGAAAATAGCATCCAAAATAGAAATTATCGCTATAGATTTAGTAAAAATGCTATATTCATATTAAAGTGTATTTTGTAATTATCGTTCACTAATGCCTCGCAAGTTATTCTCGGCCTTATCAAGGTCTATAATTTTATGAATTTTGAAGGGGAATAAGACCTTTATTGGAGAGTATTAGGGAAAATTTCGAGAGGGAGTGGGACGGTCCTGATGATTTTAAAATAAATCTTCGTTTAATCTAACATTTAAATATCTAACAAACCGGAGTAAACAAAGCATAACTGAATTACTTCATTTTATAATTCATGAACTATTCATGTATTGCATACAAGAAAAAAAAATCCTTTTGGAAAGAAAACCTTTCTTATGATTCTCACAAATACAATTTGAATGGCTAATGTATCTGCAAATAACTATTGCTACTTACATAACTAAAATAAAAGCAATCTTTCCTTTTCCCCTTCTTTTTAGGTAGTAGTCTAACAACTATTTAAATTAATACATTTGTAAATAAAATATAATCCCATCAGTTTATTGCACTTCCGTTGAATTGTTATATGATCAAGGATAAACAGAGAGCTAAATCATAAATCGGCTATAAATAGCGATAAAAGTTTTGAGAATTAAAATATTTAGATTAAATCAACAATTTGCAGAGAACGTAAATTCAATAAAAATCACGTGCATTTCATAACAGTTTTTTAAAAATAATTTCTCCATAATGCTGATTAAATGGGAACAGTCTTTTCATTTTAAATCAAAATGGAATAATTTATATATACACATTAAAATTATTCAGCTAAATTATATAATTTAAACTAAATAAAATTTTACTGCAGGAATATACAGATTCTAATCTTTCTTTTTTTTTCTTTTATTGAATATCCACCTTACCGTAAATTTATGCTATTCCACTTAAAAATCAAAATTAAGCCTCTAATTAACAAATACTTCAAATGTACCTTTATTTTAGAAGTCACAATATCTCATAATCCGATCTGACAGTAAAATATTGTACTTTGAGAAAATATGGAAAATTTTTAGAACGTGCGACGCTTCTATTAAGGAAATAGAAATACGTTTATTATTTATAAATGGGATCTTTTTAACCAGACTTATAAATGTCCATTTTTAGTAGCTACAAGATTGGTACTGTATTTTTTATGTATTTATACAGTCTGGTTATCAGTCGACACCAGAGAATACAAATCAACTAACTTGAGAAAATGATTTTACTCGATTTAATCGGGGCTTGCCTAATATAAATTCTTCGATTTCACGATCCTAATTTTTAGCTTGAATGAAAAGACAATAAAAGCGGATTGATTGTACCTTCATGCAAAGTTCTTTCGCACTTGTATTCAACTTTTGGCATTCATTTATTTTCAGAAAAATGCATTCTCATATAAATATTGCCTTTCAATGAATTATTTTTTCTGCATTTAATTCCTTTTCCCAACTCTGTATGCTTACTGAATACATTTCCTTTTATTTATGTCAATGGAAATTTCTACTTTAAACTATTGGATACGGAGGAATGAAGTAAATATATTCATTGCTTAAACTCTCAGCCAGTAATAGAAATAGGAAATCGTTTAAAAAATTTATTGGAATTACAGTGATGAGGTAGGAAGCCAGTTAGATGAGATAAGAGATAAGAAGATAAGACTTTCGTTTAAATTTCAGAAATGAATATGCTATTTCTAAATACTCTTTAAATAGAGCACTAATTACTATTTGAATTTATTAATAAACATATATATTTGCTCAGCAGTAGATTTTATTGATAAAAAAATGATTTTCTCTACTAATTCTCTAAGTTCTCTATTATTCACATTTTCAGGAGACAATATGTATTTGCATTATGGTGAATAATATTTTCTGGTCAAAATTTGAAAACGTCTTTCTTATAGTTACTCTGTTAGTTTAAATATTAGTGAAACTCAGTTTCTTGGAGTAAGTTTGCTCTCAGAAATGTTTCGGTAAACAGCTAAACCTATTCATGCATCAGGCAAAACTTTCAAATTTCTCCACATATTAACAATGTAAACAGAATGCTTCCAAAGTTCTGGTAGTGAATTCTAATTCTGTATTGACTAGTATATTCCATTGTTTAAAAAGCGAACTCGTCAAATGTATCAATTATTTTACTTATTTATTTGTATTAATAGGACAGAATATATAAAAATGTTCCCAACTGATATCCAAATCATTTTTATCTGCATTTTCAGGAAAGAAAATCATTTTTAAACATTAAATTCGAACAGTTTTGAGATTAATTCTCTTAATAATTAATTTCATTAGTAATAAACAAAACTTTTCTAGAATAGCTTTTCAAGAATTTTTTAAAAGAGCTTTCAAATTCTAATAATGTCGGATAAAACAAATGGATCATTTTAAATTCTTGAATCAATTCAGATCAGCTTGAACATTTTAAGAAAATGGCTATGTTTTGCAAAAAAAATATCTCTAATAAGATTAATATTTTTAAAACAAATAATAAGGAATAAGCATCATATTATATTATTATTATTATTATTATATAGTCCATTTCATGCATTGTGAACACGCATGCAAACTCAACTATGTTCAGAATAGTCCTTAGGGAAAATAAATTATTTCACCTAGAGTTCCTCTAGTTTTTCAGGAAAGTGTCACATTTCTATGTTTATAGAATACTTGATATAATTATGCTAATGACATTTATCAAAATACAAGGTCAGTAAACAAATTTATTTGAAATTAAAATTTGTCAAACATGATAAATTGATACTCAGCTACGAGTTCAGAGAAAACGCTTAAACCGTTTAGATTTACAACAAGTTACAGAATACAAAAATGTTAAATGCAATCATTAGAAGTTTACATCATGATAGGGTTTCTTTGAATTAAAAGGTTAATATGTCGTGAGTTTTGAATTCAATATCACTAATTTCTTTAAATCGTAAAAATTCAGTAAAATATTCAAATCAAATTTTAAAATCCACACTTTTATTTCATGACCTTACAAACATTTTGGCTTGAAAAGAGTGAAAGTTTTTTTTAAAAAATATGCATGCTTTATTATCCTTGCAAAATTTAGAACTTTTAAAAAATAAATCTTAGTAGTTTTTACAAATATACACGATATTATTAAAAATATATGTGTAAGTATTGCATGCATCAATACTTATATTTATAAATTGCATATAAATACAAGTAAAAGTTGTAAAATGTCATTAACTTTCTATTAAAAGAGGTGAGGTTAAATTGATTTCTTTTCAGCAACATTTGCCCGATCATCTAAATGCTCTAGCGGTCGAATCTTCACTAAAAATTGTGAGTTGAAATACAATGTATACAATATCGAAGTTCAAAAGCAGTTAGTCCAGCTTTTCTGAAGAAATTCAAAAAAAAAATGTAAATCCGAAAGCATCCTTTTTATATAATGTACTTTGAAATATTTAAATATATTGGGATTTTCAGTCTACAAAAAATTTATTACATTTCTTATGAATATGATTTATTTTATTTGAATCAATATGTAATAATTAAATTAATACTATTATGTTTTGAAAAGAAAAAGAATGATCTAATGACTAATATAAATTTCCTAAAATGCAAAATTGAAAAATTTCCTCAAAGAATCCAAGTGCTGTTCAAAACATAATTAGTATTCCCATTAAACGATCAAAAAAATTCGTTGCCTTATACGATATCTACCTGGCAGATGTTTGGTTCAGACTTCTAGATTAGAAAAAAATATTTGGACATTTCACAGAATTGAATACATGGATTAAATTAAGTACTTTTATTTTACGGTTGAAATCCTACAAGTAGAATGCAATGTATTTTTGAGGGAACTCATCACGCACTCCTCATGCCGAGAAAGAGAAGTTTTTGTTGTTCAACTTTTCTAAAAATGCTAAATTCTTTCATGCAGAAACGCAATTAATACAGACTAATCATCCAATAATCCTAAAAAGCAACATTAAAAGAGAGCAAATGAAAATATGATAAGATTCCAGAAAAAGTTTGTTTGGAGGATTCTTAGAATTTATGTTCATGTTTGCTTTAAAAATAAAATTAATGGTTTACAACTCTAATTTTATTTAGTTTGACAGAATACTTTTCTCTTATGATTTTTCATTTGTCTTTTTTAAATAAAAAATTTCAAAGGATTATATGCACGAACATTTTATAAAATACATAGGAAAGCTGTTGCATTGAATGTAAAAATTTCAAAAATAAATCTAACGTGTAAATAATTAAATATGATAATTTTATTTAATGATATTTTCCAAGTTTGTAACGTTGGACAATTTAATCCAAAAATATTGTGCACCGTGTTTTGTATTCGTAATTGTATATTTCGGGAATTTTTAATACTCGCATCCAGTTGTGAATTGTATGCCTCACAAAGTATCGACTAGGTAATATTTTTATTTTCATTTTTTTAATAAAAAAATTTTAATTCCTATTTTAGACCACGATACTCCAATAATCATAATATCAACAATTAGAAGTAGGCGCAACATAACACGATTGGTAACTGACATGGCAATTAGTAACTATAAAAAATTAAATATTTGCATTATAGATCTTTTTTCGTCTAAAAGGGAAGTATGATGATCAATTATCACCATATAGAATGCTTACCCTAACTATACAAGTCATGTAGTCAAACAGTGATGCATCAAATTTAGACATAAGAGTATACAAGAAGTAAAATCATCATTTGGAACTAAAAATTCAAATTCTAGTGTTCAGAGAACGGTTCAGACATTTATAAGTATATGTGAGTAAGATACACATTTGTGCTAATTTTTAGTTTTTTTTTCATTCAATATTTATTTTAATCTCATTTTGCATTAACAGTATATTAGAAAGAAATGAATTAAAAACGTTTTCCGGTAATACAATAAAACAAGGTATTATTTATCTTTCTCTTTAATAATCAATTTAAAAATAAGTAAATATCGTTTGACTGAAAGAAATATTAATTTAGATTGATTCAAAGACGATTTAAAGAGAAATTTAAGTATTTTCTAAGCAACAATTACTTTTTCAGAATGCATGTTGATTCGCTGAGTGAATATAATATCGTGTCATTAGGAAATAAAAGTATGTGCGAAAAATTCTTATGCAGTCATCGTTAATAGTTAGCAAATTGACTTTAAACAGTTCTGAAACACAGGGATAGTAAGAAAATGTGACTTAATAGTTTGTTTCATTCTCTTCTTCCATGAAATTTACATTAATAACGTTATATACTGGGGGGTTAATAATTGCTCTGATTTGAAAGAAGCAACTGCTTCATTTTATTTTTTTTAAGTAGATGTTCGATTATCGCTGATTTATATATAATATAAAGCAGTACACAATTAATAAATCAGTTTTGATCGAAAAGAAAATTTTTATATAAAATCTCTCAAGATTCCAATATTTTAATTACTCTGAAAAATCAACTAGCATCATAATTGTGATAACAATCAGCTTTATCAAAGATATAAATATTTGAGGTGAAAACTATTCTATGTGATATAGTCTGCGATTTAGCATCTTGCTATTAAAGCTGTGCCAGGAAAGATAGAAAGACACTAATATTTTAAATAAACTGAAAATAAACCCTTCAAAATTTATAAGCATGTTTTAAAACTATTTTTTTTTAACCAATATAGGATGGAAACTTTCTCATGTGACAATTGTTGAAACAAAACACAACAAAAAGTAGGCAAGTGTGTGGTAGGAAAATTTCTTCTTTCGATAGTATTTGTTTTTAAGCTTTAATCCAATGTAAGCATTTAGTTTTTCAGGTTTACTATACAGTGTGTCTCAACATAATTATTATAAACTTCTAAGAAAGGTACACCTAAATGACTATTAATCACATAGCAATGCTGTGTCAGAAATGCTTTTCAGACATGATTAGTGGCGTTGCACATGTATCTGCTTCACAAGCGATTTTGCAGAGTCTGTTCGTAACTGCATTCCAAGAAAAGATTCAATAATCATAGTCAATATTGTCACAACTCTTCAAATGTATAGAGCATAGTCAAAATCAATAATGTAGCAAATACATGATGAATTGCTTACTGTTAATTCGATAGAAGATTTTTGCCTTTATCAATTTTTTGTTTATTCTTTATCACAAAATAAATTATGGAAAAGAGGTCTAAAAATGAGAGAAAGACTCTTTGCTTATATATATACAGGGTGTTTCAGTGAACCGTTTCAGAACTTCTAAGAGGGGTAGGGTACATCCTGACAACTCGAAATCATAGAGCAATGTGGGGTCGGAAATGCTTTCCTGAAGTGGTGTTGTACACAGAAGCACCATAAAGAAAAGAGACCGTAAATGAGAAATCGTTTTAATAATACATGAAAAGAAGCAAAAGGTACATGGATTAAAGTAAGTGTTCGAAGTTTCTTCCACGGGCTACAGTGCAAGCCTCACATCTCCGACGCATGGACATCCGAACATTCTGGAATATTCCAGGCATATCTCGAATCTCACCGGCAGCTACTGCGATTCTTGCAACGAGCTCCTCAGCAGTGTCAACAGGGGTATCATAAACTAGCGATTTCATATGACCATTCACGTCACCCGACTTATCAAGGCGTGATAAGTCGGGTGACCGAGCTGGCCAATGCACGGGAACCCCACGTCCGATCCACCTTTGACCAAATGTGACATCCAGGTAGTTACGAATATCTCAAATATCTCCGCTATAATGGGAAGGGGCTCCATCATGTTGGAACCACATTGTCTGTTGCGTCGATGCAGAAATCTGTTCATCTCTCAAAAGTTGTGGCAATACTTGCTGCAGAAAGAGCAAGTACGTAGGTCCGGTTAGACGACCCGGTAACAGGTAAGGTCCGATGAGGTGATCTCCCACAATACCGGCCCATATATTGACCGAAAATTGATTCTGTGCTGCATAAAGTCGTATTGCATGTGGGTTCTCGACCGCCCAGATATGGTCGTTATGCGTGTTGAAAATTCCTTCCCTTGTGAAGGATGCCTCATCGGAAAACAGCCCTTCAGCAGGAAAAAGGGGATTTGTAGCACATTTTCCCAAGTACCACTATGCGAAAGCAATACGAGGTACATAATCCTCTGGTTTCTGTGTCTGGACACGCTGCACGTGAAACGGATGCATGTCTTCTGCTCGGAAAATCCTCCAGAAGCTGCAATGGGAAACCCCAACTGTGTTTGCTACACTTCGTGTACTCGTTCTTGGATTCCCTTGTACATGCTGCAGCACATTCTGTTCGGCGTCTGCAGTCCGTGTTGCTCTTACCCTGTCCCTGTGAGCTCTTTCTAATGAACCTGTCTCAGCTAACCTCTGGTGCAATCTTGCAAAGAAATTATGACTGGGAATACGCCTCGTCGGATATCGTTCTGCGTACAAACGCTGTGCGGCTGACCCACTACAATTTGCAGCCCCTTACGCCAAATGCATATCGGTTAACTCTGCGATCGTGTAATGATCCATCCTACTAACTTGGCGTTCTTGTGCGAAATGAAGATTCCCTGCACGAAAGCTCGCACAACAACGCCATCTTACGCGTCAGGAAAGCATTTCTGACTGCCCATGGGTATATGATTTTGGTTCATCAGGAGGTACCCTACCCCTCTTAGAAGTTCTGAAACGGTTCACTGAAACACCCTGTATACATATTAAAAATATTGGATATGATGTGATGACATTAATTATGATGACTGAGTCTTTCTATGAGTCTGAAATGAATAATCGCTGCAGAAACCATCTGGAATCCCAAGTATATGAAACACCACTTATTGTATCTTGAAAAAACATTTTGCCCAATCTTTATCATGTGATTCATGGTCATCCAGATGTACAAAATCATTTCTAGAATTTTATGGTCTTGGTGCTGAGGCATCCTGTATTCCATATAAGGCAATAGTTTCAGTATTTGGACAATAAACCTTACTTTATTTTAACATATTGTAATATAATATAACTTGGGAGGTTTTCTCCTTTTCGGTTTTCCGATTAAATCAATATTGAATCTAAATATCGATCCTTACTTGTATACTTTCTTGCAATGTAGTTAAAAAAATATTTGTATAAATGCTCTCATAGAATAAAGAAATATAATAAAATGGAAAATTTATCTATTCAGCAGTCAATTGCTAAATAAATTTGCCGTGTACTCGTTCTTCTATAATGAGTATTCATACAAAGCCTGCCGTTTTAACCGCTTTGTACGAGTTTACACTAATTGTAAGCATTAGAATACGTAAAACAACTTCCTGAAAAATATATGAATTGGAAAATTAATTTTATTTGCTAATCGTTTGTTTGAAAACCTAGAAATGAATACAAAAGTATATTTGAACCATTTATGCATAATTTCTTAACAGTTGACGAGAAATAATTCATATTTTAGCTGTTATGGCATTTCAACGTTAAAACTGTTGAACTGAGTAAACGAAGACTTCAGTCACCCTTTGAATCAGAGTTGAATGCTGATGAATACTTTTTGTAAAACGTGCTCAAAATTAATAAATATGCAGCATGAATTATCTCAATTGGCATAAATTGCTTCACATGCAATGCCTAGTAATTTTAATATTTTCAAGGGCGGAGTAAAAACAGAGTAAATTACGAATTTACATTTATTCAACATCTTTGACTTAATTATATGTTACTAGGCTTCAAGGTCATACATTCATTGATTTTCATTCACTAATACATATATCATGCATAGAAGAATCAGACAACGTATCTTTTATTTTTTTAAGAATTTTGATCGTGAATTATTTTAAATTAGTGGGGAAATTTTTCATGCATAATTTATCATTTCTTATTGAATAATACGAATTTTTTAAGTCTCATAAAATGTTAATAATTTTCGCAAGATTTTATCCAAATGAAATTCCCGGGCAATTTCTAAAGATTTTTCATAATTTTTACAGTATTTTCGCCTTAAGAAGCGCAATTTTTGGAGTAAGTAAATTTCAAGTTATCGGTTTATCAGGTAAACATATCATTATATTTTGAATTGCTTTTTGTAGTCACGTATTCTTACAAATCTAATTCAATTATCAAATTAATTTAAATTTTTCTATTAAATTCTGTTCCAAAATCAAACTAATTTTAATAATTTAATACTTAAATTATTTGGAAATTATTTTTCACTATTTTTTATAAAAAATTGAAATATTCATTTAAATTGCAGCTGCATGTAAAAAATTGAAAGAATAATGGCATTGCTCCTCTTATAACAAAAGTTATTTAAAATTTATTATTAATACAGAAAATTCTTTTAAAATGTTTCACAATTAAAATTTATTAAAATGTGAGATTAATAAATGATACGGATATAGATGATAATGATTAATAGTGAAATAGTTAATAAGGCATGAAATAATACTTCTTTGGTAATTTCGTCGCTAACAGAGTTCATTCTCTGGCCTCAATATCGGCCATCGTCATCACCAGTGTACCTATTAAGTAAAAGGATGTTCTTATTACAAAATAGTAAAATATTTGTCAATATCCCATTGAAAACTTTAAAGTTTAGCTAATTGAAATATTTTTTTATTTTAAAATGATGTTTTTCTTGCTTGAAGACACAAAACTTTTGAAAAAACTTCAGAGTCAGAAGGACGATTTGGTGCTTATAGGGAAATAAAACAAAGAGATTGGGAACCAAAAAATAATAAATTTACCATAGATCATCGACCATAATCAGATGAAAATCTCGAATTTCAATATAAATATCGCATACAAAATTTCATGCGTCTAACTGGTTATGTTTTTGAATTTTCAGTTTTGCAGACATAAGTGTCTCTTTTAAACTTGGGAGATTTGAAAAGTAGGAATTCATCAAAATTTTTTCAGTCGAATGTCTAAACCTACAAAAACTGAAGGCCTATTAATTAAAACCATAAACTGACTGGAAGGAATTAATCCACGATTATTTTCTGTGCCAAAAGAAACAATATATCTGTTAATTAATTTTCTGGTAATAAAATGCCATGAAAACATATTCAGTATTGAATATTTTAATACATCTTAGATTCGATATAAATCCAGGAAAAGAAAATATTGTTGACATTCATGCATTTTTATTCCACAATGCTTTCTAAAAGCTATTTTAATTTTTCAGCTGTATTAAATATTAATACGCATTGAATAATTTAAATTTAGACTGAAAGCAACACACAAGATAGAATTCGCAATTGTATATGCTGCTGAAACCAAAACAACTTTAAGCAATTTTTGCATTCGACAACACGCAATACACAAAGTTAGAAATGATTATATGTGATTACGTTTTCTCTTTCATATATTTATTTCTAAAAGGACTCTTAATGATATAAGCTCTGAAAATAAATCTAATGATGCTATTTTTCTGTATGATGTCTTTTTCGACAAATCAGTATCATTTGAATTATTCCAAATAGTGAGGTGATGTGAGAACGGAAAAAAATTAATTTAATTTGTAGTAACAGTTTTAAAGGTATTTTTATTGGAATATAGATTTCCAGATTGATTTAATAGGAATAAATCTCATATATTCTGAAGATTTCTCCGTTAGAATATAGATGTATTCTTTTTGCATATTAAATGGGTATACTGCACGCCTTAAACATTCGTATATACATAATACAGATCATTTGAGGGGCATTTATAATATTTAATAAAATACCAACATATAAAAACCATTAATATATATTTTTCGAACATATTATCAAACAACTACCAGTAACATATATTTTTCAAAAATATAATTCATAACCTTGTACACATAAATTTAAAAATAAGTATTTGCGAAAACAAATTTGCAGTAAAACAAATGAAAAAAAATTCTTAAAATTTTCATAAATATATTCCACAATTCAAAATATCTAAACACTTAATCAAGTGGTGATTTTTTAAAATAAATCTATGGATAATTCACAGGGTTCATAGTTTGATCATCAATTTGTTAAGGTTTCTTACAATACTTTCTGATTCGAAGTAGTGAACTTTTGTCTTTAAAACGCAACTAAGCCATATATTTTTTAGTTGACGATTTCCTTAAAAAAACTCAGGGGTAAAAATTCAATTCCTGAATTTTCAACCAAAGCTTAGCCAAATCCACTTACTGAATATGGTTTAACTTGACTGAAAATTCTATACACAAATTGTGTCACCAGACCCTTTCCAAAGTTTCCTCGATTTAGAGTAGATAATAGGTTTTAATTATGAGACAGACATTATATTCTTCATTTTAGATTGCCATAAACGACCTATTTTCCATCTCAATTGCTAGAAAACCACCAAATTCCTTTATGTTATATTATTCTAACAGTAAATGAGAGATGACTGAACAATTAGCTCTACTTTCTTCCAACAAAGTCTATGGAAACTTTCTCTGCTTTATTAATTTTTAAATAATCGACCATGGTGTGTTGAACTTATCTGATAATTCTTCCGTCATTTGAAAAGTTTTCACTTCTGCATACAAAACTAAACGATTACTTCTACCCGCCATGTGGCACATGGAAAAATCTAAATGATCGTACACCGCGACAACTTAGGCGAGAACTAATGTTGACTCCTCATGGGCCATCACCGGCCACCATGCAACCATTCCTGAAGGAGTCGCATTCTGTCATCGGGTAGGGGGTAGCTATCCAACGCCATTTTTGTACCACCAGGGGGGCGATATACCGGAAGTTTCTCAACCGGTATGGGCAACCACCATACCGGAGGTTTCTCATCTCCATGCCTGAGGTGCCCCCAGGAGGGAGAAGTCGTAAAAGTAAAAATTAACAACTTTGGTATTTACGGATATCTAATGCAGCTGAATGAGCTTCGCGAATGCCTTTATTGCATCACCAGTAATACAAAACTCTAGTATTGAACAATGTCTAATATGTAAGTATTTTAGTATTCAGTCAGATTTTTCAAATAAAGATGTTATAAAAATGAAACTGGCTAATAAAACAAAAGTAAAGAAGCCAATTTCACTTTCAGAAATATCTTAAGCAACTTCGGCAGACGCAAGAAAATGTTTGGTATCAAACAACTGCTACTATGCATAAATGCGATACTTCTTTTAGGTCCCTCCAACAATCAAAAAATTTACCAATTATCATTCAAATTAATCAGAAAGTATTTTAAAATCTGGTTACAAACAAATAAAGTTCGGGTTTCAATTTTCTTGAAGATAAAGTGTTTACTATGCTTTTTTATCTGAAATAATACATATTAAAGAAAATGAAATTGATTTTTTGGAATAGATGTTGAAATTGATATTGTTATAGCTATTTAATGATTTTGAGGACATTTTAAGAACTCTAATAATGTGATTTCATTCCCTGTAGTTTCTTTTTCTCTCAATCACAATGATTCTAGAACAGCTTACAGGTGAAAATTTCTTGCTGAATTTTGAATGTGGTATTTATAATCTAATATTTTTTAATTCCGACTTTCAGAGTAGAAAAGAGTTATTTCCCTTCATAGGTGTAAAATTAGCCATTTTAATTATCAGAACCATTATTATGAAACTTTTTTCTTAATATCTTTTCTATAACTATGCTTCTTAAGATCTTTTCTGTAACAATTGGACCAGTTCTCGAAATAGAAATAACGAACAATCTAGAATTTTGAATGATATATCTTAATCTAATTAATCGTGACATTTCTATAATTCATCAGCCGCCGTCCTGGCATAGGGGTAGCGTTCGATTCCCGGTTCGGGCACGGTTGTTCTTCATCTGAGTTCTATCTGTGAGGTGTGTGAATGTGCCCCCCCCCCCTATAAAAAGGGGTTGCGCACGCGAATGTGACGCATGAGTAGATAAAACGCACTCTTGGCCATGGATGGCGCTACTAAAACAAGAGACAAACATGCATACATTTTATCAAACAATACATATATATATATATTACAAAAACGATGTTTATAGTTTCGTTTCCACTTCAGTTTTTTAAAGTTGAATATAATTTTGTTTCAACTGCCGATCATTGAAGAACAAGTGATTGAATTTTTGAAAGGAAATAAATGGAATCCGAACTCTTTTTACTTTCCTTTTTTTTACGGACAGTGCTTTAACAAATCAAAGAAATATTAATAATCACATTGAATTTAACGATTATATGAAAGAGTTCTGTAAAATAAATATAATCTTTAATCAGTATCAACTTATATTTATTTACAAACATTTTAAACAACTAACCAAAGCATTTTATTCAATTCGTATATGATATATTATGCATAATATTTATGCATAAAGAAGCTGATTTAGCTTTTGGATTCTAGAGGTTCCATTCAGATGTCTTCTACTCAGTGCCTTATTTTTTATTCTTAAAGAAAATTGTTTCTATTCTAAAATAAAAATATATATTTAAAAGCCGCAAATCATCTTTCCAGAAGAAAAAAAAGAAACACCTCAATTTGATATAGGTTCTCGATCTCGGAGCACAAAAAGGAACCTTTATATTCTGTGAATAATTAGGAATTGCAAAATTTTTTGGTGTATTAAGATTAAAAATTGCCTTTGATATCTTTCAAGATTTGATCAATTTCTCAATTATTCAGTTGGGCCATGATAGGAGATTCTTGAACTTGAGATCAGAAATGTCTTGCTTCAGGACCAGATTTCATCGAAGATTCTGCTGGTATTTCCGGTTAATGCAGAATAAATCCAACGAGAAATTGACTAGTAGTCGATTTTCTCGTCATCTGACTATTCTTCGAAATTCCAAGGTCATAAAGCTTCAAAATAGCATGTTAATTTAACAAATGAAAAATTCAACAATGCCATTACTGCTTCATTTTTATATCTTCTACTCCGAGAGAGAAAGAATTTTTTAACTTCTAAATGACATTTTTCTCAACTGACCATGACATAATCGATAGTGAACTTTCGCTTATAGTTCTGTAATATAACATATATTTCATTTGACTTTATCGGAAAGTGAAGAAGATAGAAACTATAATTGTACAAAATCTTATGCTGTAGGTCGATTAGATCCAGTTTTTCATATAGACATATAATTTTAATGCAAAGATCTCATGTGAAATTTCATTCATCAAGCTGTTTGTATTTTTTAATTAGAACAATCAATAGAATTAGAAAGTAAACAGATTTATTCAAAGTTCTGTACGTTACCAAATCTATAAATTTGTTTCTAACAATCGTATGCGAAATTTCAGGCATCTGCACTTTTCCAAGTTTCAGCTACCGTCTTCAAATACTCTCAGATGAACCAGCATAATTCCAAAAAATATATTTTTTTAGAGTAAAATTGATATAAAAACATGAACATTTATCTATGTATGTAAGTTAAATCGTTTGATGAATACAGTAATACTTTTATTCTTTGTCTTTGAGGAAATAAAAAGATACACGGGGAGAAAATATTATAGTAATTTAACTTTTTACCTCGGAATTTTAATAAAAAATACACTTTTTTAGTATATGTTTTGGTAAGGTAAGTGTACTTCTTCTGTATTCTTCCTCACACTTTTCTTTAATGCTTTCAGTTCTTTCGTCTTCGTTTACCATACTTTGATTCCACCAAGTGATATTTGGTGTTTATGGGATTTGACTAATCCTGTAAGATTGAAGAAAAAAAATCTAAAATTCCCATCTGAAATTTCTTTTGAAAGCATCGAGATATTTTGTTTTCTTGAGTCTTGAATAAATTCTATTAATTCATATTTTTTTTCTCTGAAACGAATTTAAAGCGTTCTGTGGCCTGCATACTAATTTTTGAATCTTAAATAAGAAAGAAAGAATAAAAATTTCTTTTCTAATACATTTTTAATAAAATTTGGATCTCTGAGAGATTCATTTTCTGAAAATTCCCAGTCGTACAGGTTTGCTAAAAATAAGCCAACTTTCCGCATATAACAATGGAGAATTAATTTTACATCTAGTGAATTTCAATTTTGGAGGGTTTTTTTCCAGCTGAAAGACATTCTTTATTTAGTGTCTTATTCTTTAATTTGTTCCATATCCCACATTGGATATTGTGAGCATTCCTATCAGCTGCTATGCCTGCATTTTCATTTTGTAATTTGGAGAGAACTTCTTTATGTTCTTTGATCAATTCAATTATATTGGTGGCTGGAGAAGAGTTGGCTGTAATTAGATGTGAAGGTTTATCTGCGTTAATAACTTCGACTATTACTAATTTATGTCCTGTTGGTTAAGAGTATCGAGCAGATTCTGTTTTGTCGTTTCTAATATACGACTTTTGTACTAGAATGGTGTCCGGGTGATCATTTGATCTATTTGTACTAGAGAGGCTGTAATTTTTTTTGATCTGAAGAAGTTAACTTGAATGACTTTGGGAAACTTGATAAGTTTTGAAGAAGTGGTCAAAAATGTGTAAGATCAAAGAAATGGCTCTATATGTGTTAAGCAATAGAACAGCCAGACCATTCAAAATGACTGATCAATTTCTATTAGAATCTGTGTCTCTAGAAATTCTAGCGTTAATAAGTCAAAAGTTGTTCTTTGAAATACATAATAATAACTTTAGTAAATTACAGAAAAAAATATCTTGTTTATGTAGGAAAGACAAAAGTGATCATTTGCGGAGTGTCGAATGTGAAAGTTAGCACCATTTTTGTAGATAGAATTATCACTATTTTTCAAAATTAAAGACTTTGTTAAATCAATAAAAGGTAAAAAACAAGCAAAGAATGACTCTACAATAGGAATCTACCTAAAATAAGATCAAGCGGGATTCTATAAAAATCTAAATTAGAGAAAGTTACGTCTTCCTTTTCTGCAATATACATTGGTGTGCAAAACTTAAGCAACAGGTATGTTTTTTGCCATAACTTCACGAGAAATCATCTGAGAGACATGAAATTCAGAAATGAGATACAGCATTTTGTTCTGAACGAATGACGAAAGCATAGCTGCGCAGAAATGAATACAATGCACACAGTATGGAATCAAACAAAAAAAGGCTTTATTGAACTCATAGTATCGTTACACATGATTGTCTATCCAAGAGGAAGAACAGCAAGCAGATGTTCCTTAGTATGGGATATGCCCTCCCCTTACTGCAATGGTTGCTTCGCACCGTCTCCCCATACTCAGCACCAGATTGTCCAGCAGTTCTTGAGGTAAGAGTGCCCATTTCTCAATCAGCATCTGTTTAAGTTGTCGGGTGTTCCCAGGAGGATGTAATCGTGCCGCAAGGCTTCTCCCCAAAGCATACCACATATGTTCTATCTGATTTAAATCAGGGGAGCACGCCGGCCAATCCATTCGAGTGATATCTTCACTTTCCAGGAGCTCCTCAACAGCATGAGTCCTGTGTGGCCGTGCATTGTCATCCATAAAAACGAAGTCTGATACAATGGCACCTCGGAACAGACGCACATGGGGAAGAATCACCTCCTGACAATAGCGATCTCCAGTTACTGAACATCTGTCGAAAACGTGGAGCTCAGTCCGCCCGTTCATCATAATGCCTCCACAGACGACAACTCCAGTACAACCGAAACGGTCTCTTTCCGTGATGTTACAAGCGATTCCCAAAGCCAGTTGATTTGGAGAGAGGTCGGGACACGGTTTCCCGGGCCCGGAGTTTCTTATTCTCTTTTTCAGAAAATAAGAAACGATAATAGGATACTGTGCATCAGATATTCGCAGCTATTTTCTGTTGAATGAAAGTCAGATGTGGAAAAGAAAATTTTAGTAATTTTAAAATTTATTAATTTATGTTTTTATAAACAAAATTTATCCATCTTTCCTCTTTTCCCACAGCACTTTTCGCTCTCTGGAACTTAAATTAATTCTCTTACACTTAAAAAAGAGACAAATGGTATTTCTAATCCTTACTACAATTGGATGATTTACACCTTGTCAAACGCCATACGAAAAAAAAATGACATTTGAACTATTTTATCCAAATGATGAATTTCGAACTTCCACCATTATAATTCTCAACAAGATATAAAATCTGAAAACTTAAATAAGGTACTTCTAATTTAAGTTGAAAGAGATCATTATGACGAGAGCATTATGTTTTTCTTTTAAAAAGTAACATTTAATTTTTACTTCTGATTCTGAGAGCATTGGATTAATCGCAAAGATGAATATATTTAGGGAATAAAAATTGGAACAACATAGTGGAAAGAGAAGAGTATACTTCTTCTCATATTGTACTTGACCGAACGGATTAGAAACATTTTCAATTTAAGTTATACATCTACATATATGAATAAAAAGGTAAATTACGTTCCCATACTTCTATCTTAATATTTTGGATGGAAGCATATTTTTTGTGTTATTTGATTTTAGAGTATCATTATTTTCGCATTGAAATACTTCTCTTTTATATTAAGTCACCTTAATTGGCAAAAATATTGTGTATCTATTTTTATGCCCAGTTGAATATGAGAAGATTTATAGTGGTATGCTGCCATAGGTATTTAAAAGTACATGACTTATTTACGGAGAATATTTCTTATAGCTTCTATAATAATGGCAAGATTTCGTTTTAGAAGGAAGTATCTGCGTAGAGACAAAAATAATAATTTACTTTGTTTTAATTTTTGGCTATCTCACAGCAAAAGCACGGAATTTTTTCTGAAAATTAGATTTCATCATGGGTTTATAGCATGTTTTGTTTTAATCAAAACAATTAAACAAAATATACATATTTAGAAATTATCTCATAACAAGAAAAAATTTAAATGTTTTAATTAATTTTAATAAAAAATTTAAACAACGTGATAATTTTCTAGTATAAATTACCTGGGAGTACAAAAATAATTTAACTTTCAATGGCAAAATTAAATCGGATATCAAATTGCATATTTTTTGTTTGAAACTCCTTGCTTATCATGTACAGCAATTAATTTAGAAAAAAAATGCCAAAAATCTTACAAGTGATGAACATTTTATAAATATTAATATTTTATAAAAACATTTAATAAAAGAATATCAAATAAATTATACCATTTATAAAATAAAGTATATAAAATAAATTCTTAGACAGTTGAACATCTATTATAAGAGATGCAGGTACAGTCTCTAAAATCATTTTATTTTTTAAATAATTATTTTTTATGTCTATATAATTGATTTTTAATAAAAATGTATGAGACATCTTGTTTGATATTGAAAATAATCAAGATTTAAGAAGATTTTCTGATAATTTCGTAATGGTTTAGTTTTTAGAATAAAAAAAAACATTTTTAATGCTATAATTGTTTACACTCTCTTCCAAAATCTTAGACTGGAACAAATTCTTCCAGTCTTAGAGATTGCAAGATATTTTGAAGGGATGTAAATAACTTTGATAGACAGTCAAGCAGTAAATATTTAATCACAGAGCGTGCAATCTTCATCGTAAACATTAAATGTAAAGTTGTTTGAACGATCGACCTCTCTGACAGGCACACGAGCTGGTGTTTATTTATTCTAATGCCAAAAATAGCTGGTATTCTCTTGATTTTTCGTAGAGACGAGAGAAATCTAAAACGCAATCCGCAGACCCCAGAGAGAATCGAAAATGATGGTAACAAAAATATGTAACATATTCTGCCCATAATGTTCTAATCATTATGAAGATATGTCACCACATATTGTTGATGGCATATTACACATTCGAGATTTGGTCCTGTTATTTCACGCCTAATACAAAAAAAAAATCCGTCTATTTCTTCATGCAACATAGAATCTCGGATAACTCATAAAATTTAGAAATTCTCATTTCCTGGCCGCCTTAGTTTTGTGGTGTATCCTCTGAAAAGTAAAATGTATTGTAAGATACAAACATGAGCACAGGATGTTATCAATTTTAAACATTTTTGACTGGAGTTCTGCATCAATGGTGGCATACCTTAGGAGCAGAACGCCATTTCGAAATAATTAATACTGATTTTAATTTCTTTACTTTTGCTACTGTTAAAGCTAAAGTAAGAGAAAGGTTGACAGTAAAAACTCTATCTATTGCTTATTCTTAAATAAAAGAATAAAAATGTCGACCTGTTATATTTGTTATGACATGCGAAATGTGCATTCTCGGCTACCTATATATAGATTGATTACGATTTGATATAAAATGTTCCTTGTTTTCTTTATTGTTTTTAACTATTACATCCTTGGTTCTATATTTTTTATCAAGCCAAACGACAACAGAATTCCGGACTGAACTTATGCATTGTCTCAATATTTGTTAATTCGATATATTAACTCTCTGAGCAGCCGAGAGATAGTTTTGGGCTAGTTACTATTCTGTAACTAAAATTGATGAAACTAGCCGAACTTTAATTTTTTTTTCAGTTAGCACCTACTGAAGGTAAGTTTTGTCATGAGATTTTTTTTTCTTTCAAATAAATTTTGCATCCTGTAAAAGCAATATTTTATTAAAATTTTTATTGCATGTGCGTCATCAACAACAGACAGGTCAATGACAAATTCTGCATATGTGCCATCAGTAAGATAAATGTCAATGACGAAACTGGCACATGCATCATTATTAAGAAATAGATCAAAGGAGAATTTGTAAAAAATAAGCATCAAAGGCGAGGAACTTAGCCAATTTTTATCATTATGTGCTCATTTCAAAGTATTTTAACAATTTGAGGATTGATTTCTTAGTATTCTTATTTAGGTTTTCGTAGTAGTTACTCATTTCAGCAAACTTCCATCACAGATTGTCGAGAATACCCAAAACTAAAATAATTTTTCGCAAATGAAAATTTGAAAATAAAGTTATCAAAAATTATAACTTCTTATTTAAATACAAATCAAAATGACATAATTTATTTCGTAATAACTTTTTATTAAGCTAGTTTAATCACAAAAATATTGATAAACATCTCAAAAAGTACTCAAAGACCGAGTGCGAAAACAAATGGAATTGCATTAGAATCTAATTTGCTAGAATTTAGGAAAAAAATCTATTCGTGTACTTTAAATGCGTGAAAAATAGTTTTTAATGAACATTAATTAATTTTCAATATGATTAGTGAATGCACAACGAACATAACTATTTCTTGCATCTATTTTTGCAATTTACACCTCAAGTAGCAAATAACATTAAGTAATATTTTCCTGTAAATAATGCATTACGAAGTACAGCACCTAACAAAATCATCAGCGAATTACGTTTTAGTGCATCTGTTAAAAAAATAGTTTCACTTTATCTGTTACACAGCTAATTTCTAATCAATCTTATTTTGGCACTCCCCTATTTCTGGACGATCATTCATCGGATAAATCAGAAACACTTTCCATAAATAACACGTTTCGAAGTACAGCATGCAACAAAAAGTCTTCCTGATATATATATCAGTTCATCAGAGGGAATTTATCTGACAGTCTCGGTTTATGAGCTATGTATCTAACTCTCAGCAACCATATGGTTAGAGGTCAGAGGAATATTCCATAGAGAGCACCGCATTTCCCAAATGGAAAACATACATAATATAAGAAGAGGCGAGAACAGTGGAAAGCGGAAAGCGTGAGATTAAAAAAGAGGAGTGATCATGAAAGCGGCAGGGTACACGAAGAGGGCGTACCCAGCTGTTCTCTATTACACCCTCCCCTAGTATTATGGGCGAGTGTAGTGACTTTTGATAAGGACGTTAATATATCTGATTGCAGGCGATTGTATTGATGTACCATAGATATCATACATAAAATGATACATGGCAAGGAGACATTTTTAGGGACTAGACGCTATTGAAAGATGGCAGGAGAGTAGAGTGCACATAGGCTTTAGTGAGTCAAGTCTGTAAATGTCAAACGCTTTTGTTGTGAGAAGGTTGCTCTCTTCTTGATAAATGATGGCACAGAAGAGACAAATTGTTTTAGTCTGTGTGTCAGCTGAAGTGACAAAATTTATAGTTGACCAGAAAATGACTACTCTTTATATTGGAGGTAACTAAATTAACATCAATCTCTGTCTGGAAGCGCTGATATTAATGATATCTTAAACAAAGTGTTTCAGGATTTCTGATTCTTTTAGAAAAAAAAATGGGTTAAATAAAAAATGAGGCCTACTCATCTTTTGTTTAATTCAGCTAAATACTCTTTGTGACTTATTACAGATGTACACTCTTGATGAAAACACACTAATGCTTTGTATATTTTAGATAAAGTTTATTTCAGATATGTAAGTCATTTTTGTAATTCTCTGAGTAATTAAATGCATTCACTTTCAAAATGAAAGCATAACATTGACAAACATTATTTTAGCCCTCCAATCCGAAAAAGAAATCCGGATTTTAAGATTGTTGAAGTTCATGTTAAATAAATGGAAATTCAAAATATTTTAGAGCCGCTGTGGTCTAGTCGTAAGGTCTCAGCTTCGAAACCGGAGGGCTTCATATTTGAAACCCGATTCCACCGAACAATTGTCGTGTAAGCGGGCCTGGTGTACGTTAAATCCGTCGAGGTTAAATGTACTCCCATTGGGGTGGTGTGGAAGTTTGGAGAGGGGATGCCAACTCAGGTGTCGTCCTCATCATCTGACCGCGATTCAAAAATAAGAGGTTCGTCTCAACATAGCCTTAGTGTTGAGTTAAAAACGGGACTTTAATATAACTAACCTAAACTCGGAATGGAAAGATTCCAGGTTCGAATCCCAATTCCGTTGAAAAACCGTCATTTAGGGGGTAAATCGGTAGGGGGAAATTGCTCACCCACTGGTGCGTTGCGGAAGCTTGGAATGTAAATTCACACGCTGCTCTCGGCATCAAACAGGGGCTTCAAATGACGAGGTCCATTCCGATACAGCTCTGTTGTTGCTTGAAAACGGGACGTTATTTTAACAAAGCTGAAAACATTTTAAAAGCTTAGACACACAGCAGACGGTATTTTGGATAATTAAGGATGTAAAATTAAAATTTATCTTTGAATAGTTTGGTTTCTGTTATATTAATGTCCCATTTGGAGCAACACTAGGGTTATTTTGGGATGGATCTCGTAACTTTGAACCGCGGTCAGATGACGAGGACGACACCTGAGCTGGCACCCCCCTCTCCACACCAGCGGGAGGACGATTTGTCGTGACGGATTTAACGTGCAATAGACCCCCTTACACGACGGTTTTTCGGTGGAATCGGGTCACGAACCTGAAACTCTCCGGTTCCGCAGCCGAGACTGTACCACCAGGTCACCCGGGCCCCAACTCTGAATAGAATATTATTCAAAGAATAACAATTTAAATCAAAAAATCAATTTTCACCCTATAACAGATATTTTCTCTTTCAATTGGAATAATCACTCTGGAGATGTGAATTTTATCTGTGCAATTTTGAATATTTCGGGTTATTTCGAGAGCTGAAATTCTTATCTTTATCAATAACTAGCCTCCTTTGGCGACCAGCCGGTTCGCCAGTATTACCGCTCGCTACAATTTTCAATTAAATATTTTAAGTAACTGGTCTCTTAAAGGATTCTCAAACAAAACATTTTTAATCTTCAAATTTTGATAGCCATACAAAACTTATACTGTTTAGATCGTTTCGTTCAATTTACTATATATATTTTGCTAATTTGTTGTCATTTCCGGCAAAACTTCAACTTTTATTTAAAATGTAAATGATGAAATTGCAATTAATATTAAGATATTTTTTAATAAAATCAAGCGTTTCATTTTATTTATCATCATTATTGTTATTTATTAATTATTATTATTATTGAATGTGAGTATTGCAAACAGAATCGCTTGGTATTTAAGTCTTATGTTAACTACAAAATATTTTTCATCATTTATGTAATATTTCAAACAATAATTCAACAAAAATGTCTGATATTCAGCATAAAATTCACTTTTTAGTTTTGCTTTCAAAAGGATTGAAATGAAATCAATAATAATATTTTGTTCCGGCCTATAAATATATTTCAAAAATTATGAAGTCTAAATTTAATGCAGTAAGGTATCATATTCTGAGAAATATTCTGGACACACCAAATTTTAAATAAATGAATGAATGTTTCTATTTTCCACGATCAACTAAGACTTATTTATGAAGTTTTAAATTTTAAAAATTTAGAAAAACTCAACATTTTCAAAATCTTTGGCCAATTAATCTTGAGAAACCTGCGCGCCGATTGGCGTATTTTCTTTGAAGCGATCGATGGAAAATCTAAAATTATCCTTTTTTTATTGAATAGTGATATTCAAATTTTCATAAATCAGTTAGTTTAAATGATTCGAAATTAACTCTTAAAAGGCAGTGATTTAGTTGATTGGAAATTAAATCTACGACCACCATAAAATCTGTGTTTTCTCTTGTGGTGTATGCATTCTCCTTAATATCCTATCGAATAAAACATCACATACAAAAGTACTACATAGAACAAACACATCAAAAGTAAACATAACATTTCAATAGTTGCCAAAAACAAAAGAGAGAAAAATGCAATTAATAAGCAGACGATATTTAGAAAAGTACAGATATTTAGACTGGAAAATGAAATTATCTGAAATTAAAAACACTCGCAGACGATATTTACAAAAGTAAAAATATTCAAACCTGAAAAGGAAAATATATGAGTTATTCCATCAATAAATGCCATAAGTTTGTTTATATCTTCATTATTTTATGAGTCATTAAAGATCAAAATGGGTCCGGGACTAAGTAAACACCCTGTATAGAGAGTGTAAAAGATGATAAAATAATTTTTCTTGAATTTATTTTTAGAAAAAATAATATTTCATATTTGTTTCGTTTCCTACAGACACGTGCCGAAAATTATATTTTTGCAGATTTCATTTCCAAAAAGATTTAATTTATTTTTAATTGGGGCTTTGTGATGGCAACACTTTGAAAAAAGCTAATTTTTTCCCATGAATGCGAAACGTGCTTAATCTTAATTTTTATTTTTTACGAAAAAAATTATTGAAAAACATAGTTAAAATATTTATTTAAAAATTCATTAAATATAGAAATTTAAATTTAAGATTAAAAAATTAGTATCATTTAAAAGATAAATTTTTGATCTTTAACTTCATGTAAAAATCTTTTTTGTGCGGTAATATTTTCGGAAGTTATAGCAGAAACACGTCAAAATTTCACTTAATTTTTAAATAAATAAAATTCTATTTAAAAATTCGAAAAAATAACCCCCAGTTGCACATTCCCGGCCTCCAAGGTATACACGTGCCAAATTTGGTAGCTGTAGGTTGAATGATCTGGCCTGTAGAGCGCCAACACACACACACACACATTGAGCTTTATTATAAGTATAGATAAAGAAGAAAATGTGTATTATTAGCTCTCTACAGACCGTTTGACGTGTCTGAAATTTGGCATCAAAACAATATGAAAATATGCATTTTGGAGAGAGTTTTTTGAAATTAATTAGTTAAAAATTAAGCTATTTTCTTTTCTTTTTTTTTTCTTTTTTGCGTGATAACTTCCAAAAATATTACTCCATTTTAAAATTTAAATTTTTTCTTTTTAATGATATTAATTTGATAGAATTGCAAATTTTGGCAATTTTCTATATACAATTTTTGCTTTATTTCCAACTATAAATTTAATTGTTATCGTGAAATTTAAATCATTTATATTGTTTCATCAAATCAATTACGTGATTTCTTCCATTGTTGAAAGATAAATAAGAAGGATTCTCTTAAATATCTAAAAAGCGTATAAGACAAATGAAAAAATTAAGTTATTATACCGCGTAATTTAGAAGGTAGATGCGACATATTGTTCTTTTTTTAATAGCGCTAAGATGTTATGGGACTATCTTGGTTAGAAAGGCTCATGTACACAATAAAGAGAAACTGAAGTAAGACAATTAAAATAAAACGACTTTAATGTTAAACAATGAGTCGGAATCATGAACATAAAGTTATATCTAATCTATTTATTTGAAATCAAATATAACCAATATTCCTGGTGAATCATCTGGTCGCTTGAAGCAACTATATAAAAAGGTAAATATCACGTTAACATCATGACATCATGTTAAAAGGAAATAGTGCTTTTTAGAATTAAAACATATTAAACTCACAATTCTAGTTATCCGAACTTGTAGAAACGTGAATTACTATAACTTCTAAACTTCTTTAGGAAGATTTCTAGAAATTGAAAAATAATTTATTTCTTATATAAATGCTATTATATAGTAACTTTAATTTTTTAATGACAGAAAATAATAACAATAATAATAAAATAATAGAACATAGAGAATAATATAATAAAATTTGAACGTGCGGTGATTATTTTAAATCGTTGAATTGAAATACATAGAATTATTTTTCAAATAGTATCGAAGGTAGCTTAACCGTTTTTGAAATGACTAGATTCTTGCATGTTAAGGCATTAAAATTTTTAATGAATTTGAATTACTTATAAATTTTTAAACTTCTACGTCTTATCGGCATTGAATCATGTTTAATTATGTTTGATCGAATTTGTTGGTGGTGTACAGCACCGTATTAGAATAAATAGAGTTAGTGGCTTTTCGTGGTAGCATATTTTCTTTACTAATGGAATTATAGAAGAGGTAAATAAATAAAAGTTGGCCGTCAGGACAATGCTCATAAAGTTTTTACCTTACTGAATTAAAGTTATCATTTTCCATTTCCCCAATTTTAATTGACAAGCGAAAGTTATGGGTTGGGAAATACATTTCTTGAGGAAGGCTTGGTATATTAATTGTATATTTTTAAATATGCCTTCAATAAAATATTAAAGTTCAATATCTTGACAATTCTGAATACACAACCTTCAAATTTTCAATATAGCTGATATACTAGAAATTTTTCAATATTAATGACTGAGGAATTCGCATATATGGCAATGTAGCAGTCTATCAACCAGATGATAAGTATTTCATACTGTATACTGTATTTTTTAACTTAACTAAACTTTCTTTTACAAATAGTTTTATTACAATATTAATCGTTTTTATTCATTAAATAAATTTTAATTCATATGATAAATGAATATACTGGAAATTTAATTTTTAAACAGTTAAATGATTATAAAAATCATAAAAGTGATAAATAATAAATGTAATAACTATTATCATTGAAAAGTATTACTTTTTAGATTATTAGATTAAAACAGTTACAAAATTTCATTCAAAAGTTTACAGAAATGCTTAGAATGACATATCTATCAACAAGAACCTGAAAAATATTGTTCCAGTGATGTTATTTTCCAAATATTTCTCACAAAGTGGCATCACTCTCTTGAACATACACTGTCACCTTGTATTAAATAGATAAGATATTATTTTTTTCTAATATTTTTATATAAATTATAATTCTTGCTCTTGTATGTAATTAAAAATAAATGGAAGAAGGAAAAGTAATTTTTTTATAGTTTCGAATAAAATATATTCAGGATAAATTTCGTTGTTACAATAATTTTGTTTTTCAATTCTGTCCGAATAGGTTTCATTCTTCGACTACCAAATAGCAACATTTTTTTTTAACAAAAATTAAATCTCCCTATTTGATCCTACTTTCAGATATTTGGATTATATCTTTCACTTGTCATTCTTGTTTTTGGTCAAATTCAATTTTCATTAAAAAATTACTAAACAGCAAAACAGAAATACCGAATTGTGAACAGGTGCACAATCGATGTTTGCTATGCTAGAGCAACTGCATTCGACGTTCAGTGGTGTCACTAGTGGTTCTGGATGAATAGATTACGTTAAGTAGAATGCCTTATCATGCTTTAGGACGACTAACAGTTGCAGCAGTTAGAACATTATTGCAACTAGTTACATCACTGATTGCAGTCAGCTGATAGGTCTCACCAGATCCAATACCTCACTATTCACCAATACCATCAGTTGTACAAACATTTACACACGGCTAATAGCGGATTGTTGATCGGAAGTTTGACGCCGAAATTTCATGGTATCGGCTATGTTTTCGGTATTGAATATGAAAGTGAATTATGAAAACACCAGTTAACTCGTATGCGATCAGCAACGTTTGGGTAGGAAAACAAGAATTAACTCTTGAGCAGTCAACAACATTGTGGCATGAAAACATGAGAAGTCAATATTGTGTCAAACACGTAGAAGGGAAAGTTGTTTCCTAATTTAAAGTAAAACTATCTCTGAAATTGTTAGCTTAAAAGGACATTATTAAACTATTTTCTGTATGTTAAATCTACTGAAGTAAAATCAAAAGGAATAATTCAACGAATATAAGGAATATGCTTTAGAAATAATACAAACAAAAAAACATTATCTGAAATTTGACAGATTGCTTCTCAAATTTGATATTAAAGTTAGAAAATAGTAAATTATTTTTATTACTTTGTATTCTTAGATTTTTTTTAATTCAAATTTAATTTATATGCAGTATTGATTACACAGGCCTACAACCAATTGATTTGTCTGAATTCTACAAAATGTTTTATACAAGAAACGTAAAAATTACTTAATGAATTAAATCGCGTCTAACTGTTTTTGCAAAATGAAAGTTTATGTCAAAAATTATAGCGAAATTGTAATTTCAGAAATTTCTTAAATATTTCGATCATTTTCTAATTATTATTTTTATAATATTTTAAGAATCATTTAATAGTATACTCATAGAGAGAGAGATTTTATTCAGTTTGTTTATAAGCGATTTATATTATTTGTTTTGGGACTAATGGAATGCTTAAGAAATGAATAAAATTTCTTTTATTTAAACTATTTTACTATAAATTTCTCAAAAGTTAGCTTTAAAGCTTCTCAAAAGCATTGATTTAGCTTCGATTTCTGTGGATGTTCACTACATCGTCAAAAAAATTAAAAAAGGTTTTGTAGTAATTCTGCAAAAAGTTGGATAATTTGTGAAGACCTCAAAATTTTATTCATTGTATATGGTGAGTATTCAGGCTGTATGAAATATACATGCTTTATTTGCTTATTAGCAATGAAACATAATTCCATTATGAAAAACTGATTGCAATCTCGTAATACACTAAACACTTTTTATTTTTATTTACTTTTATTAAAGTTTTCTTTCACAAGGGAAGTTTTTCTCACAAAATGCTAGTGCTTAAAAAAGTTGGGAAAAGTTCTGCCAAACGATAGAGAATAGAGCCTCTGTTCTAAGTACCTAAAATTACCTAAAACTAAATAAATTTGAGGAATATTTTAAGCAATCAAAAATCTTACTCTATGCTTCCTTTAAAACACTACTAATGATACTGAAAAGAAACTTAGATAACGCAGATAAATGGATGTTGACAGCATTTGTAGTCCAAGAGGAGCATCATAAAACTTCGCATTTACCATTCTTATGTCAAATATTCTTCTGATAATTTAAGAATTTTGAATGAAGAAGCAGAAAAGAGGTTCCTTTATAATTTAAAGGATACTGAAAGACATTACCGAAGAAGATGGGATGAAAATGTAATAACAGATTACTGCTAGGTGCTTGAAACATCAGTAAAAATGTACAGACAAGAAAGCATACTAGAAGAAACATTAAAAAAAACAGTTTCCATAACCAAATGTAGAGAATGTTACTAACTAATTAAAATTATATTGTAAAGTGCAATTTTAAAATATTTGTGTTTGTTAATTTTTTATCGAAATAAAATTGATATTTTTATTCATCATGGTATGATTTAATAAAATTCGAGCAATAATTTGTGAAAATATGCATGATGGAGGAAAAATGAGATCATTCTTGATTTTAGCACTACAGAAAATATCATCCAGAAATTCCTTTACATTTGATTTTTTTGTAAACCTACGACAGACATTTTAAACATTATTTACTCCTTTCTGTTGCCTAGTTCAAAATGTAATAGCTGTGTTCTAATAGTAAATGTGTCTAATATCTTATGATGTTTCAGAATGTCTCCCGGTGAACTGATGGAAAGCAAAAAATTTCAGCTTTCAATGCTTCTTACAAAACAAACCGTAAACGTCTTGTAAGAAATGTCTGTGAATTTATGGCTGACATTATGCAAAGAATGCAACACCAGTGCTATTGCTGTTTGAATAGATTTCAAATTTGTAAAAAATGAAAAAATACATTTTTTTTTACTTTTTAAATTATTTTTTTTGCTTCAAATTCAAAATAATGAATGAAATACAATTTTTTTACATTCTTTTTTCATGAAATCCAAACTAAAGTTAAAAATATGGATAAACGTCGATGGATGAGTCATTTATAGAAAATATTTTGAAATTTTCATATTTGCTCAAATTTTAATCGCCTGATCATTTCGAATCAAATTAATAACTTTTCATATATTTTTCGAAAGAAAAGGAAATTGAAATAATTCTATTTTTTTTATTTAACTTTCTACTCTTAATTTTAATGATAAATATTGTAATAAAATAATATTCAATCCTACCTTCTGTCTCGTAGGGAAAGAAATATATGTTCATCAAAAATTCAAAGTATGTAACTAATTAACGTCCAGCGACAAAACAAATGGCCATGAAAGTATATTATTCGTGAACGTTTACAGAAATTAACTATTTTGCATTTTATTTCCCTACATTTTCTTTTATAAGCCTTATAATTAGACTTAACCTTGTAAAGTTATGAAAAGCATTGCTATTGAAAATAAAACATAAATGATTAAATTACTACAGTAGTAGATGAGTAGTTTCCCAAATCAATTATATTTCTGATAATTACGTTTGCTGCAGTATTATTTAGAATCATTCTAAAGAATGCTTATTTTTTACTTTTGATAAATCATTTTAAAACAAAAATAAAGTCATCAAAACTCTTAAAATTACCTTAAAATACCTAAGCCCATAAAAAGGAAGTCATCAATAAGCTTTTTTCCTTTTACACATGAGATCCATACAAATAAGTTCTAGAACCCAGCTGTTACTGACATAAATTACCCCACATAAATAATAAAACACATAACTGGGTTTCCATATTTTTATTAATAAAGAAAGCAATCAAGAATGACTACTATATCCGCATTAAAATTAGCGAGTGGTCTTTTTGTGACTGAGAGGAATCGGACTGTTTCTTTAGGTCATGGCTATTCGTTAAAGCCTGGAATACTATAAACGTCACTTTAGCAATAGGAAGAAAAATACATACGAGAACAGGGAAGTGACACATAAGTGTAGGCAGCCATTGACGTGAAACGACTAGTCACACTAAAATGCTTATGGAGTCTGGCACGCACTATCCTAGTAATTACAGCAGTCCATCTAAAATAGCGCAGGTGAATTGTGATGCTAGCATTCAGGTTTCTCGGTATGCAAATCGATTACTAGGTCTCGGCTTTTGTTGTAGAATAGCAAATGTGGGGTTAGCCGTAAAAAGAGATTTTATTCAACGGGTAACGTAGTTAAGATACCGGGTAATAGGCCAAGAAGGGAAATGCGAGTGGATCCACGTTCAGTTTCTTGTAGTCTTCTAGCCACTTACAAAGGTCCCTACATTTTAATATTTACCGAGAAAAGTTTTATTGCTCTCTGTAGGTGATACGGAAAATTTGCTTGGTTTTCTTTTTTTCGAGATAACGTGCCCGAATAAAAAGCTTCGATCTTGCAATGGTTAGCTTTTTTTAAAAAAACTCACAGCAAAGCACATTGCATTACTCGCAAGATTGAAAAAACTTTTTTTTATACTATAGATTAGTATATTGATATTTGTTGATTTATGTTTATAGCAATTTTATTAGTTAGATGAATCAAGAATGTATATAATTATTCAAAACGCATTTCTTCTAACTGTTATAAGCTTGATTAGTTTTTTTTGTTTATGTTTATGAAAGGGATTTTTAATGTTTGAATCGTCGCTGATTTATCTTTAGACGATCACGCTTTTCAGTATATCGGTTGTCATTTATGAACATAATTGAAAATATTAAAATAAACAGAAAAAGTTTACATTTTTTAATAAAATTAATAGCAATGTTTAACCCCTTCACATACAATGACGAATCCGACTCGCATATAGAATTATTAAATCTTTCATTTGAAATCTGCAACTAAGCGAAAGAATTAAGTAATTTGAAATGCAAAAATCACTTATATAAAAAAACGCTTTAGCATCTCAAACCTCTTTATAATACTATAGAAATTAAATCAATAAGAAATGTTCAAAATAGGATGTGCCATCTAATTAGGAATTCGTTGATTAAATGGTTAAAAAGGAATCGGATAACTCGCTGGTATTTATATTTGTGAGATTTTCGTTGTCAACTATTCTGATCTGCATTGTGGCATTCTCATCAAAAGGCAAAACTTTTAATTTAGTGACCCAAATAAAATATTATCGAAATTTATTTGGGATCAGTCCCAAATAAAGTATTCGCGAAAATTACTATAAATGGTCCGAACGGGAAAGAGCAAATAATGATAAAAATCAGTAATCAGTATTAGTAATTAATTCCCTTGAAACTGACAAAAATCATTTTCATGATGAATTAAAATATATACTTCTCCTTCTATAAAGTTAATTTCTGTAGTCATTTTATTTTTACTTGAATGCTGCTGCTGCAAATATTCGTGAAACCTATTCATAAGTTTTGTGTTACTTATGTGTAAATATGCATTTTTTGTTTGCTTGTTGATTAGACAACATAATTCATAATAATTTGTTCTTTATAATTAAAATTATACGGAACATTATAAGGAATTAATATATTTTTAATATAAGGAATTATTATATTCCTTATATTGAAAATGGATTCTATAAACTATGATATTAATGAGCTAAAAATAGGAAATAATTGGAATTCTAGAAAAAATAATTTAAAATTCCATAACATAATTGAAACTTAACCTGAAATGAAAATCAAAATAGATATTCTTTTCAAGTACATATGCTTTATAAAAATAATGAAACTATGAATGCTATTGTATGTTCACTTGCTGTTACTCAATATTTTAAATAAAGATTTCTGCATTTTATACTAATATAAGGAAATTTTAGCACATTTAATTAAATATTAAAGCAAAGTAAAATGACTTAATTTTATTTCTTCGTTTGGAAAGATACAAGAGATCTGATTTTTCTTAACCAGGGAGTGCATATAAAATAGTAATTTAATATTTATTTCGGAGCTCTTTTATTCATATATACAGGAATTAAGCATATAAAATTGTTTATATTAATTTTTCAGTGATTTTACTTTTTTTTAACTAATTCATGAACTACTCAGTGTTTCTTCTTTGTTGAATAATTTTTAAACGATTAAATGATACAATAAGTAAAATAGGAATTAATCAATAAAAAAATAAATGATTTTGAAATACATTAAAGATATATCTATTCGTAAATAAATTTCGTGAAGTCTTTAAAATGGAACGAATGATTCTTTAATATCCGTTTTCTCAATGCATAGTTTTTGCTGAACTTATTGATATAAAAACTCAATATATTAAATAAAAGTCTAATTCATTCTTAGTTTGATAGTTCATCCAAATAAATATGAACGCATATTCATCTATGACTTACAAAGTGGCTTTTATCAGCCTTACAATACATTTGATGAACAATTTCAGATATGTACAAGGAATGAGGGAACAATAATACAATCTTTATTATTGCTTTTATCTAAATTCCCATTCTGTGATCCAAATTGATTAAATGGAATTATTTGTTGTTAATTACGATTCATTCATAAAATTTTGTCAATTTAAAATGAATTTTAAAGTTTTTATTAATGGATTATTAAATTATTCAATTAATTTTATATAATCTAAAAATGTAAATGATGCAAACATTCATTATTGAGCGCACAGCATAAAATTCTAGCCCAAGTAACTAATTTCTCAACTATAAGATAATGAAAGTTCTGACATCATAATTATATATGCATTCAATAATAGAGTTTCACATTTCTTTCTTTGAAGTTTTCTCCGTTAAAATAAATAAATAAAAAAAAATCCAACATGTAGCTAACTTTCTGGATTTAAAAAAAAATCAAAATACAAAAATGATTTGCAGATTAATCTTGGAGGCAGAGGAAAAATTCAAATCAACTTAAAATGATACAATCAAATGCAGTACTGTAATTTTTATTTGCTGGAACAGAATATGCATACTATATTATTCCGTTAATATTACTTCATTTGTTACACGACGACTTATTTCTATAAACAATAGCGATCTCTGTTATGATATTCCTTCTTACATAAAATATTGATTTTCAAAATCCATAGACTTCGCTCCAATTTTCACGCAAGGCCCTTGAATAGACGGAATCTTTTTTGACAAATCGTTCACCCTCCTCTTTCGTCTGTCTTCACTTTACGATTGGACGCACTCCATTCTTTCCATGCCAAAGCGCCCTCTGTGAAAAATAGGTAACTCGGTTGCTTTTTCATTCCTTTTACAATGTAAACCTTTTAATCTTTAAACATTTTCATAAAATGTGTAGAAATACTATACTAATAGTGCCTTTTGATTTTTACACATAATAGTAACCATATTAAATTTTAACTAATCAGTAAACTAGTCCGTTTGCTTGAAATTTCGGATGTATCTAAATTAAGTTCGATCAGTCATTTTATAACATATTGTAGTAAAAAATAAAAGGATAAACCATTTCCTTGAAAAAATATTAAAAAAAAAGATCTTTTTAATAATATATTTATTCTCTACGATAACCTTTCACGCATTTGAGTACTATTTTTTTTTACCATATTTGCCTAAAATAGTAATCTTGAGGTACGATCATGGCTTCGAGAATGGAATTTTACTGATTTGAAATTAGCTATTGCTCATCATTTTATCTTTCACTCTTTAAAACAGAAAATCCAAAACAATTTGAATCTTCTCGATGAGCTGCGCTTGAGGATGACTGTTCGAATGGATATATAAGGAACTCACAGGACACACACTCTTAAAAAGAATCCGGTCTCAATGATATATTTGTGTTTTAGTTAGTTGTTCCTTTTTAATTTTTTTTATTTTACACAAAAATTGCTTGAGTTATCTTTTTACGTTATTTTGGAGGTGGATGTTTCTGTTTAATATTAAAATATTAGTGTAGAGAAAAGGTAAAATTGGGGGTTAAATGTAATTGAAAGAACTTCTCACAAACATTAGTGGATACCTTATTATAATTTGAAAATAATATTATTTTTTTTATTTTGATACGATTTCCATATTTTTATGTCTTTTATTTTGATGAATAAAAACATTAACAAAACAAACGGTAGTTCAGAGAAAGTTATTCGACTATTTTTAAAAAAATGCAATAATAAGTGAAAACGACCGTATGCATTGCTTTGTTCTTTCGATACCAGGGAATGTCCCGTAATTTAATTAGCGCAAATGCCAAGCATCAACTCATAGAATGTTTTGAAGTTGGTCTAATATAAAAGTCATTAACAACAGCTTGAATACTACAAAGCGTCATCTGAATACATAGCAGGAAAGAGCTGAGTCATACCGCAATAGCAAGAGACGACTGAGGCTTAGCCTTCTCACTAGAAAAAAGAGCGGCAAATTCCTACTGCCTTTATATTACAGATATGCATACACGAATCCATAGTACTGAAATGAATATTTCACGGTTATTATTAAATATTCAGGTATCTTGTTAGATAAAAACAAATGAATAACAATTTGTTAAAATCCATTTCTTTTAGTTTGCCAAAAATTAGATTTCTTTATTTTATTTTTAAAACATTTTAACTTATAATTCATTATTATAACTATAATGGAACCTTGTAATCACTATTTTCTAAATTCATTACAAGATGGCTCTATTATTAAGGAATCAAAATTCACTTAAATTAATCGATTTAATTGACAATTAAGATCTGAAAATATTAAAACAGTGCATAGCCATCAAAATTATGTCAGTGTACAAGATATCAAAATTCTAGTGCTGTAGAAAACGAGTGTAGAATATATAATTAAATTCCATCTTTACAAGCATAAAGCAGGTTAAATAATAATTTTTTAATAGCTATATAATCATTTCAAAATATCCCGTAATTTTTGTGAATAATTTATTTTCCTGAACGATATTTCTTTATATTCCTTCATTATTATTTTTTCAAGTTTTGTTTTGTTTCAACGCATTGTTTATTATCACATGTTTTATTTATTATTTCTTTTGGTATTTACCCTGTCTCGTCCTTTTTTTTTTTTCTTTTTCGATCCGTTTTAAGCACTTTAATTTGACTACTTTAATGTTTATAAATTTAATGCTTTTAATTAATTAGTCTGTAAAGATGAAGAATTCTAATCAATTTGTATTCACTTCCTTATGAGATAGAATTTTGAGTTTTTGCACAGTTTTGTATATTCTCATTGACTATACATTATATAATGGTTTTCAACATTTAATTATCAGTTATTGAATTAATTAAATTAAATTTTGAATCCATGAGTGCGATATCATCTAGTAATGAATTTGCAAAACAAATATTTTTAAGGCTCCGTAATATTTATAATAAGGAATTATAAAATAAGATCTAAAAAATTCTACAATCTGGTTACTTTTGAAAATGCATTAAAAAATCATTAAATTTATCTTTTCCTCAACTCAATTTCCTTATTTTTCACTTTTTATTCCAACATTATTTGAATTTCGATTTTAATAAGGCATTTAAAAAATTATGAGGATGCACTTTGTGTTTACATTAGAAAAGATAGAAAAAAAAGGAAATGATTTATATTCAATAGTTTTTTATATTTCTCTATCTTTTATAGAAACATAATCTAGGCATTAAAGTAATCCAGTCTTAAAATCACATACAACAAATACTATAATTTCATATTCTTTCTATCAGAACAGGGAACCACTATTGTTGCTTAGTAAAGGAATTATAATTACAAACATGTTAGTAACTAAGATTAATTTTTAATAATTTCTATGAAAATAATTTCTCTTCGTATAGCATATCAAATTTATTTTTTAACAAAAATATTCAAAACAGACGAATTGCAAGAGATAAGTATAAAAAAAAGTGGAATTATTATGATCAAATTGAAACAATTCATTGTACTTAAGTTACAGATTACTATAAACATAAGTGAAATATATCTGAATCCCAATTTCAATATAATAAAGATTTTCTATTATCTAAATTTTTTAAACATAAACAATATTAAAAATATTATATATTCTATCATTCTTTTCTACAATTATACGTCTAATAGTTTTCACTTCTCTTAAACTCGTAAACAAGCTTTTAAGCCAATGTATTTATGCAGAACAAAAAAAAAATATTATCCTTATACCAGTTACTTTAGAAAATCAGTTCATATGTTTCAAAATAATAGATTAATTTCTTTTATAAAATGCATTACAAGCGTCAAAATTTTAAAAATATATGGCAAACAACAATATCTACATACCTTTATTTCGAAAATTTTAAATAAAAGGACGAATTAATGGCTTAAATGATGAAATTCTTTCTCTTTTCTTATGAAAATTTAATATTAAAATATAATTTTCTGACCCATTTCTAATAGAGCACATAATTCATCAAAGTGAGTGTTGACAAGAGAAATATTAACCATCTTTTGGAGAAATTTAACCTTCAAATGTAAAAAAAAGGAGAAATCTTTTTTAGTGCTGAGATTCAACAAAGAGAAAAAGTATCATCATGAATAATCTATCTTTATCAAGAGGAGAGTACCGTCGATTAGAATGTCGAAACTCTTTCCCCAGTCTAATGAGTATACATATTTAATAGGATCTTTTTTAGATCTGTCTTTCAATCCGGAAAGGAACAAAATGGGATAAAATATTATGTACTTAGGGTTATGGTGATTAAAAAATGTTTGGTTAAAATTAATTCATGCTTGAGTAGAGTAATTAATTCATATTTTCAGAATTTTACGAAGCTAATTTAGTATAGAAAGAAAATGATAAAGTAGCTTTATCTTCTTTTTTATAGTTTTGGCTAATATTAAAACCTACTGACGCATAAGAGATATGGTTTCTATTAGAAAGAAAGGTTCATAGCAGAAACAGGACGATTATAATTAAAGTAACCCTACTCAGATCTTTGTAGAACCGTTTTGGTTGACTTACATCATTGAAAATTGGTTCATGCATTATATAGATCATGGGGAAATCACAAACTGACTACTCCGACACGCCCGAATACACCCGTAAAAACTTGAATGACCGGACCACCGCAACAATAACACTTGCGGGAACCGTGGTTGAGTCCTAAGGGGAATCACTAGCCAAGGTGCAACCCTTTCCTAAGGAAGTACGTCCCGACATCCATAGAAAGAGCCAGATTCCAACCCTTTCTTGTATCCACAAGGGTGGCGAGAACCAACCACCATTCTGGAAGCTTTTCATTCTCAGTCATGAGGTGCCCCGTGGGACTAGATTATGTTGAAAAAGAAACTAATAAATAAAAACTAATAAAACAAATAATAATAATAATTTAAATTTTGTGCACTAGATGTCGTTTTTCATTAAATGCAGAAATGTCATTATGCAAATTAAAAATGCCAGTAGTCAATGCCATAAAATCATTCTTCACCATGCGTTTACAGAAGGAAGATTGAGCTTTACTGGTCAAGTTGTTTTATCAGAACTATAGTATAGGTTTAGCTGCAGTGCGAAGATTGCTTGAAAGGCTAGCGAAAATGCTTATGTTGAAGAAGAGATTGAAAAACATGATTACTAAATTTGAAGAAATTGGGGAATTGCGTGTACTTCCAGGAAGAAAACGGACATATATTTCAACTGAAATGTGGAAGAAGTCACTTTTGCTGGGATTGAAAGAGCATCCGGCTCTCAATATTCTCCGAGATGTGCTCGAAAATACCATGTGGTTTGTTTCTGCCATGGTCAATGGTTCAAAAAGTTCTGAGATCATTTTAAGGCGGCATTCATACAATACTATTCCCTCAAATCCCGGAACACTAGAATGATTTTATTCACCAATTTTGGGCCAGAATAGCCATTAACAAAATGCATGACCTTGGAACATCTTGTCATCGGTTGAAACGCATTTTACTCTGGAAGGAGCAGTGAATATGAAACTCTGTCATATGATTAATGCACGTCCTAACATTGTGCGTGAAAAGCATGTGCTTTCCGATTTCATTAGTATATCGTGTAGCTATACTGCTGATTTCATTCTTTGCGCCTTTTTCTTTGAGGAAAGCACTCCTCAAGGGCCTAGAAGGTATTCAGTCACCTGTGTCTGTTACTGGAAATTTGGTCTTGACCTACCATTTGTTTTTAATACATAAAATTAATATGTTAACTTTAAAACTGAAAGTTACCTTAAAGTTCATGTCATAATTCCAGTTTTAAAGTTTTAACCAATTATTTCTTCTTAGTCTTTATTTAAAGAAAATGAAATTTATAATCTTTTTCAACATAAATTTTATATTTGAAAACATATTTTCAAAGGGAATTTTATATTTATAAACATTTCTTCTTCGCAAGTTGAAATGCAGATTTTTTTGTTGTTATTGTATATGCAAGGAAATTCTGAAATTTTCTGAACCAAATGGAAAGGGGTTATAAGGAAAAGAAATTTTTACTCCGTTCTCTAATTCCATAGCCAATTTCATAAGGGATGGAGTTTTGAAAATAAAAGAACGTGGAGAAAAGGTCATTGATGAAAGCTTTCCAAAAATGTGTCACGATCTAAAAGAATTGAAAGGCAATTTTCATCCCCTAACATTTATGTAATTCCAGCTACTAATAAACTTTCAATATGGAAGTTGTCCGTTATAATGGGTTTGATTCAATTCTGTATTAATCAAAAAACGAGCTTTTACTGACTGTAGCAGTTTTATAATGTTGACGAAATTATTGCGAAGTACAAATGACATCGATATTCTTACAATGTAATATCTTCCATTCTTTTTGCAATGACGCTGACTTTTGTGAGCACAAATGGAAAATGAATCTATGATAATAGTGATGAAAAACAGTCAATACATGTACAGTTGCGATGCATGGTAATTATATTTGCCATTTTATTTTCTATCATGAGTAAGCTTATCTAGATTATCATGTTGTTGGAAAAGTTAAAATTCTTATTACATCCGTTTTTGCATTAATAACAGAAAACATCATATAATTAAACAAAAGAAAAGCTAATAATGAAGAGGTGAATCTCAAATATCAGGAATTTCAGTTAATCATAAAGAAAGACATAAAATTTCTGATATAGTGCGAGTTACATATCAAATGCATTTTGAAGTGAAATAAATTTAATAAAATCACATTTATTAATGTACTCTTTAATGAAATTTTGTTAACATTTTATTTAGAAAACAATTATAACTTTTTAAATAACTTTCTGCAATTTAGTGTTTCATTCATTAATACAAATACTATGAACTTTGAATATAATTTTCTTAAAATAACAACTTGGTTAAGTCATACGTATCACATCAACGTTAAATTAAGCAATTAGCTGAAATTCTAGTTCTGATAATATCATAATACTCTTTTATTAACAAGAATTATAAACTGAAAAATTGGGAATTTTAACACATTAAGAAGAGATTGAAAAATTAAGGACCATACATATTCGCTCTTTACAAGCATAAAAATGTAGAGATGCATAATAGTATGTAAATGTTTTGTGTTTTTCCTTAATTCATGTTATCTTAAGTACATGAAATTTGCCGTTCTACTGATTCAATTAAATTAATATAATATTTCATAAGATTCAGAAGTGATATTTCAATGCTCATATATTCAAAGAACACGTCACTTAAGGGGTTCATAAAACCCCCTTGCACAATATAATAGAATTTGGTACTTATTTGAGATAAAGTACCAATATTCCTAGTGTTGCAATTTGGCATTAAAAGATGACAAGAGAACTGAACTATAACTGAAAGTCTGTTTGAATTCCCTAAACTTACTCACCTCTTCAAAACAAATGTGACACGCAAGTTTAAGAAGACAAACAACTATCTGTGGAATTAAAAGTTGGTCACTCTTTTCAAAGGGGATGAAACAGGAAACAAAAGTTGAAACATAGAAACAAGTTAGGTTGAAATCTTGATATTTAACGCCGAAATTCATCATTTTCAACTCATCAGCAAAGGGAATCTTAATTTTTCAATTCCACTTCTTCGTGAGGTTGGAAAGGCGAAAATATGAATTATGAAAATTCTAGAATTTTTGAGCTTAAAATCTAGAATTTTAGTGAGCATTTTCTCCGGAATAAAGAACTTGTAAAGAGACATTTAAATCTAACATTATCCAACAAACGGTATAAAGAGTTGTGAAATATTAAAACTTTAAATAATAAATTAAATATTCCTTAAAATTTTAGAAATACTTGAAATTTTGGTATAAAAAGTATAATTTTCAGTTTTTTAGATTCGACTGGCTTCACTTTTCATCTCGATATCTCTCATAGGATTAAAAGCGAATCTTTCCTTGTCAGAGGTACAATTTACAGGGAGAGATTCCAGAAATGTATTAGCCACCAAGATCGAGAGTTCAAAAGCCCATTCCAGCAACTATCAGCCTCGCATGTAGACTTGTCATCGAGGGTCATTCGCTTTCTACTTTGATGTGGCCTAGGAGTTGGACAATCTGATGTCATCCATATTATTTGATCACTGATCGGATTATAGAAAGCATTTCAAAATAGCCGTTGAAGGCTTCAAAGCAGATTGTTTAGCTAGCTAAATTAATACTCAACGCTGCAGCAATAATTGTCCATAACACAAATTTCGCCTCTTCGCATTGAAGTTAGAATCTGATACTTATTGATATTTAATAAATGGTCTAAGCATGCTCGCGCTTTTTTGTTTCTTTCGTTGAACATTAAATGGCGGTAGAAATGAATTGTGAATGTCATTACTAGAAATCAATAAATTTTTACCAATTTTTTTTAATTGTATAAACTTGATGTCATGGCGCTGAATAGCTAACGAATCGTAGTTTTTAGTTATTTTTATTTCCTCGAGTAGTACGATGTATACAAACAGATAATATCATAAACGTCACAAAATTCATCTGAGCATTTGAAAAATTTCGCAAACATTTCAAATTCCCAAAAAGATATTTTATGGAATTATGTCTATCTGTTTGTCAATATAATAAGAAAGTAACTGATGAAATTTGGTATTTGGTCTTGACACCTACTTTGTAGATTTCTATCAATTTTTGGACAAAATCTTTTTAGAGGAAGTTTGTCGGCTCGATTACTTAAAGCTAAAAGAGCGAGATCGGCAAAATTTAGTAAAGAGGGCTAAAATCAAAGTATAGATTTGCTTCAAATATTGAACCATATCCGACAAATATCTGTCTGCTTGTACATTCGCATGCATGTAAGCGTGATAGCTAAAAAATGCAACAACGTAGATAAATGAAATTTGTTATGTAATATATTGTTATTAAAATTTTAATATTGTGTGAAATTTTTGTTTTAATCATTCTCCAAATAGAAGTTAAAAACACATACTCTCTTTTCTTTGCTATATTAAGGAGCACAAAAAGCTGATGCGCGAAATTTGAAAAATAAAAATTCGAGCACTCACGATGCTCACGTCCAAGGTCCCTAATTTTTTTTACGGGGGAGTAGGAAGAATCATCGTTTATTTCAGTTCAGTTTCAATATACATCATTTGATACCGAATTATTTTTTATGCAAATAGTATTTTATGCAAATTACATTTGAGGCAAATAGTATTTTATGCAAATTACATTTGATGCAAATAGTATTTTATGCAAATTACATTTTATACAAATAGTATTTTATGCAAATTACATTTTTTGCAAATAATTTTATCATAGTGCTTTGAGAGAATTTATAAGGGAAACAAGATATTAGAGCATTTCCTTAAATTAAGAGTTGATTTATTATAAGAAAATTATCAGGATCATTTTTGGACTATGTAGTGTGCTTATTATAAATACAAGTGTAATTTGTTGTAAATATTATAATCAATTTCATTATTTTTGTCATAGCTTCCAGCTCATAATTTTTTTTTCCTAAATGCCGTTTTTTTTTTAAATTTTTAATTTATTTTTTATATTAACAATTGAGCAAAGGGTGCTCATAAATACAGTTTGCAAATAAATCAAATGTTTACTTTTATAAATATTATTAAGATAAGCGTTTTGTAAATACATTATATGGCTTCTAAATGCTACGTGAAGGGAGGAAAAAAATCGCCAAATACTTTGAGATACCCCATTTTACTATATTAGACCAGTTTAAGAATTCCATATATATTATTAAAACTTAAATTACAAATAAAATTTTAATAACAAAATTGCATCTATATCACTTCATTGCTAGTTTTTTTTTAATATTTAATAATTGTGGCTCATTCAGAAACGTATGGAGTCTCAAATGCATACTTTCCAATAAAATAAATTGTTTAAATATATGATATATTACATAACAAATTAAATTTTTCATACTTTTAAACGTATTGTTTTAAAATTCAGAATATATATGATAGTAACAGAAAATCGGCATTAAGAGTCTGATTCTTGTATTTTTAAAGAAATTATTTACATTGTTCGTAAATTCTTTATATTTCGTTCTCTTATGGTATGCTTGGTTTTCAAATTTGATTAAATTGAGAAATAAATTGGCTGGTTTTTACATCAAAATCAAATTTGACATTATTGTATTGATGAAAAGTATAGATGAACTGATAAACTGTCAGACATTCGGGGTTTATTTGTCTAACACAAAAAAATATGTGAAACATCATTGAAATTGTGACAATAGCATCTGTTACTTGACGTCATTCAAGAACAAATGTCAAGAAATATATTTGATAAACGCGCACTTGATGATAAATAGTATAACAGTACATTTACGAAGTAGTTCATTTTCGTAAATAATAAGAAATAGGGAACATAAAAAACCGATCAAACAAAAAAAAAACCCGAGAAAAGTGAATTAAATCGACTTATGAAGAATATGATATATTTCTAATATTCCTTACTATTATAAAAAAGATTCTAATGAACCTATAATGCATTTACTTCAGTTTTCTTAGCAAACAGTTCTGTTTATTAACACTTACGTTACTGATTCAAGTCAGTAAGATTTATAAAATGAAGATATTTTGCCGCATTAAAAAAAAGAAGCTTCACTCGTAAACTTCCAATCAATAAAACGACTTTCTGTCAGGAAAAATAACCCGAATTCCGAATTTAGCCTCACAGTTATTGGAATGAAAATTTCGGATTGAGAAAAAAATGCAATTTCTGAACACTTCAGGAGAAGGTCCGATGGGATTTACGGCGATAAATTGATATTATTAGAATTATATGAATTAGTGAAATAATTTTAGACAGGATAAGTAAATTGTGAAATCACATATTCTACTCCCATTTTTGCATCTGCTGACATGTTATTTTCTTGCTTAATCTTTATTTGCATTGTTTTATTCGCATATTAGTTCTTTGGAAGAAAGGATATTTTTTATACATTCTGCCTACTCTTATTTAAGTTTGATCTATTTTGATTCAGTATAATGAAACTTACAAATAACTAACTAGATTTTGTTTCATATGTACGCCTATTGGGCATTGCACACTGAAATGTTGGAAAATTCCTTTAACAGTGTTTTCGAAAATATTATTTCGTCTTCCCAATTGCTATGGAAATAACTTCACGCAGGACTGTTTGTTCGACAAGACAGAACATTCATTTTTACAAGGGTTTGCGTTCTTGCAGTAAATTTTTGAAATATTTCAAAACAAATGATCATTGATACATTAATATAATTTACAGTTTAAAAATGTATATTTTTAAATGTAAATGTTGTAAAAATGTATAATTTATGGTATGATTTAAAAAAATTCAAAATAAATTTTGTAAATATTTAGGATTTAAAATATTCTTTAATTTTGTAAGCAAAAAACAAATTGCATATATTTGTATTTTTGCTGCAGAAATTCTTTCATTCAAGCAGTTTTTACCATTGTCAGATGAGCTGGAAACATATTCAAATATATGTATTGAAATGAAAATTTTTAAGAGGCTTTTTGAAAAATATGAAACCAAGAAACTCATGATTTTGATACAATGATGTTATAGTTTTCTTTGCATTCAAAGAAATATAAACAAAATTGAAATGAAAAAAAAAAATCTCTCAAACAGCGTATCAGTTTTTCTTTACCTTTATTTAATGTGGTTTGATGACAAGGTGAGCAGAAACTAGTCAATAAATGTTAATATTGTTTCTGTATTCCGTTTTGCTCGTTCATTGTGTATAATTTTAACACATAAAAGACGCCTTCTGGTGGACATTTTGGAAATTTTTTTTTTCGAAATTCCGTGACCGCATCTCCTGTATAGTCTATATACCAAAGTTCGTTGCAATCTGTTCCCCCGTTTGCGTTGTATTATGCTGTTTATAGAGGAAGTTTAATTGTAACCATCCTGTATAACTAAAAATATCAACGCTGAAATTCAGGGTATTAAACAATATGAAATACTCTTCCATATTTTCGAACGGAAAAAGCAGTTACATTTAATTATACGATCTATATTTTGAAACATTCCTAATATTTGTCAGATAAAATGGATTGATTCGCAATTGAGAACTTATAAAATGCATGAAAATGAGAATATGAAATTCAAAGTCTAGTTTGTTTAAAATTTTCTCTTTACAAAGCTATTTTAAATCTCTTGCGCAAAGCAATAATCGGGAAATAGAGGTCACAGGAAAAAAAACACATTTGTGTACAAATCTGTCAAGATAATTGAAGGCATAATGTCCTAGAAGACATGCAATTAAAGTACTAAAATTGCAATAAGTATTAATTGAAATTTTAGTAAAAATTGTAAGCATGTGATTTTATACCAATCATTTCAAACTTTGATAATATTCAAGCAGTCTTTTAATTTTGAAGCATATTAATAGGCATTTATTTTTTAGAAATCACGAATTTTACGGACATCGGAATATACAATGCTAACTTTTCAAACCAGATTTGTGATGTCTAATATTTCAAGATTTAGATGGATTTCTTAATTTAGGGTTGATGAATGCATAATTCACATGATCATTTCGATCCAACTAAGATTTTTATTATTTGCTTTGTCATTTATGAAATTATTGTGCCAAACTGTTTTAAATGTTAATATGCAAATTTATAATAAGAATAAATGCATCTTTCAATAAAAAACGAAACTTTGTTGGGGCATTTTTTTTTCTATTGAATCACAAATCATATATATCACCATGCATTTCGTCTTACATTATGCAAATGAAAGACGAAATAAATGGCAGGCATTCTACAACATGAAAAATCTTCCATAAACTTTTAAAAAGCCTTAAATAGATTTTTTTCACCTTCCTCTCAAATTTTCCTTACAAAGATCAAAACTATATTACATATAAAATTACATATCTGCAGAACTATGCACGGCATCATTCAGTTTAATAAAAATAATAGCCCTATATTCCAGGATTAGTGTTTTTATTGATCTTCCAAATATGCATTCAAGTGCAAACGAGAAAAAAAAATACCCTCCCCCATCCCTATTTTGCTAGAAAAAAATTCCTTTTGCATTTTAAAACCAATGCATATTGGTCTTTCCAAAATGCCTTTAGATATATAGGTGAAAGGGAAAAGGAAATGACTCGGCGCGCTTGTTTCTCTAAATACCTTTTCTGCAGTCTGCTCGCAATATGCAAATCCAGCGAGCCCTTACTAGGGGTGACCTCTCCCACAGCATCTTCCACTCCCACTTCCCAAGGGATTGTAGGAAGCTGAAGAGCAACCCGCAAGTCCTCCCTGTCGTCTGGGCTGCAACGCGCAGGCGCATCGCCGGGAAACCAACAAACGGGCTCCAAAGGGAGTCGGGCAAAGAGAAAGCAGTGCTTCTCAAAAGGATGCTGTTTGCAGCCTCCGCACGTGCACCTTGCAATGTGTCGTCGATCTGTACTACCGCTTTTGGTCACGTTAATGTTTCTTAGTTCAGGGTAAGAATGTTGGTTCTTTTAACTCTTATTCCATCGCAGAATCTGTCATTTTATCATTCTGACATGTTAACGGAAAGTACACAAATTCATTCCTCGTATTGTTTGTTTTGTCAGGTGTTGTCGGCAAGTTGAAACCCCCGCACAGTTGGACAACGTTACCGATATACTCAAAACTATTTTGGAAGGATATGACATACGTCTCAGACCTAATTTTGGAGGTAATACGTGATTTTTTTTATTCATTTTAATGCAAAAATAAGATAATTTTATTTCAAACTTCTTCTATTTAATTTTTGTATTTCATTTTTTTCTGCACCTTAGAGCATTGATAGAAAAAATGATAATTTCATGATGTATATTTGTCACTGTACTATTAAAGAAATCATAAAGTTAAATGTGTATATATGTACTAGATAAATTATAATTAAAAAGGAATTGAGTGATGGTAAAATGTTCTAATTAAGCGTAGGTAAAATCAGCCACTCATGCAATTGAATTTCTGTACAAATCGTGTAAAATTTCATATGTGGTCTCTTTTATTAATTTTAAAATTGTATTACAGATAAATTAAAGTTAATTTTTGATAACTGGAAATTAATAAACCCGAGTGAAAAGAAAATTATTCATCATGTGTTGTATTATCATAGATTAAAATTTTAATAAAAGGAATTAACAATTTTTAATTAATTATATGTATTTCTTAATAATTATAGATAAAATTTAAACAAAAATTAAATACATTTAATGCAATGAGTAACATCTTTTTATTTGATAATTAACATTAGAAATTTTAAATAAGAAAATTAATTTTTCAGATTTTCAAATAAACATGTTAATAGAGAAAAATTCACCGAAATTTCTACAAATGCAGTATACAAATAAAAGATAGAATACAAAATATAAATTTCATGAATTGTTTCATTATATTAAGCATATGAATCTGTGATACATAATTATAAATCGTACATATCTTAACGTCTAAGAGATAATTATATTTTTGAGCATACTAATAGAATAACAAATTTCTGCAAAAGTAAACAACACATCGATAAATAGCAGTAAAAAATCAGATCAGCTTTTTTCATATTTAATTCAGTTTTTTAAATAAACTTCAACAAGGAAATTTTTTCGCATTCTAAAGATTTCATTGTTTAGAATGATAATGCTAAATTTGAAAAAGTTTCAAAAATCACTTTAAAATAATATATTGTATAAGTTTTGAATTCGAGTTATGATTGTAATAATATCGCATGTGTATTTATAAAATATTTTGGACATGTATTTATAAATATTAAAAGAAAGTTTTATTTCTTGCAGTCTATTATAATATTAGAATTATTAAAAACAACAATTTTTATTTTAATTCTAATATTGGAAATGATAACAACCAGAAAATGTAAATAAATCATAAGAGTTATGAATATTGTGCTGTGCTCATAGTATTTAAAAAAATGTATATGAGGTTGCTTGTTTGATTTAAACTCTATCTTGCACTTATTTGAAACTAAAAACTATATTTAAATTTTATAAAAAGAATGTATTTAAATATTTTAAATTTCATTTTTTAAAATTATTATGTTAAAATAATTTATTTATAATTATATCAATTAAATAATATCAATTAATTTTATCTCAGATTCGGATTCTAATTCATTTTCAGTATATCATTCTTGATATATGATGCTTAACAATTAAGAAATCGGTATTTTATTTATTTTTATGCTTTTTTTCCACAAAGACCCGCCTTCCCCCCCAAAAAAAATGCGTTGGTAAATTCTATAAGAAATATTCGAAATAAGGACTTGTGAATTGAAAATTTACGATCGAAACATTTTTCGATTATTATTCATTTATTTTTTATTTATTAAAAGTTTTTAATGAAGTAAAAAACGGAGCTTGCTGATGAGGAGGGCAAGCCAAAAAATGACGTAGTTTATGTCCATATTTCTCATGCTTCACCACCTTAAGAATACTGCTACCTTTCCAAGCCGGTACATTTAAAAATTCGTATTGTGAAACCATTATTCGAATTTTTAAATCTATGGCCATTATTGTTTTTCAGATGATTTTTATTTTCCCATATCTGCTGTAATTCTCAAGGTTTACAATGTAAGATAGCGCGGACTAAGAGGAAATATATTTTATTATTATTTGTTATATATGGCTATCTCAGACAATACGCTTTTTATAATGGCTATTTAAATTTTATTCTAGCTTATTCTGCGAAAAAAGATTAAAGTTTTATAACTTTTCATTCGGGACAAGATGTCCACAGTAAATTGAAGAGCTCGTCATCTTATCTCAATTGTTTTTTATTGTTTATATATGGTGTTAATTTCCAATTATTATTTATTTTCTGCATTTTTCTAGAGCAGCGTGATCCTCAGACTGTTTCACACCATTCTGTAAATTGCATGGTCCTAAAGTTAACATTTTAACAATCTCTCGTATGGAAGACAAGATTGTCCCAAAAGAAATCCAGGCACATAAAAAACATTTTAAGCAACAAAAGCAAGAAGCTCGGAATTCAAAAAGTTTGTTTCTAATAAATTTTTCTTCTTGACAGTCATGGCCTAAGCCAAAAGTTAATGGAAACATACAGTTTTGTCCCTGTGTGTTGTAAGATCTATTTTGACCCTCCATCAGAAAATTAGGATGGAAATTTGTAAACGCTACGCGAGAGGGGGACGTTTCATGCTCAAACTGAAGGATGGGATTTTATGTGAAGTTTTTATTTATAAAAAAAAGAACCGAATTATCTTAATTTGCTATGAACTAGAATTTTAAACACAATAGCCCTTTCATTACATATTCTTCCATAAATGTACTTAATTATGTTTAATTAATTAGAGTACTGTTTTGCATCTTCTAAAAATAAGAATAAAAATGTGATGTTAATTTTGTGCAGAAAATAGAAAAATATTATTCAATATATTAAAATAAAATGTGTGCAATTAGATTTAATGCAAGAAAAAGCCTTTATAATAATATATACAAAGAAAGAGATGCTATCTCAAGAACTGAATTTATTAAAAAGGATCAACTGTTGTCATCGTCATCTTGCTCCAGTCTGCCCTATTATATTCTTCAAGCACCATTTTGCTTGTTTTAATGTTATTTAAATCATCATTTTTATCTGTTTTGTGAAAGTACTGATTGGAAAGCATGCATTTGAACCAGTTTATATGAGTAATAATTTTTTACTCGAATTTCACAATTCATTAAATTTATCCAAGTTTTCAGGAAAGAGACTAACGTATCGAAAGACTGCTGTTTCTTTGTGAAATTGACGATTTCATTGGAAAGAGGTAATGTCCTAAGCATAACCAAAAGAGTTTATCTCTCTAGTGTCACAGTGACAATTTGGCCAGTTTTAGAGAGAGAAAAAAATAGAGAAAATTCTTCAGTACCTTTCAACTCAACAAACGAGTGATACTGAATTTGTAATTATTTTATAACATATTATTACGTTTAATCTTTTATCACGTGTAATTTTTTCAAATATATATTGAATGATATGTCTTCAATTACTAATGCATAATTCAGAACAAATTATAAATTTTCTAATATATTGTAGCTTAGATTGCGCATCTATTTATTTTTGTTTTCCATTGTTTCGAAAATCACAGTTAAAGCAAAACACACACACACACACACAAACACACACACACACAACTTCAAAAAGACTCACAAAACTTCTAAAATGGAAAGCGAAGAAAAGCAAAATAAAAAAAGATATAAATTCTCTCTTGAGATGGGGCAATTGATCGTGTGAACATGAAAACTCCATCTATATAAACATCTTAAGCAATCTTTCCTTTGAAAGAATTTCAAAGCTACTAAATCCTTATGCCAAATATTTCTGATTGATACAATAGATTCTCTTAAGAGATTATATACCTTTTTAAAGAATTAAGGAATGTATAGAACAGTCGTGCGCGAAATAAATCGCAATATACTTTTCTTATATTTTATTTCATGTCTCTTTAGATAAAGGAAGAATGTTTTTATGTCCTCAGATAACTAGACGAAACGTATCTGTTCTTTAATATGCTACAAAAACCATGCTTAATCCTAAAGAGGCTTTATCCTCCAATGCCACTCTTAATTCTTAAAAAGAAACTAAGCGATTTTATCATTTCTTTCCTGAAAGCTTATAATTCAATTGAATGTTTGCTAAACTACCGATTAAGAAGACAGATTTTTCTAAGATTTTCAAGATTTGTATAGAAATATTTTATTCCTCTATAATATATTCGATTTTTATTTGCATTTCAGCTATAATAGAGAAATATAGGTATTGTTTCATGAAGTACATATGGCATCAATTTCTTCTTTTGTAAAAATGCTTTAAAATTTTGTATAAAAATTAATTTTTAAGTTTATATTAAATGATCTTATAAAAATCTTCTATTTCATTAATTTACTGTTTACATGCAAATACTTTAAACTACTTCAATAATGGAACATCAAGAAATATTTGGAAAATTTTTATATTGATCTAAATTAGTCCATAATTAATCAAAAATTTCAGATTGTTAAATAACAGACAATTAAAGAATTTTATGCCGCTTAAAAACGAATTCATGATATGAATCTAAATCTTTAGTTATTTATTATCTTAAAAATTGCTTTATTTTTCTCTATGTTACAAAATTAAAGGCAAAAATAACTGGAGGAAAGTGAGAGTTTTACATATTTTCTGTAAAGGAACTATGATTTTTACACGAGATCAAATGTTATCTGAATTCCTTTTTATGTTGAGAGATTTGGCAGTGAAAACGAATTTTAAAAAATAATCCATGCAATTTATCTAAACAAGCAATATAAAATCATTCAGTTTTCGTAATTTTTTGCACATTTTAAGACTTTTTTTTATTTGTTTCTTCAAAAAATACGAGTTGAAACCTCTACACAATGATTTTTCTTCCAACTTTGCATTGAATTTAGTTTTAATTAAGTTACACAAGATACTTCACTCATAGTTGTAACGAATAGTAAAAAATATCATAAAAATATTATACATCTTTGTGATTATATGTAGTTCAATGCAAAAAAAAAATATTGTCACCCTAATTCAAGATTATTTTTGAAATTATAAAAAGGTAGAACTTTGTGAAAGTTTTGAATTGAAATTGCTTCATGCAAAAATAAAATTACTGAATTCATATTCCAAACAAAATAAATAAATAAATAATATTAAATTAAATATCCATGGCTTTTTTGCAACTTTTATATCAATGTCACCTAAGTTTTCAAAATTTAAAACCCTTTATTATGTTATGAAGGTTATACATTTACTTTATTTATTCTTCATAAATACGTCTGTGGCTGCATGACAAAATTTGGCTCTTGTGCCAAAAGAATGTCCAGACTGATGAGTTGTTTGGTAGTAAATGTGGTCCATTGTAGTTATTTTCTATTTATACTAATTAATAGCAAAATGTCTGAATTATATCATGTCATAACAGTTGGAATTAAAGGTGATAAAATTAACTTAGCCACCATCCGGAAATACGAGGAGAAAGTGCAAGAATCCCTACATCATTTTTTGGTCCATTAGTAAGAAACAAATTTATAATCACACACATAGGAAAAAAAAATAGTTTCCTTAAATATTAAATATCATTCACATTTTTATTTATTCCTGTGCAAAAGTATTCAGATATTGAGGAAAAATAATTTGTATAAGCGTTTTCATTCTATGGGTACAGCATTTGTGATTTTAAGATATTTTCTTGACAGATATAGAATAATTCGTTCATTGTTACTTCTGGTTGATATTTTCGTATACCAAAATTATTGATTTAAATGTTAGGTTAAAAAAATCACGAGATTTCTTTTGAACCTTTTTGACCTTCTATATTAGCACGAACATTGATTGTGGATAATGTACTAAATATAAGTATGGTGAAATACTTCTTCATATAAATATTTAAAATTGCATTATAGGATTAATTTACATAAGACACTTCTATTTTTCCCATTTATTAAATTATAACAAAAAATTTAATCGTCTTTCAGCATATAATTTGAATTTTATAATTAAATATCTAAAATATTATTATGCAGCATTAAATAGAGAAAATATATTATTTTAGTTCAATATATTTACAAATTCATTTCATTTTTTGTTATTTGATTTATTCGTATTTAAGACATCATAGCATTTCTTAGTAAAAATGCTTTTAGTTAATTTAGAGAAATAAGTACACTTTTATCTATATTTTAAATGCTTAAATTCATGATTGTTGCGAAAATCAATAAAATATTTTGCAAAATGTAAATCAGAAATTAAATTCTTAAAGGGCTATCACATTTTTTAACGAAAATAATTCTGAGAGCAAATTTTGCTCTTTTTCCAAACTTAATGCAAACACATAATTTTGATAATATATTTTTAATTTGAAATATTAATAATATGAATCTATACCCTTTTATTGCATTGTCTGTATATTATGAGATGGAATATTTCAATTTTACTATTGCAGTTTTAATTTCTTGGTAATAATGATCTATTATAAGCTAATTAAATCAATAAAAGAATTCATTGTGAATGAAATACACAGAAAAAAGTTTCTAGCACTAATGATGTATACTTTACATCGTATATAAATTCTAAAAGTAAATTCATTTTAATTTTTATATTTTTGTTGATTAAAAATTTACTTTAAGAAATGTGCCGAATCTTTAACTAATTGTTAACTATTTATTACAATGGCTTATGTTTTAAATTAATTATATGTTGCTTAAAGTGAAGTTTTAATAAAATTTCTAAAGAATTACGAGATCCCTTTTAATAATTAGGTAATTAAAATTTTTTAAGTGAAGTTCGGTTGCTATTTATTAAAATTCTTTAAATACACTTGGCTGCGAATTCAAAGCATTATCATAAAAATACAATTTGATACGTTTGCATACTTAATTTTATCCTGTATCGTTTTGGAAAATAAACTATACAGCATTAATATTTCTGTGATTTCACTTCTTTAAACGCTTTGTTCTGAAGAAAAGCAATGTTGAAAATGTTTTACTGAAATACACTTTCACTGGCTCGAAATAATGACTGGAAAAAGCTATTATTATTTCAGAAGAAATAGTACAATTTGATTTTAAAAAATATCTTTTTAAGAACTCTTCTTTTCCCTAATCTTTGCTCTGTTCAAAAGGTAATATTAAATCTCATATTTGTGCCAATATTCACTTTATTATGCGATTTCTTTAATTTTCTTATCTATGAAATATTTTGAATTTTTTCCCTTCTGCATAGATAAAAGTTATTATTATTACTGATCAGAATGATCTTCAGTGAAAGAAAGAAGAGAATTCATCTAAAATAATCACTTATTAAATTATTTTTCTAATAAAAAACTAGTAGATATAGATATTTTCATTTCAAAATTATATTGCATTAGGAACGTTTAATTTTAAATTTAAAATAAATACTACACAACAAAAGAATATTATTTATTTATCCAAATTCTATTATTTATTGGAATACTTCTGAAGAACAAATACAGAACCCTAAAAAAACCAAAGGAATTCTTACTCCAACGCTTTCATTATTAATTCGCGAGACAAAGCAAGTTGCCAAAAAAGTACAGCAAACTTGCTTGTAAAATTGCAAAACAAATCTCCTAGTCGAACTTGAGTCTCCTTTATTACGCCCTCTCCAAAGACCCAAATTGAGTCTCCATGGAGCTAAACATGAAGGGGAAGAGAGATGAAAAACGGAAGAGCCGCAATCAATACAACCACACATAATGGATGTACTCTTTTTTTATATTCAAGCACTGTCATAAGAAATTCTGGTCTCAGCTGTGTGCCGGAAGGTGTTAAATTAAAAGAGAAAATTAATACTTACTCTTATTTCCTACCAATTAATTTTAACTCGGTCAATTCAAAAGCATTTGTCAACTCAGCTTAAATAAATGAAAAGAAAAATTTGGACAAGAAATGAAAATAAAAGATAGATAGAAAAAAATTCCGCAATTTACATAGAGTCTTTTTTTAAATCAGTTCATGTCTTAGTCATTTGTAAATTGCTGCTGAATAACAGTATCTGCTATGACAGGTTTTTGTAAAAAAAACATTAATTTATGAAGTTATTCTCTATTTCAGTGAATGATTTTTCATTTAAAAAAACCTAATTTGAGATGGTTTTCATAAATATGCAAAAATTAATCAGTTGATAAAAAAAATTTGTTATTTATATTATATTAGAATTAATATAATCATAAAGAATGAAACTATTTAAAATTCCTTCGGTACAAAAGACAAGGTAAACATAAGCACAATTCCAAAATACGCAATTTTATATACATTATGAAATATAAAACAATGATTTAAAAATAGTTATCATTAAATCATTTTAAATGAGATGGGATTCGTGAATTAAAAATTAAATTCCATAAATACATTTAATATACTAGGAAAAATGTAAAAAATGAAATGTATATTTGTTTTTCTAATTTTATAGAGCATTATAATTATTCACTTAATAGGGTATTTTAATCTTTCAATTATTTTTTTGCGCCTTGTTCACCCACAATTGATATTTTTATGGAAAAAGCAATATTTTGTATAATTTATAATATATTAATAATATATATACAGCTTAATTCAAAGAATGAAGAAGATTTTTGACTCTGAAATTTTTTTATAAAAAAGAAGAAGAAATTTGAAACAAATTGTGGAATTCCTTAAAGAAAGCTGTTTCTGCTTCCTGACATAAAAACATGCATTTTTATGTGCAAACAATGCTATTTTGCTTAAATTTGTAGATTTGAACTATTTGAATACTAGATTTATGCAAAATTATTTGTTATAATGATACGCAATTAGAACTGAAATTCACATGAATTGTTATTTAATTAATTTTAAACCAATTTTTACATAAAAAGCATGTTTAAGCCAGATAGAAAAAAATGTTGAATTAAAAATGAATATTACTTATTTCACTGTTGCCTGTTATATTTCATAAAATTCATTGTTAATTTCCTTGAAATTTGTCAAAGCTTTTTTCATATTAAGGAACTATGGTTGGGAGAGTAAGATAGGAATTTCTTTTATAAATTTTTATATCTGAAACTAAATTTGTTTTGCAGCAGAACGAGGAATATAAAAGATGCGAAAAAATATAAACATTTTAGGAAATACGAGAAAAATATTCAATATTTTTTTTATTCATTTAAATCTGAAAATGTTTACATTTTGCTTTGAATAAAAGGATGAACAGTAAAAAGAAGTGAACTTCATCTGGCAAATTAAAGTCAATTTTATGTTTCAAACGAAAGCTACAAACATTTACAATAAAATAATATATGAATCTGATGTATTAATTATCCAATAATGAGTATAAAATAATGTTCCTTACGCAAGTCTAAAGATCAGATTTTTTTCTGGACGTTAAGATGTGAAAGGACTGGAAATGCATTCGACTTTCTTTCAAATCAATAGTAATTTACTTCAACTAATAATTTCTTTTTTAAAAAAAAATTTATGCTTCTTTATAAACTCATAGATTCGACATGGAAGAGGTTGTACAGTGTTTATATTAATAAAATTGTCAGCATTTTTACGATTCACTTAAAAACATTTTAAGCAAGCGTTTTATAATCTGATTTTTAAATTTATGACACATTCTAGATATTTTAAAATAACCTTTGTTGAGGATAAATATCAATGGGTAAAGAACACACTAATAAATTATGTTGTTAAAAATAGTCTATTATTTCAAATACTTTAACTTTTTAAAATTGTTTGAATGTATAGTGATTCATATTATGTGAATATATGACATTTTTGTTGACATATAACTTAAGAAAACTTTAACTATGAAATTACATTCCTATAATATTTAATTTTAATTAATTTCATTGAAATCCCATATTTCCTAGCTTGTTAGTTCACGAATGGTAGATATAAAAAATGTACTTATTCTTAATTTTTTTCAAAGAATCTTATAGCAGGTATTTAAAAAAAATATCGGGTTATTGTCGCCTAGAGCCTGAAAATGAAAGTTTCAGGCTCTAAGCGAAGCTTTTATGCAGAAATTCCACAAAATTTGTAACTCTATTAGTATGTTATGCTTACGATTTACACAATGCATAATATAAATTATTAGTGCAATTTTTAAAAAATATTTTAAAGCTTCTAAATCTTTTTGAGCTTCAACACAGTTTGAACGAACAAAATCATCTCTTGCGTACGTTACACATGAGTTCGCCTACATAAGCAGCCTATGTAACTGTTAGCAGAGCTTCATGATATCGGATAATAACTACTATTAGGAAATTAAGGGAAAAAAACTTTGAGTTGATTCGCTTTGGCAAGATTGATATATGGCATTCATTCCTGGCAGTAAGTCATTAATTCACGATTAACAAAATATTGCATTGCACTTAGAAAATGAGCAGACGAAATAAAGTACTTTCGTTCTGCCAACGATTTTGTCTTTTATCAATTTGTTGATTAGTTACACGCCTGAGATATTTTAATTGACAATTTTCTCTCCCTAGACGAGTTTCTATAAAAAATTCATCAGTAAGTCTCGGGGCTATTGTATTTTCTATTCTCCAAAATTGACTGTAGCCGAGTATTTTTAGATTCTATTTGTTGTCCATTGTAAAAATTAGATTATATTAAGCTGATGTGGAGTCTATTAATAATCTATTGATATTTATCTTTTTTTATAAAAATACTGAAGACGATTATTAATCATGATCTTATTAGTGTTAAGCATGCCTAGAAAATGTTAAGTTTTTATTTAGTCTGATATTTGCAGTATAATACATTGCAGTAAACAAATTTATTCGTTAAGAGATTAATTTTGAATAACCACAGATTTCATTCTTTATACTATCGTATATGCTTAAAACTATATAAGTTTGTAATGTCTAACTTATGTTACATGCATGTGCTCTTTATGTACAATATTAGAACATAGAGGTATACAAGTTTCTTCTGCCCGGCAATTTTAAATATATGAAAATTTGTTTTATGATAATTTTTGCTGAGATATTCCGAAATATCCTAATTATGTTCGAACAGTTATCCAATAACATAACGCAATATATAGGTTGATATTCTCTAAACATTTTGAAATTTTGAAGCATTTATTATTTCAAAATCCTTTAAATTACTGTTATATAATTTTTGTTATAAAAAATATGAAATTTGAGTTTTCCCCAAAAAAAAACTTATAAGTAAGTTAATCTGAAGTTCCAAAAACTGCTAAATGCAGCATATGCATTGATTATATTGTTTATATGATCAAAGATTCATTGGCAATTATTTGAATGCCATAATTTGAAATTGTTATCGCTTTGTAATGTGTTGTTTCATTTTCTAAGCAATAGATTAAATACTTTATGTTCGAGAAATAAAATTCGAAATACATTATATAGTAAATAATATAGGGCTAAAAAGCATATATACACGACATTTTATCTAGTTTCCATCGTCGTTTTCTAAAATCTCGTTAATTATAAAAAATATCAACGAGTTAATATTCATTCGTTATAACAAATTAAATATTCGTTAAAACAAATTAATTAATTTTCCATTTTAAAGTTTAAAAGTACCTATTAATTTTATGAAAAAATGTACATTTATTTTAAAATTATCGAATTTATTATTATTAGAACCAAGCTTATTTTATGATTTATTTTGGTCACAAAAAAACTTTATAAACGTTACATTTATGTAATTGAAAGTACGTTTTGAATTTTTGAATTGAGTCAACAGTAAACATTTTATTACGTTCTTGATCCTAAAGATTAATTTTTACGTTTTTAAAGTACTCTCAAATCTCGGTTTACAAACACCTTCGAGTCACGAAAGGAGTTTTCAAATAAATCGTTTCGATTGACTCACTGCGTTTCAAATTGCGAGCACGCAAGCGGCTGACAGTCATTTTCATTAACTTGTCACTAAGAAAATGATTACTGTGGTAATGAAAAGAGATAATGAAAGAGAATTTTTTATGTATGATCAAAACTGATTTTTAAGAATTTTCTATTGTATGTATAACATTTCAAATTATGATGAATTAATTTTTAAACCCTTCATATTCCTTAATTCTTCTCAATATCGATACTGTAAAATTTTATAGCGACATCATCTATATTCGATTTATTTAATACAATTTTTGTTTCCTTTCATTTTACTTCATGTGTTTTATGTTTCTAAATATAGAATTTTGTAATAGATTTTAAATTCGCTTCTTTACATGCTAGAGCTTTGATGTTTTGCATGTTTCTTCTATCATTGGTTGGATGTTAATTTATATGAGTTAATCGATTAATTTAATTAAAATTTAATTTCGTACTACTAGCTCTAGTTAGTAGTTAATTTAAGAAAAAAAAATTTTTAAATATCATAATTTTACGGACATAAATTATAAACTTAAAACTAAAAAATAAAAAAATAATTAAAATAAATTTTTTTTAATAAACTAAAAATTGTTTTAAAAAAGCTTTTTAAAAAAATTATTATACGCTATTATTCATTTAACCTTCTTTCATATTTGTAAAAATTCAATTTTCCGTTCATTAAGAATTTTATAATTGATTTTCCATTAACTTCAGGCTGTATTGGAATTCTGAGATTTCGAGAAATTTCTGATTTTAAAGGTGAAAATATATTATTTCAAGAATTTTTAGTATGGTTATCATACGATCTATTAATCTTAATTTGATTGAGTTTAAAATTTCACGATGTTTATACTGAAGATTTATGTTAATTACTAAAAAGCAATAAATCATAAATAATTCTAAAAAGCTGTAAAAAAGAGCTCTGAGTAATAGAAAAGAGCTCTGCTTTAAAAAAATAAAATATATTTTTGTTGTCAAAAATATAAAAGTCAAAATCGTGAGCAATATGGAAATTAATCCATACTTAATATCATAAGAAAAGAAAATATCATGTTTTTGTTAAATATTAAAAATATATAACAAGTATAAATAAAATTCCAATTCACCTAGTATATTTGTATCACCGCCTCATACTTTTGCGATTTTATTCTAAGCTCCATTTTTCAATAAATAACTTATACATCTTAAAGTATAAATAAAAAGGATTTTTTCAGAAAACTAATTTTACCATCTTTTTTAGTAGTTTCAATGGTTTTAATAGATTAGTCTGCAAATTATTGTTGAAAAAGCTGAAATAAGCAATCTTTTGAGATTTAGAAATGGATTAGTTCATAATAAAAATCCTTATGGAGTGAATAATTTTCAGAATTGAATTATCTATAGAACACAACTATATTTATGAATCGAGGCTTGGTTGTTTTCATTTTTTCGAAGACATCTGAATAATTATCTTTTAGTCTGAGCTGCACAGCAATATGATTATAAAAATTTCCTCAGTGTGAATCCCACCTAATCTGCGACTAATTCACTCATATTTTTACTCCTAATTAACAATGCTATTTTTATAAATATTTGATTTATATTGTTTTCATGTGCATATATTTCCAGGCGATCCCCTCTACATTGGGATGGATATGGTCATCGCCAGCTTCGACAGTATATCGGAAGTTAATATGGTAACTTATCTTTCTTACTTTACAGATTTAATAGCAATTGTATTTTTAATTACCTGATTAGAATTGGAATGTTGAACTATTTTTAAAGCAGAAGTACATTCGTAGGGAGGATTTGTAAGATGTGGAATGATGCGTTTTCCAAAATTTTATTTAAGGCTGCAAAGCAATTTTATTAGTTAAACTTTTTATGAGTAAAGATGTAAATATATGCTGGAATATTAGGAAAATGGAAAGTTTTAATTTTCCTTTTAATTTGATTCAAAGAGCTGAAAATTTCTAGCAACTCAGGAATTTCTGATAATACGGTTATATTTTTTAAATGCAATTTTCAAAAAATCGCCCCATCTTTGATTAGTTCTCTTTTTACTTAGTGATGCTAGTGAAAGTAGAATATTAAGTGGAATAATGGAATATTAAATATTTTGCCAAAATTATGCAGTGTTTCTCGAAGAAATTCTACTAAAGAGCTGCCTCATGAAATTGTTTCATGAAAATTTTCAATAAATGCATTTAAACGAATATCATAATTAAGATCCTAACATTAGTATACATTTACCTTAAAAAAGATTCTACTAATGAAGAATAATGAAGCTTTTAAAATTTATTATAGCCAGTATGAATATTCAACATTTTGGATTGAAACAAGAATTAATAGATTGATAAATAACTTGTTATCAATGACCTTGTAAAAGTCGTGAAGACTATTCTTAATCACAAGAATAGAAAAAAGCTTTACTATTAGAAAAGACTGCCAAACAGATGAAGAGTATGTCTCCATAAAGAGGCAGTTCCTTCTTTCCTATTTAGCACTAACAGTGTTCACCGCAGGCAAGACATCAATTTTCATTTTATCGTGTTCTTTAAATGTTTCCATTTTAGAAAAATATAGGCTCACTTCGAAACTTTTGCATTCAAAGATAGTCAATGAGTTTCGTTTATTAAGCATTATTATTGGTCGAAAACCCTTTAATCATTATAGAGACGGATTGAGTTGAATACCAAGTTAGAAGTCATTCTAGAGTTTATTCATAGTTTGTCTCAAATTTAGATTAAGAAATGCTTCCCGAAAGTCCTCATTTTGTAGATATGCTTTGTTGCCTACAATGGGTGAATGAATAGATGAATGGTTGAATGAATATATATTTATAAGAAGAAAATCAAGGATATTTATTAGTTAAAAATTTAAATAAATAGTGATTAACATGTAAAGTAATAGTTATTCATCTATGTGTCAATATTAATTCAAGATTATCATGTTCATTTTTATTTCCATTAAAAAAAAAGGAAATTTTTCAAGAAAAGAATTTTAAATCATAAAAATTTTCAAAAACGGATTTGAGGATAATTACAGAAATATCAGTTATCAGAAAATTACATGATAATTTTAAGGTTGGAAGTAAATTAGCAATTTTAAAAATATGTTAAGAATAAGAAGTTCACTAAGTAGAAAAAAAAACTTCATGTTTAATTGAAACGGAATGAATGCATTTTTTATTTGTTAAAAGTAAACATTGATCCACTTTATCACTCAAAAATTTTTTTTAGGTTTTTTTTTCCTTAGAATTTCGACTTGAAATCGTTCTTATCCTATTCCGTTGTTCATATTTGTTAATTCATTTATCCTTTATGAGCCAAATTTAAGTCTTCTTAAAATTGTTGAGATAATAACAATATTAAAACATATATTATGATTCTTGAATAAAGCGATATGAGTATTTCTTAGTAAAAAGAATTTAGGTAAGTTTATAATGGAGAAATTCAGATTATAGTAATAATGAACTTGAATCTAAGATAATGTAATATAACGTAGGATGTATACAAATTAGTTAAACATTGCAATTTGGAAAGTGAAATTCTTTAACTCTTAAAATACAAAAGTTATTATTATGCTTCAGCTATGAATTCTTCTTTCTTTGCTCAAATTGCTTATTTTTGTGATTTTCAAATGCAAGGATGTAGTCAAATTCAACAAATTCAATAAAAAGGAAATTCATTGAACCGATTGGCTGTAGTACCGGTTCTAAGGTTTTTTCTTCAATAAGTGTTTTTAAATTTCCTTAAAAATATTACTTATCGTCTTAGATTTTTATTTCTATAAATGAATTTTGTATTTGTACAAATTGAGATGAAATGAAAATAATTTTAATGACATTAAAGCTATCCCGCCAATTGTAGTAATTATAATATAGTGATATTTTCAAGATTTTTTATATGCTAAAACCTCCCTGTTTCATTTTCCTCCCATCGATTTATTTATTAATTAACATAATGAATCTAAAATATAATATTTAATCTTTAATTATATTCTCCCATTAGTAAAATATAGAGGAATGAAAAATAGAAAAATAAAGTAGGAAATACCCAAGTTTCAAAATGATTTCTAATATTTATTATACAAAATTGTTTCTAATATTTGAGAATTACAAAAGTGAACTTTTAAAATCAATTCAACATTTAAAATCAAAATATAAATATTATCAAGTCAAAAAATGAATATTTTCATATAAAACAATATTTTCCATCAATCGTGTATATTTATCTCGAAGAGGACATATATTCAGGCTTCTGTTACTTTAGTAACCGTAGTCCATCAACAATTATTGGTAACTGTATACCAGCAACAGTTATTTAGTAACATGAGTCACAAGTCCTCTCTTTTATGCCTAGTTGCATCCGAAATTTATTCTTTTGTTTCGTGAAGCACAATTCGTATTCTTGGTCACGAATATCCAAACTGACAATTTTGTCTAGACATTGTTTCATTCATAAGTAAAAATCACTCTTTTCCATTAAGGAAGTCAATAATTTCAACAAAAAAAATCACTATATATAGAACTATAAGTAAAAAGTTTTTTTTTTTTTTTGCTCTAATATGCTCGTGCTGAAATGTAACTGGTACAAGATATATAAACCATTCCAACTGAAATGCTTGCCATAAATTAAATAATTAAACAACATCTTATATCTATAAATTGAAAGGAACTTTTTAGCCTTACCAAATAGTGTTAACTTGAACTATTTAACTTTGAATCACGTGTAACTTAAGCAGGTAAAAAAGTAAATATATACATAAAAATGATTCCGGCATACCTGTCTACCAATATTATGAGTCTTTGAAACACTATCAGAGAGAAAAATATGCCAACAACTCTTTAATTTGAAAAGCGATGTTGTATTGTTGTAAATCCATCAGTTATAGTGTCACCTCGGTTTACTGAAATTGCTATATGGATTATTAACGTGAAGCATTGAATAAGATATAAAAAAAAAGAAAATATATATATAAAAAGAAATATATATTTATTTAAGAAAGATGTTATTCTTTTCTAAATCGAATTAACAATTAACGAATAATAGAGAATTATATATTCCCAAATACAAGAAGTACCCATATAAATGTGAATCAATATGCTCCCATATAAGAGTAATGAGTCATTAGACAAAAATGCATCTATTTTCAATCTTGTGTTTGTCCATTTTGTTTGCTAATTTTAAAAATCAAAAAATGTTATGTTTTAATTCTCAGTCATAATTAAGGAAATATATAGTGAAACAACACTGGCTAATTATTTAGAAATGTTCACAATGTTTTAACTGTAAAGATAGCCAAATAAATACTAGTAATAGATCTAAAAATTTTATCTTTCAATAAATATTTAAAAATGCATAGCTAGTATTATAAACTTAAGGTCTAGTAATATTTGCAAAATTTTATAAATTGCAGCATCTCACGTCTGTGGTGAGGAACAGGGCAGACAGTAAGTACTTTAGATTTCAAAAAGGCCAAAGAAAGCTATTTAAGAAAAGATAAAAGAAAAAAAAATATTATCTTTTGTGACTAATTTATTATTATAACTAATTGTAAATTATTTTTATGACTAATAGTTTATAAATTCTAAAACACTGAAATTTTCCCTGCTTCACTGTAAATAAGTAGTTTTACCAATAAATAACCAATGAATCATAAATAAATTATTTTACAAAATTTAGAGTGAATCGATTCTTTTCCTTTCAAAATACTCGGAATTTGGAGAGAAGCATTTATCAGATCTGCTCTTTCATAAATCAAAACGTTCCACCGCTTTCATAAATCAGAACATTCTGCTTCACGTGTTCTGATTTATGGAAGAAACCAGAGCAATGTTTCCATTCGAAGATTGTAATTCAATTTTTAAATCAAGCTTATTCTTATTTTTATATTTGTTTTTTTCTTTAAATTAATTTGCATTCAAAGAACACGTGTAAAAAAGTAATGGTCATATTTTCTTGATTTCTCACAAAACTCTTAGAAAAATAGAGAAATAATATAAATAAAGTAATAGCTAATAAATGAGGAAATAATTAGTAAAGTAAGAAAGAAATAATGCAATAAGAAAGAAAGCAACATAAAAGAATTAGATTATATATATCAATGTTTATTTCAATAATTTTTAATTGATAGTTTACTTAAATATCCCATTAGATTCATTTATGAAATGTATTTAACGCATATAAATAAAAAGGAACTACAATGTCATATTCAATTTTTTTTTTATTTCGAAAATATAATTTTATAAACTATTGGGTTGTTCGGAAAGTAATTTCGTTTTTTCCCAACAGAGGATTTAATTGTATTTTTTTGCACCCAACTTCACATTTAAGCCGTATAATTTTTATATGCTTTGAGAGCTCATATAGCAAGGCTTGTGTGTGAAAAATTCCAATTAATTCTACGCAGTAGTTTTTGGTTGGTGCCCTATTAAATATGGAGAGCGATAAGCAGCATTTTCGATATATCTTACTGTTTTACTACAGAAAGGGTAAAAATGCTGTTCAAGCCAGAAAGAAATGGACCGATGTGTATGGAGAAGGTGTGTTGACAGTACGCCAGTGCCAGAACTGGTTCACTAAATTTTTTAGACGGTAAAACCTTCACCTCAAATGAGGAGGTCAAAACCCACCTCGATCCGTTTTTTGGAAGCAAAGACCAAAACATTTTTGAGCTTGGAATTATGCTACTACCAGAAAGATGGCAAAAGGTGTTGGACCAGAACGGTCAATATATAATTTAATAAAGTATTTGTTTATTATATGAAAACTGTCTTTCATTTCCACAAAAAAAAACGAAATTACTTTCCGAACAATCCAATAATTATAGAATTAATTGATTATTGAATTATTTGATTCAAAATCTTGTAACCACCTGATAATCTGAATATGGCTAAATACAAGTGCAAAAAAGGGGAAAATAGAAACATCGAGAGTTGCTGTCTTCTCCATATTTCGACTTCCTCATTAGTGGAAATATAGAGATAATGCGATCCTCCTAGGAGTTTCTATTGCGGCCAGTAATTGTCTCATCATCAATTTATTTAAGCTGCATTATTTAAATTGCATGAAAGTAACAAATAATGCAGCTCCCAATTTGATTCACCCTCTTATCAACAATATTGTAAATTGCATTATTCAGAAAATGCAAAATATTACTTCATAAACATTAAACTATGACAGAACTAACAATATATATTAATTGGTTTTAATGCTTTTAACACATTTAAAAAATTTTAAATTGCGAAATTGGCTAAGTTATTAAAACATTCTACTCTTCGTTTATTCTTCTTAGCTATAATCAGAAGTATTCGCAATCTTAGCAATTTGAAAACGTCGTATAGATTTTAAATTGAAATGTTCGTTCTAAAGAACCTGATTTTTATTTTTGATCATCGATGCCATGTAACAATTAAGAAAGTAGAGAATAAATAAATGTTCATGATTCAGCAGGGATCTACTTTTAGGAAACTGAACTGAGAGAAAGACGATTGGCTTCAGTTACGTTTAATTGTGCAATCTTTTTTCAGTATTCATTAACAAATTTGGACCTTTTTTTATATATTCTAATGCTTTTATACATATTCAGGATTATACATTGACGCTTTATCTGAACCAATTCTGGACTGATGAACGTCTCATCTTCAGCAAGGAAAACTATGAGTTAACCCTGTCTGGTGACTTTGCTGAGAAAATATGGGTCCCAGATACATTTTTTGCAAATGACAAGAACTCATTCTTGCATGAAGTTACAGAAAAGAATAAAATGGTCCGACTTAAGTCAAGTGGAGATATTGCATATGGAATGAGGTAAGAAATAGTAGGATTTAGTTATTATGAAACTCAAGTTAGTTAGTATGATCAGATCACCTAAAGAATACCAATTATTTAAAAATATTTTTCCTAGACAATGAATAAATTGTAATATATTTAAAGCTTGACATCTTAAATTTTGTGCATTATAAATTGTGAACCAACTTTTATAAATAACACTTAGAAACACACTAATTAAATTCAAGTGTTTGTTTAAAATTTTGGCATGAAGCATACTAATATGTAAAAAAAAATGCAGTACTTACAGAAAAGTACTTAATATTTAAGGAGAATATAAAATTTTTGCAATTTTACTAGATCAAATTTAACCTTTTTAAATTGAAATAATGTTGATGATGAAAATCTATTACGGAAAGCATTAATTTTTGATAACTTTACAGAAGATAATCATCATCCATTTTTTAAAGGAACGCAGGCAAAAGAAAGGAAAGCACCTCTGTATTTCCTATTATTATCAGTGCTTTGGGGACGCTCATTTTGCAGCCATGAGCGATTTCAATCAAATCAGTGCTCTACATAGAAGCAACTAAAATGAGATTCCACATAAAAATGGTAAAAATAACGTACCGAAATAAATTAGCTTAATGGTTAGGAGTTAATCTTCCTGAAATCTGGTAAATTACAAAGCCTAAAAATTTAACAACAGTTACATTGCTTTGAAAGTTTTCCACTGATAATTCCTGGTGAATTATTGTAATTATTTTTTCAAAAAAATATTTCAAGCGTCTTCATATTATTAGTGTAAATCGTACAGTGATTTGCCAAAAGACAAAAATTAAAAATATTTATGTAAAAAAAATTGGATTTCTTTCAGAAAAAAAGATGGAAAATGGAATAAATTATAACGATATTGGAAATTTTGTCATAACACAAAAGTTACTATCACAATAGAAAACGTTCTGTCAGTGTTAAAGCTGAAATTTATGTTTGTGACTGTAAGATCGCTTCTATAACCATATAAAATAATTCCGATTATGAAAAATTACATTTTATTCTTATAAATGAGATTCTTCAATTGCAGGAATAAATGGAAAAATAAAAGGAATAAACAATGTAAATGCCGAAAAGAATCGAAACTCTGTTTTATCTTTAAAAGTTAAATGAGCAATGTATTAAAAAGTGGTAAACGTTAAAAGTACCAGCTAGGTAAGCTTGTGCTTTTAAGATGGTACCAGTTAAGTAGCTAAAAAGAGCCTGTAAATTGGTCATTATTATGAGATATCATACGTTTAGTATGAGCAGTTCTTTTGTAATTTCCCAACATTTTCATGATCGGTATTTAACCGTTTCCGGCTTGGCTCATAAAATTTTTTGAAATATATTGAAAAAACACAATCAAAGCGATTTATAAGTTATATACACATGTAATTTGCAGTCAAAAAACATATTTTTTAACTTCACTCCTTTCAAAGGGGGGGGGGGGCTTTCAAACGACGACACCGTCCGTCTAGAGCAATCTCTGTGTAAGAAAGTTTTCGAAATAATTACATAGATTCCTTATGACAACAGCGGTAATAATGAATAATTTAGGTTTATGGACACTTTTATTCATATTCTAGGCGATGTGAAACATTTAAAGTTTTAAATATACAAAATAAAATATATTTACTACAAAAGTTCTAAATTAAATCCTATTAATATAAATAATGAAAAATAAAACTATTACAATTTAATACAAATTATAATAACAAATAATAAGTTAATTCAAAAAAGAATAAAAATTATCCACTTGAAACACTTAAAATCAATATTTACAATTAAATTTTATTAATTGTTAATCATATTAATTAATAAAGTGAAAAAGAATAAATTAAATAAAAACAGAATTAAAAATAGCTTATTATTTGGCATGAAACCATGGGGAAGTGTCTTTTCGTCTAACACATAATACAAAATTATTGTTTTGCACATTGTTCGTGTTTTGTGCAAATTTGTTTGATACTGCCCAGCGAATGATTTCGTTGCAGACACTTGATGGGTATATATGGTGAACATTTTTTTTTCTTTTGCTGTACAGTCTTTACATCCCGAATGCAATAATAATAATTATGAAAAAAACTTAAATAAAAAATTATGGTTATATATATCTAAATATTTACGGAAAAAGATAGCAAAAACTAAAGCATAATATAATTGTGAAATATATATAAGTAACAGTCTAGAAAAAAAAAAGCAAATCTTGAATGTGAAACGTTTTCTGGCTTCAAACATCGGTTTCTTTTTCCGAAATCCAAAGATTTAAAAAAAAAAAAAAAAAAATCCTGTTCCGTGAACACAGAATCAGCATCACATCCTTCGTTACAAAATATCAAACCTTATTTTTCACATGAAGAGAGACAATTGATGAAACAGACGTCCAAGACCAGTGGTGTCCTCAAAGGACACCTGTAAATCAGCCAATTTGGTTTGTTCTTAAAATAATCTGAAGATTAAACAAAATTATATTTAAAACCTCATAGATATTGTAAAGAAAATGAATGATTGATTTTGGTAAAATTTTATTTCTTAAGAGGTAAAAAAAAAAAAAAAAATCTAAATTTGAGGCAAAAATCGGGTTATATTTAACATAAATTTAATTCCATAAAAGAAAGGAAAATTGTTCATGCTGCCATCTGTTTTTCTAAATGGAGACTAAATACTATTTTTCCTGCAGTTTCTGTGATTTTAAGCCAATGGGATTTTTTTATTGAAAATTTTAAAATTGGGGTCCTCTTTTGCCACCACCGCCCTTCAAAGGTTTGCCACTTTGGTCCATTATTACTTTTAACTTAAATACATTTTTAGGATATTGAATTTTTAGGATATTTAAGAATGCATATTGATTTTTTTTCTGGACTGTTACTATCCCTTATACTTTTGCGATTCGGATCATTAGAATTATTTTTAATATAATGAAAAAAACATAATCATTGTGATTAATAGGTTGTATACATATGGAGTTTTTCAGTCGAAATTTCTTTTAACCTGCCTCCTTTCGCAGGGGCTGGTGTCCTCAAACGAGGATACCGTCCATCTAGAGCAATTTCTCTGTAAGAAAATCTTTCGAAATAATCACTTAAATTCCTGACAACAACAGCAGTGATTATGAATATTTAAGTTTATAAACACTTTTATTCATGTTCTAAGTAATTTGAAATATCTAAATTATTAAATATTCAAATTATAATATATATACTACAAATTCCTAAATTAAGTCTGCTAAATATAAAAAATTAAAAAATAATAATTATTACAATTTAACACAAATTATAATTTAATTTAACTAAAAATAAAAACTATTCAGTTAAAATGGTAAAAGTAAATATTTACAATTAAATTTTATTAATTAAGAGTTAATTTTATTAATTAATGAAGTGAAAATATCAAATTAAAATTAAAAATTACTTATTTTATGGTATGAAAGCATGTGGAAGTGTCTTTTCGTCTAACACATAACAAGAGTTTTTTTTTTTTTTTTTTTTTTTTTGCACATTGTGAACCTTTTGTGAACCTTTTTTTGATACTGCACAGCGAATATCTTCACAGAGGACACTTGATGGACATATGTTGAGCTTTTTCCTTTTAATCTTTCGCTGCACAATCTTTACATACTGAATGCAATAATAATAATTACGAAAAAAACTTAAATAAAAAATTATGGTTATATATATCAAAATATTTACAGAAAATGATATAAAAAAATAAAGCAGAACATGATGGTAAAATATAAGTAACAATCTAGAAAAAAAGGCAAATCTTAAATGTGAAATGTTTTCTGGCTTCAAACATGGGTTTACTTTTACCCGAATCCGAAGATAAATAAATAAAATTCCCCCTAAACACAGAACGGCATCACATCCTTCTATGCAAAATATCAAACTACACCTTTCATGCGAAGTGAGGCAGCGGCACCGAAGGACTGCTAACAAAGTAACAGGTGTGCTTGATGGCTGGTGTCTTCAAATGAGGACACCTGTGAATCAGCCCCTTTGTTTCGTCCTTAAATTAATTTAGGTCATTAAAAAAATTATGATTTAAAACCTCATGCTTAAATATGAGTGACTGATTTTGATAAAATTTCATTTCTTAAGAGGTCAAAAATATTTCAAATTTGAGACAAAAATCGGTTTAATTTTAACATAAAATTAATGCCATAAAAGAAACGGAAATTGCTCATGCTGCCATCTATTTTCTAAATGCTATTTTTTCAGCAATATTTGGGATTTTAGAGCAAATAGTTTTTTAACAGAAAATTTTAAAATTGGTGTACTCCTTTACGACCATCACCGTTGAAAGGATTAATAAGGGTAAGCGAACATATTTTTTAAGAAAAAGAATAAAGTCTAATAATTAATTCGATACTTTATTCAATACAGCTAGTTTTAGTGTTTTAAAGAGACAGAATAGCAGGAAGAAAATAATAAAAAATGAGTTGCTCATGATTTTTAAACCATTGCTTTGTAACTTTTTCAACAGATGTGAGTTCAGAATGTTCGCATTGCAGACGGATAATAATTGTCTGGAACCTCTCTATCAATTCTTAATAATGCATTCTAATGTCGATTACATAATTTAAATTTCTCGGTTTGAAATATTGCAGTTAAACTACTTTCAATCTGATTCCTTACTTGGTAATTTACATGTCAAATGATATCAGTGAAAAGTCTTAAACTTCAATCTATTCGAAAATGTTTCAATACATATAGTAGAATAATATAAAAACTGTTATTTACCTAATTTATAGTCAATTTTTAATGCAATTACGATTCAGATTTCCGTTATTGGCAATCTTCTCTAAATATCTGCATCAACCTCCTATTTCAAAATATTTCTATTTAGATAAGGCAAGATAGATGCTAGCCGATACAATTATACCCACAAAAATGAATTTCCTAGGCTAATTGCTATTATTATTGCAATAATAATTTGCTTTAAAGACAAAAGTAATTTGGGTAGAAAACAAAAATCATTTTTGTAATACATCTTTTATTAAATAATTAAAAATGTAGAAAGAAAAAAAAATCAAAGCAATCAGAATGATTGCTTTGAGCCGAATATTTCTCAATATTGAGTCATATTCTGCTATATTGTGAATCATATGACTGGCTAATGCCTTGCCAACAATGTAACATGATGTGTAATATTACTTTCAAGAGACTAATACTTCTCATAATACTACGGATATTAAGTTTTGAATAAAAATGTTAATCTTAGTTTCGAAATTCACTTGACTTTAGATATTTGAAAATTAATCAAGAAACAGTTTTATCTTTAAGAAACAGAATATCAGAAAATATAGTACAACAGCAGAAAAATAATACTGAAATAATTTGCTGTTTATTGGTTACATTACATTTGTTGAAAGTAAAGATTAATTACTCAACTTTCTAACCTACTGATCATGTATTGATTGTACTTTGTTCTATATGTTGCAATTATTACATATAACAGAGGACTCGAATATATATGTATATATTGAGCTAATATTTTTCTTTCGAATTTTAGATTTACGACTACACTGGCATGCATGATGGATCTTCATTACTATCCCTTGGACACACAGAATTGTACAGTTGAAATTGAAAGTTGTAAGTAGGCTTTAACTATATAAATAGATTATAACTTGGTTATATGTTTGTTTAAATATTAATACATTCAGATCTATTATGTTACTACATATAATACATAATTCAAGCACAATAAATAATACAAAATTCACGTATAATACATAATTCACACAGCAAAGAAAATTCTGATAAAGGCAAAATGCCTGAAGATATTTGCTCACAAATTACCGACAGCATTGATAACTTACACATGAATGTTAACTCACATAAAGTGTTATTTTAGGATTCACTAATTAACATTATTTTATATAAGATGGTATTGTATGCTAACTCTCCCAATCTAGAATCTACTGTAGGATATTTTTCTTTTATGCTATATTTGCTTGCCGATGATCAAGATAATTTAATAAGGCTTCAAAAGCGTTAAATCGACACATAACTAAAAATAGCTAAAGCAGCCGAGTACTTTATTTTTGCCAAAAGAAATATGCTTTAAATAAATTAACTATTATGAAGCGTATACGATTGACATCTGTTCATTTAGGATAAAAAATCATTTTTTTATTTCATTGTAAGAATTGCTCAACTATTTTTCAGTTATTCGTAAAATTACTCCAAGTTGTGCAAATCAATTCACATGACACCTCATATTACACATATTTACGCAAACATCAAGTTATGCATTTAAATACACTGTATGAAAAATGTGTTTGCAAATATCATCGAATATCTTATACTACTCTCTAACGCTGTATCTACAATTTTAATAGAAGAGCAGAGAAATGAGTTGTTTTTAGTTGATATTACAAAAAGAGAAAGCTAATTAGCATTAGAAAGGGTCTACTACTTTGCTCTCAAAAATCCCAAATGATTAAAAGAATGGCGTACAATAATTCTAAAAGGTTAAATTTACATTCATGTTTCTTTTTTCTTTTAGACAGTAAGGATTTCTAATAATATTTCAATATTGGAGTTGAAATATTAACTCTAGTCGCACAAACATGACAAACAATATTTTTACGATATTGTTACATATTCGAAATGTTGTACTATGAAGGAAATAAACTGAAACACGTATCTTGTGACTGTTATAAAAATTAAAATTAATTTAATGAATAATTTATATAGACTAATGCAATTAGTTTTAAAATCAAAGACAATTCATCTTAAGACGTTACATGCATTTTATATTTATCTTAAAATATTTTTGAATATGTATTACTCAGAGTTAAACAGAGAACTTGAGTAACATAATCAAAAGAACTAGTGAAATTCTTTTAAAACTTGATTAAAATTCTAATATAATAATTCTAACATAATAATTCTAATATAATAATCACATTTAATACTGACAGAAACAAATATAATATATGGTATTAATTCTGAATTGGAAGCAGTATGATACATTTCATGTATAATTTGAGGCGTGAATTTCTCCCATTCATATGATTCAATGATTTCTGACTATTTTATATTTACAATTGAAAGTATAGATTTCGGAGAAACTTGTATTTCTACATATTTTGTACAAATACAATACAATACAATATTTTGTACAAAGCTCAATGCGTCATATTTTTCTAATTTCTTCTGTATTCGAACTCTTTAAATTAATTTCGAAAGCTCTTTTAAGCTCTGACAGTTGATAGACTCAATTTTAAATTTATCCAATCTTAGCAAAATTTCATTGGCATTTACTAATTCATATGTAAAATGTGTATTTTATTCACAAATGTGGATAAAATACATAAAGTTTGAAAACATCACTAAAATTCAATTCGTCCCATTCTGAATTTCAATATTAATCTATTGTTCAATGCGTAAATCTATTGCTTATTGCAAGAAACCATTTTGACTAAAAGGAGCTTAAATCTAAAAAATAAAAGGGTTTCAGAAAACTACATTCTTTATGCACTTGCCTGAAATACTTGATATTTTATCCTAAAAATATTCAAACATGAATATGAAATTAAACATTTAACAGTCATATAAAATTAAACAGTATTTTAAGACATACAGAACATTTAATTGAATGCTTTGATAAAAACACGCATATTTTTAAAGAATACATTTATTTTTTTATGTCACTAATCTTCACCCATTACAATCAAACAACGAGTTATTTTTTTTAAAATTATAGTTTAAATTTTATTCCAATATTCAGTTTTGATTGTCAACTCTTTTAAAGTACTTTATAAAATACAAATAAATATATATAAATGATTTGATATTGAAACAATAACCGTTTAATTTCAGTATCTTAAAAAATCATTTTTGCCACTTATTATTTTCTTCCAGAAGCCATCACTTTAAATTTTTTCCCTAAAATAAAAGCATTCTTGAAAATACTTTTATTGGTGGATCGAAAGTAAAAATTATTTTATTTTAATTATTTGCTTACTTTAGATTTTGAATTTGTAATCCATTATTATAAATATTATGGAATGTCTAAATCAGTTTTTTCTGATATTGGCTACTAAATCATTTCTACCAACAAAAAAGTCGAATAAAATTTCAAAATTCCATCTTTGTAAACATGAAATATATTCAGTTTAATATAAATTTGTAAAAGAATCCCCAAATAAAATTCAAACCAAAGAAAAGGGAACTTTTTCATTTTATATACAATTGTTTCATGTTAAAATCGTATATATTCAACATATATTCCTAATACAAATTATGAATCTTGAAATAAAATAGCCAGCAATATTTATTCTGAATAAATTAATTTATTAAAAATGAATCATATTGCTATTTTATAATCCTGGCATCTTTGTGGACATTTTGATGGCAAATTAACAATAGTGTTCCGTATTTAACATTTGAGACAAATTGTACCATATTTAACATTTGACAATTGTATCTTCATACCAATAATATATACCAAGCAAACGCAGAACCGTGGACTGATTTCAGTAGGACAGCCATTTGAAACTATATTACAAATTTTAAGTTGAAATATAAATACAATAACGTGGAAGATAAGAACATTAACGAATTCTGAAAATACTGATTCGAAATAATTAATTATGAGAGAAAATTGAGCACTTTAAATAAGTGTTTGTATGGTCAATTTATATTAGTCAATTTACAAATTTCTTTCGTAATTTGAAGTATAAGATCAAAATTGCAAACGAAATGTACACTTGAATATAAATAAAGATAATAAATTAAACCAACAACAGATTACTAAAAATATCCTTATTTCTAGGCTTCGTAAAACCTTGAGTATAGTTTTCTTAAATTCTTGCAAAGCTTCATTACCTTTTCCACATTTACTCCAGCGGAAATTAATTTACATTACCCGGCATAGAACCAAATGTTATTGATTAAAAATATTTCAACTTACTCTTATTTATAAAACATTCTAATCATTAATGTTTAAATGAGTTAAATTTTTCCATTTTTATGCATCATGTCATTTATATATAGAAGGATTTATCTACTTCAAATTAATTTTATAAGCATGTTGTATTTTCCATATATATTTACAGTTATCTTAGAATATATTATATAAAAGACAGTATTGATCAAAATATTGAAAGATACAACAAGATTTCATACCTTTTTTTTAAAAACGTTTTTGCATAGAAAACAAATGTCTTATCGTTATTAAAACTACAATAAGATAAGAGCACATTATACCATTTTGCTGCATCGGCTAGCTAAAATGAAACAAACCCTTTTCATTTAAAAAGTTTGTATAATTTTTTTCATAATATTAGCTCTGCGTACTTTAGGATAATTTTACATACAATATTAATTTCGTTGAGTGAATGAGAAAAAAATTATATATTTTGCTTTTCAGAGATATTTGGAACATTAAACAATACAAAAAACATGTACATACACTATATTAATTTAGGCACGCCTAATCGAATGAACTTTAAAGCATTTTTTTAAATTCAACATCTATATATAAGTGCAATTAAATTTCATATCTGGTTACTAAACAAATCAGAAATTCACATGGACAACTTTGTAAATTTCTATATTCTTAAATCAACAAAGGAAGGACGAATCCTCACGGTGTATCATTTACTATAACCTCTATTAAAAATCGTTCATTCAAAGTATTGTTACGAAAAATAACAACGTTTATTTACACGAAGACACACAGGACAGCACAAAGACGACAACTATATACCGCACAGAGAAGACAATTATCTTCAGCCGATACGTGCACACAACAAGACTACTGCTGACAGTAGCGCACAGCTTAGTTCAGCATTAGCTTGACTCCGTCACTGCTCTGCTAATCTCTGGAAGACTCGTTCTTCACCGTCGATTCCGACTACCCCCGGCAGCTTCAGACTGCCTCCTTTTATAGGTCTCAGGAGGCGGACTAGAAGCCTCTCAACCAATAAGGAACTTTCGAGGCGTATCTCGGTTCCCAATGGGCGGATCGGGAAAATTCTCGATGTTTCGATATAATCTATTTTGGCGTCAAAGTCGCCAAATTCATCGCCAAGTTTGTCGTCAAGCTCTAGGACCTCCGACGCGACACCTGGACTCTGTGCAATACAGATGACTGTAAGACAGTCTTTCTGATGATGGAACCAACTATGCTGGGAAGCAGCATCACAGTATCAAAACAAAATGTATACTTCCCTTAAAATACAATTTATTTATCAATGTATTTTATGTGTTTCATTTCCAATCTTGAATTAGAAATACAGAATAATAACATTAAAATAAAGAAAAAAATAGGAACAAAAGAACACTTTTACATGAATTTTTTAAATGTTTTTCTTCTTCCACAGAAAACAGTGTAGTTTTATAAATAAGATAAAACACAATAAAAAAATTAGAAATAGAGATATTGCAATACAATGGTAGTTAATGGCTTTTCTATTAAGAATATTTTTGCACAAGTTATTTTCAATTCAAATCAATGTGATGAAATAGTAATGCAAAAAAGGAAAAGGAAATAAAAAGTTTCGAGATTTTAAATAAAATATAGAACGCATTAATAGAATAGATGCCAGATATATAATTTAATCACATATGTTGTAAAAAGGAACTAAAACTGCATTTTTAATCTATCTTTTTTACATTTGCTGAGAATCTTTCTAATAAAACGTATATACATTTTATTTCATTTTGCAGATGGTTACACTGTTGCTGATGTAGTTATGTATTGGACTAGCACTCCAGTTGTTGGAGTGGATGACGCCGAACTACCACAATTTTCCATCATAAAGTATGAAACTACAAACAGAATGGAGAAACTTGCAACAGGTACTTTTTTTTATTTTAACTAAGAACTAAGAAAAGGGATAAGATCAAACACTGATAAAGAATGATTTACGAAAAATTGTTAAATTTTTAATATGTTTTTATTAACTCACTTTGTTTTCTGGTACATACATATTATAAAATTTCACACATACAAGACTAGAAAGCAGAAATTTGTTAAATAAATAATTTTTTCTTAAAATATCACTTTTTTAAAACGAACTAAAATGTATAAAATAATTTCTCCTAGCCTTATACAGATTCCTAATCCCATGTACATTGCTCTGAAAATTTATGATTGCAAATCCTTACTCATTCATAAGCAGAAAATTTCAGAACAATCTGTAATGAGGTCAGGAGAAATTGTGTTATACTTTTCAGTCTGTTTTTAAAAACTTAGTATATCAAAATTTCTTTTATTTAAATAATTATTAATTGTGAAGTTATCATATATCACTAGAGTTATCAATATTTACCAATTAAAATTAAACTCATGAATAATTGAAATTATATGGATGTTAGGAATGTAATAATGCATCAAAAATATTAATACTAAATTTTATTAGGTGATATTATGGTTTTCTTATTAATCTAATAAATATAAATAAGCTTACATTTATTTTTTAATGATATTTTGACAATATCCAAGTTAAAGAGGATCTTGTTGGTTAAAATTAATTTGAGTGTAGTGGCATAATCTAATCGAACCCTGAAAGTTTATATCATTCATTAAATTGTGAAGCATTAATTATTATTCGAAAGTAACAAAAGGGAAAATGCAATGCACCGTGCATCAATTTTTGCAATTATACTAATATTAATTTGAACAAAAAGAAATATTTTTATTAAAGGCATTTCTTTATACTCCAGATATACATTATTTATCCATTTGACAATATTTTAACACTAATTTTAATTTTGTTAAGCACTTGAACATTTTCTTAAATCCTAAATTATCAGACAGATAAATAAAATTGCAAAGATTTTAATATGAATTTTATTACATGTTTTTTTTTACTTTTTCATACTTTTTAAAAGCGTCGGAGATGAAAAAAGACAACATCGAGAAACTAGAGTAAAATATTGCATAAAATAAAATATGTTTTAAGTGATCAAAAATATTTTTACACCAATATTTCGGTGGATATTTCATGTTCATTTTAAAATTTTCAAAGAGGTGTTTGATTATATCTGAGTTAGACGAAAACGTGTGGATCTGAAAGCTAAAAGATATTTATTTTTTATAACATCCCAAAATGTATTTATTTCTTACAACATTTTTGCTAATAATATTAGTATTGCATTGTTAATTCTCATGCTACAGATTCTACCTAACGAAACTTAAAAATTAATTGTTGCAATTTTTATTATAGATGTATAGTTAGATTACTTTAGCTGAAAAGATCTTAAAATAAATAAAAAATACTTGAATTTAATTTCCTTTTTAAAGATGAAACTTTAACAAAATTTAAAACCTACATTTTATTTATTTATGTTTTCACTATAGTATATTTAACAGTTCAATTTTAAAGGTAAAATAATTTGCGCTTTATTAATTTTTTTTCATTATATCAAATAATAAAACAGTTTTACAAAACAATTTTCATAATCAACTCAATTTTTCTTCATGCGTTTGCTTCGAATGGCAGTTATTTTGCTTCAAATGAAAAAAAATCAAGCCATTTAGTGATATCGCTTTTTTAAAATTTTTTTATTCTTTTGTAACTTTTACATCAATTTAACGAAAACATTGCCTATTCTTTATTTCAAAGGTGTGATAATTCCCTACTAATCACTTCATGCTAAAGTAGTATTCATATTAAATAAACATAGAAGACAATAATATTCTATTTTTGTAAAATCATCATGCACTCCTAAATATTATCTATGAAAATGCTCAAAAAGCTTTTTAGTGTTGTTTCAGGCGTTCTGAAGCCGTTGGCCATAAAACTCTCGTCTTTCTTTTTCAAATTTAAAGAAATTTTCAACAAAATTTGATAAATACAGTGTTATTTATTTATTTCTTTGTTATTTAATGTTTCATATTTTAATATCGAATAACAAAATATATAAAGCTATTTTTATCGAATGAGCATTAAAGGGCTTTATTCCTTTGACGGATTGTACTTGTGAACAATTATTGCAACCTCCAACTACTTATTTAGATTTTTCTTTTTAGCTAAAGTAATCTAAATATAAATGCCACAATTTTATTCATTACAGTAAATTTGAATAAAAAATGCGGATTGTAAAGAATAGAAGTGTTGTTAAATATCAAACAAAAATATTGTAATTATCACCATGCCAGATGATAGTTCGTCAATTGTGGCAATCGTTCTTCTATATAAATTCTGATTTTTGTTCTTTATTATTCTTGTTCGTGTCTCGTTTCGTGGTTGGCGTTCTATGGTGAGTGTTCTGTAATAAAAAGAATGGAATGGTTAATTAAATATTGTTGACTAGAAATTAGAAATTACTTGTAACTTCATTGCTAATCTAATTGAAAATTGTTCAAAGTATCTTAAGCTAATGAGAATTTTTAGCTTCATTTGCAAGTTTCTTTTCAATTGCAGAAATCCTAACAAGAGAGTGATCGGTGCATTAACGTCTGCTGAAATCAAAAAGCAGAAATAATAATTGTTAGTTTCAATCAAAAAGGTGAGTTTTTCGGAGAAATAAATTCGCTTGATAAAGGACAGTCGGTATCTCCAAAGAGTAAGTTACGGTTCTTTAATCCCTTTCTAGATAAAAATGTTATTCGTGTAGGTGGTCGATTGGAACAAACGAATTTAAATTATGATTCACATTTCCCCGTTGTTTTACCTGCAAAACATAAGTTAACCAATTTGATTGTGCAACACTATCATATAAAATATTTACATCCAAGGCCACAAGCCTTATTAAATTTTGTTAGAGAAAAGTTTTGACCTTTACAAGGTAGGAACTTATCTAGAACGATTTTCCACAATTGTGTTATTTATTTTAAACAAAAACCTGTAGTTTCTAACCAAATAATGGGAAGTCTACCACCAGATCGAGTTAACCCTGGTTCAGTGTTTAGCAAAAAGGTATCTATTTTACTGGCCCATTTTTAATTAAATATAGAAACAAACGTAAAGGAATTCATCATAAAATTTGCCTCGCGATATTTGTTTGCTTAGCCTCAAAGGCTGTCCACTTAGAGATGGTTGATGATTTAACTTCAGAAGCGCTAATAGCTTGTCTAAAAAGGTTCTTTGCTCATCGTGGAAAAAGTAGTGTTTTTATTAGCAATAACGCTACAAATATGGCGGGTACTAATTTAGAACTAAAAAAGTTTTTTAACTTAGTTACAAAAATCAAAGGATAAAATAACTTATTATCTTTCATCTGAAGATGTTATTTGGAAGTTTACCCACCCCCCAGAGCACCTAATTATGGAGGTATCTGGGAGGCAGGTGTTAAGCCCTTTAAATTCGATTATAAAAGAGTAGTAGGAACCACTAAATTAATGTATGGAGAATTCTTAACTGTTAGTAATCAAATTGAATCCATTTAAACTCTATACCAAATACTCCCTTATCGCCCGACCCCAATGAACTTAACGTTCTTATTCCAGGCCATTTTTTTAATTTAACGCCCTATAACTGCAATAGCAGAACCTCACATACCTTAACATACCTTCAAATAGATTAAGTAGGAGGAAATTGATAAGCAAGTTTGTACAAACAATTTGGAAAAACTAGCAACGTGATTATTTAAATCACATCCACCAGAGATACTAATGCAACTTCCAAAAAAACAATATTGTTACGGATTTCCTAAGTCGGGTTCTTTTTGAGGTGGGTGTATGATGTGAGACCACATTCTGCAGGCCTCAGTAGAAAACATCAACGTTTATATAGAGAAGAACACGAGTACACAGAAGACCAATGTTTGCAGCCGAGACGAACACAGGATAGCACACTAAGACTGACAGTAGCCCACAAGTAGTAATCGACAGCATCACACAAAGCGGACATACAGAATCCAGCAGGAGAGGGGATCCTCGGAGCTTCCCTCTACGGTCTCTCCAAAAGGCTGAACTTCTGACTGTCTCCTCTTTTTAGCTGCCGACTCAGTACTTCTCAAAACTGACTACTAAACACAAGACATAACCCTGCTTCCACAGTAGGCAACAGAACTCGCTCCACACAATGCTGGCACTTCGCTGTTGCTTCGTTATCCTCTCGAAGACTCGCTACTTGTAGGCGACTCCGACTACAATTCACGACTGCAGTAAAGATGACTACGATTGACTGAGTACCCGCCCGAGATGGGCTACCTCCAAACCTTGCAAATTGAAGGATCTGGAGAAGGATCTGCCCTGAACTGTGGTGATCCTGATGATGGTTGAGTGAGAACTGACAGAGTCCTCTGGAGAAAAGTTCGCATGGCAGGCTAGGGATAGTGGATGTGATGTCTCGAGCAATAGGAAAGCAGACCGTCCTGGGAGTAGGAGAGGGTGATGCAGGAAGGTTTTCTGAGTTCGGTGAGGGATAAACTATTGTTCGCAAGTGGCCAATCAGGAAGCTGGGTTTTTGCAGTGGAGAGATCAGAACTTTTGGTGGGACTTAGCCGATCAGAGCGTTCAGGATTATCATCTTTTCTCTTCCTTGTTGTTAGTTTTCTTTGATTGCTTGACTGCCTCAATTATTTTGGGGAATTCTTTAAGCACTTCTCTAAGTTCTTTCAGGTTTTCCAGGGTTTCTAGTGGCGACGGTGATTCTTCAATAACTGTCAAAGTGGGCTCCTCGTACTGTTTTCTAGGTGTGGAGATGGGTTGGGGATCTTGATTACTTTGGTTTTTTCTCGCTATTTCTGCGTATGAGGGTCTTTCTTTTATTGACGTTAGCTTGAGGAATTTGGTACATCCTTTCCAGGCAGCTGTATGTCCGGTTTCGTTACAGTTTAACCAAACTGGGTCCTGGATTTTCTCTCTTATGCTGCAGCTCCTAGTGGCATGTGAACCTCCGCATTTAATGCACTTGGTTGTTAATCTGCAATTCCTTGCTGCATGATAAAACCCTGCACAGTTATAGCAGATGGTTGCGGTTGTTTTTCTTCTGTAACTTTCTATTTTGATCTTCAGGTGTAGGAGGTATTTTTCGTTGTAAATATTTTGAGCATTTTTAGACTTTTTGACTTCGAGTAGGTAAATTGGGTATAGTGTTTTCATCCTGTAATTTCTTAGCTGAGATATTCTGATAATTTTGTAGCTTCTTTCTTCAAGTTCTTTTACAATTTCATCTTTATCAGCATTTATGGGGAGTCCTTTAAGTATAACTTTAATTGGCCTTTCATCATAGCTTTCAGAGAGAGTAAATTCTTCCTTCTTTTCTGTCAACATTTCAATGATTTTAGTTCTTTCTTCTTCATTAACTGGTTATATTGCAATCATATTTCTGATCAGTCTATTCTCCGGTTGTGGGAATTTTCTGTCGATCTCCTGTAGCGTGATATAATTACTTGAGAGTTTTAGGTTTATGGTTGCGGGTCTAGTGTTTGCTATTTCTTGGGTATCTTTGATTTGGCTCAGTATCTCGTACCTATTTGTTGTGTCCATGCTTTCGGGTTTTTCTTCGGTTTTCCTGATTTTAGCTGCTTTTCTCGGGTTAAATGTTTGGTAGTTTTCATTTCTGTTATCATTTATCCTGTGGTCAGTTTGAGATGTGCTTTCAGTATCCATTTGTTTATTTTCCTGTTCAGCCAATTGAATTTCAAAATTTGGGTATTCAGTATCGGAAGATGGTTTTGTCCTTCTATCCTGTGTCCTAGGGGGAGTTAATACTCTATTTTTGCAAATCCAACAGATACCATTCCTAGCCATACCTTGCTTTTTACAAGTACGACGTAATACCGTAGCAAATTCAGGAAGCTCTCTAGGGCAGTTCTTGCATTTACAACATATTCCCCTCACATAATAAGTAGGAACTTGGCAAATAGCACAAATCGCAGTATATGATTCAGAGACATCGTCATTACGTCATGCCGTCCTTTTATAGTTCAAGGGAGGCGGATCGAAAATGTTCTGGGCCAATCAGGGCGTATCTGGGTTCCTATTGGATGGATCGTGAAAATTCTCGAAGTTTCCAGCATTATCCATTTTGTCTCCAAAGTCGCCTAATTCGTCGCCAAACTCTGAGATCTCTGACGCGTCACCCGATCAGCACCCACAGGGCTGATCGTTAAAACTGTTTTCTTACGATGGCACTATTCTTGATGGGAAGTAAAATTGCAGGTTCGCAACAAGGGCAGGCAGTCCTAGGCAGCATAGCTAATTTGAAAGAAGACAACACACCTTTGTGTAAATAGCCTTTATGTCGCATTGTAGAAGTAATTAAGACAACAACGTCCATGTAGATATAATTCGTTCTGCTACAGGCATGTACAAAAAGCCAATATCTATGATTGCTGCCTATTGCATAATTTCATGATACATATTAATATAACTTATAATTACTTGTATAAATAATGTTAATTGTATTGTGAACTCGCACTGAATAATAATATATAAAAAATGTTGTTTACTTAAGTTTTTCAAATTGATTGGACTTTAATTTGTTATATATTTTAATTGATGATTAATTGAATAATATAATTATTCAATATGGGGAAAATATTAAATATCAAACAAAAATATTGTTATTTTCGTCATGTCAGATGATAATTCGCGAATTGTGGCAGTCGTTTTTCTATATAAATTCTGATTTTTGTTCTTTATTATTCTTGTTCGTGTCTTATTTCGTGGTTGGCGTTCTATGGTGAGCGTTCTGTAATGAAAAGAATGGAATTGTTAATTGAATATTGTTGACTAGAAATTAGTTTGATTATTCAGAAAACGAACCAGAAATCGTCGAAAGTTTATGGAAAAAGTTATGCATATAGTCCATTAAGTATTCTACAAGTATTTATATGATTTTGCCACTGGAAAGTAAATATAGCAAAAATTTCTTTTGCCTCCTTACATTTATAGACACCACTAAATTATTATATTAGTGCATGCATACTACAGATAGGTAATTAAGGTTATATCTTATCTTGTACAAATTCAGGTTTCACTATTTCTAACCAAAAATAATTTTTTGAAGTTTAAATGTGAAACTGTAACCGTTGTACCTTGGACCACCATGATATGTTGTTCTTTTGACCGGGTCAGATGTATATTAGTCGACAACAACTACAAAATAAATACGCTTCCTTAACTTTTGTTTATTTATTTATTACTACATCTTCATAAAACTGGTGTCGATGGATATGAGGTGCGGTATATTAAATTAATCTGTATTTATTTATTTATTGTCCATGAAACACAAGCCATTATAATATCTGACCTGATTTAATATTAAATTTATTTTCAGATCAGACAATTTTAGTTTAACATGGATTTCATTCTCATTTAAAAAAATAACTTTTTTCCACCCAAACGAAATAAAATCAGATTACAGTACGATTAACTGTTGGAATATATAATGAATTTTGTATTCTGTACCATTACATTTACAAGTAAATTAAATAGAAATCTAATGAAAAGCAAGATTTCTTACAATTCAGTAAGTCATTTCTTACAATTCAGTAACGCTAAAATAAGGAAATTAATTTAATTAAAAAATCATATTCACTTTAAGCATAAATCTGAATCTTATTGTTTAATTAGCCTCTATTATTCAACTCACTCCATTTTTGAATTAGTGGACCCGTAGACAGACAGATATAATTTGAAATAGGCTTTTTTCTTCGGGCTCAGAGAGGCCTGAAATGTGAAGATTCTCTGAAATCTAGAAATCAATTTATTTGAATACTACAGGTCTTTGTTCTGTATTATTTGTATATGAATAAGTGTAAAATGTTTATTCTAAATAATCCCCTCATACAGTTCTTTAACCAGATAAGTAGGATTTCAACCCTCTAATTAGCTTCTATCTCCAAAGTATTTCCGAATTTAAAAGTTTTGTAATTAAAGTGTTATTAGAAAAAACCTTTAAATATTTAACATTTGCTTCGAGCTATGAAAGAATTAAAATATTGTTGAACTCTATATAAAAACCTAATATGTGATAATGTTATTATAACGCAAAAATCTTATGAAACTTAATACATCCGTATTCAATTCATGTCCGCTTGAAAATAAAATCCCCCCCCGCTTTTATAAACACCAACAATCTCATTGGTTTAAAGTTTCTTTTTGGTATTAGCAACTCACCAATCACCGATTTAAAAAATGAGTTAAACAACGTATTTCTTTCGACATAAAAATTAAAAAGACTGCTAATTTTGTAGGACGGGATCAGCTAAAAAGTGAACGTTGAATTGTTTTTAAAATTTATGGAAATACTAGTAAGTTATTATTTGTAAAAATAATAACTAAAAAGAAAGGCTATTTATAAATTGAAAAATCATTAAATATATATTGCTCACATTAAGAATAAATCTGAATCTTATTATTTATTTTTCTGAAATTCCTGTGAATAAAAACGAAAAAATGTCTTCTTGCTTTTGTTATTTATAAGCTAAGATGGTCCCCTGTAAACTGGGTCTTTTTGGGTAGGAGTTTTTATTACATAAAATTAATTATATCTCTACAATTACTGCGAATTTAGGAACGGAATTTGATACACATAAATAAAAATGTCTGCTGGATCAAATTATTAAAAATTATCGAAATGTTTGCTGGATCAAATATTCAAATTATTAAAATCTAAATTCCCTCGTTAGAAAAATTTCGAGATACTTGTTAATTAGATAACTTAATTAACTCGGTTTATCAATTTGCCAATCTAAACAAACCTGTCCCTTTAAGTCATCAACACCGATTTTGTGAAGAAACGGTAATAAATGATAAAGAAACATATGATATGATATACGTTAACATAACACGCGGTAGTAAATAAAAGAGCATCTCTATAACAAATTTATAGATATGTTTCTTCTTTATTGTCGTTGTTGACGACTCTACAATACTCCTTATTTAGAGGAATAAGGAGCATTTCAATAGGGAATTTTTCAAAGGAACTTATCAGATCATTTACTCAGATAATGAGAAAGATGGTAATTTGAGTATGCTATCGCAATTTGACCCAGAGTCAAACAGTCTGTCGCAAACGATTTCCATTCCAATCCAGAGATCATTTAGATGTATTTAGTCCAAAATTTTATAGAGACCTGCAAATTTGGTATTATTAGAAACTAAATTTCATATCTCATGTTCCATGCGTTTTGAAGTTATTGTATTCACAGACAGACAGAAATTCTAAAAATGTGTTTTTTGAGCTCTGAGAGATCTGAAACTAGAAGCTACATCAGTATCTCGAATTTTAATATTTTTACAATACTTTTTCTATATTTCGAATACGAGAAAATAAAAATCAGCGTAATATTTTAACCAATACAACGTTTATATTTTAGACTGTCTTTCAGAGGGTAGACTAAGCGAATTATGTGATTAATATGTATTTTGTAGATCTAGTATATCTCTTGAATTTAGAATATTAAAACTAATTAATTTATGTTGCATTAAAAAATAATACGTACAAAAATTTTATTATCAGCCCTAAGCTAAAATAATTATCATGCTTATGCTTATTGTTCATGCTCATGTATGCATAAGTTAGTAAATCCTTAAAATTAATTATGCAAGAAAATATCAATAAAACAATAGAAAATATTTAATAAAAATGAATAAAATATAAGTAATTAATAAAATACTGATGGTTAAATTTGATGAATATTAGACTTGAAATCCACTTTTTATAGGATAATGGTATTTTTAGGTACGGTAAATGTAGATAAAATGTTATTTGCGGGTATATTAAATGAGGATGAGATATTATTTGCAGGTTATAGTAACTGCAGATAAAATGTTGTTTGCAGATACCATACTTAGGAATAAATTGTTATTTGAGATGCAGTGCTCCAACGGCTGGTTTTCTTCAAATCACCACATTTAATAGTATGAGGAAAAGACTATATTTTGGAAGGTGACTGCTTAGGAGCTTTACTTTGGCGGTGGTTATATTAGATCATTAGTTATATTAGATCAGGAAGATTAGTTGCAACAGATACAGTTCTTATGGATAAAAATTAATTGCAGTTCAAGAAAAAATTAAGAAACTGCAGTGATTTTATTATCCAATTTTAATAAATATCAAAACAAGATTTAAAAATATAAATGCCAAAAATATTTTTACTTGTTGGGCTTCAAATCCATCTTTAAAAAAACTATAATATGCAGAGACATTTATATTTGGATAATGTGATTCTCAGTTGCACTAGCTCTGGATAAAATGTAATTTATAGGTATTGAAGTTTCTTTTCGATTTTACTTTTCTTCTAAAAAATTTAATAGCATGACCTCAAAACAAATACTAATTTATTTTTTAAAATATAACTCCATGGAAATATATATATTTATTCATGCCAATAAATCTCAGAAGATAGAAAAATGAAATTCAATAAAATTGTATTTTATACATATTTTGCTTTTAATCTGCATAGTTAAAAACTAGGAACGATTTTCTTTTACTTAGATGAATTTCGAACGAAATAGTATAATATTTTTTTGTGTAAATAATGAACAAGGTATTCAAAGTAGATATTCTCTATGAGAATAAGGAAGGAATGATTATATTTTAGACCAAAAATTGTTTCGTTTTATTCCGTTTGAAGAAAAACAAAATTTAAAATATAATGATGAATTTAATTTCGATATTAAAGTATATTGTTTTGAATTTCATTTGTAATTTATACTTGATTGAACAGATAAATAACTATTTTTGCAATTTCAAATATTTGCAACGCTGCTGGAAGTTTTACAAAACGGCATTCTTCACACGAGCTATAATTATACATTAATCAAATGTTTCATCAGTTAACAGATTTGGCAATTAATCAGGGCTTTTTTTCGAAATATTATTTGAAATCAAATTTTGTCGTTTTTAAGGAATCATTAATGAAAGAATTTTGCGTCGTTTGCATTATATTTAATGCGTCATAAGGAAAATTGATCCTCCTTCTGACATTTCTTTCTTTTGTGAAATAAGCAGAATTTTGTGCATCGGCTGAATATATTTCATGGCATTCTTTCCATATTTCGATAAAATTCTTCCTATTCATCTAATTGTAAGGGATTGTTTGAGCATATTAAATTCTGCAGTTTAAGTATTTCGTTTTTATTCTATTTTCTGTTACTGATAGAAAATATTACTATGTGATTTGCTTAAATTGGATGAACAGACATTTCTAATTGGTTCTTTGAACTGTGTTGTTTTTTTACATTAAATTACATTAATTTTATATTGAGAAAAATTCAAGAATTTTAAAGGTAAATGATGTATACGCAAATAAGAGGCAAATACAGATTTTCAAGTTAAAACCTATAATGAGCAAGCATAACAATGTGGTAGATGCGAAACATGTCTGGTAATCTTCTAAGTAGGTTAATGTAGTGTATTAAAAGGCCACTAGTTTGACATTCTATTGGATAAATAGAGTAGTTTTGTGTGCATTTCACAACATTTCTACTGTTTGCCCTTTCTTTCTTTACCGCTTTTAAGTTTTACTTTAATATTTACTATTAAATGAATTTGTAATTTATTAAATGCGATTCAGATTTATAAATCGAATTATTATTTTTAAATAAAAGACAAGATAATGTAATTATTCTAAAAATAACTATTTTACTTCAAAAATAGCAATTTCTCAGGTCTAGTTATAAATTAGAAGAACCCTTCAAATTTAAATGTTTTATTTCCCCAAGTACGCTTGAATTTTCCAAACTGTTTTAAAAACAAAGTTTTTCGAAATCGTTGCTCAAAATTAATGTAAGGTTGCTCAGTAAGGATCACATAAACTCAACACCGAGAGAAATCTCGCCCCCAGAATTATCATATAGGTCCAAAGTATCATGTATCGGCAATCTCTAGTTTCTTAGAAAATAAGTGGCAGAAATCGAAGTCACATGGTTACTTAAAAGAAGAGATTATTTAAAAAGCAGTAGGTAACATGGCAAGTAACAAAATACAAATTGCTTATTTTTAGGAAAATTCCGATATTCCAGAATGGTATTACATGACATCAAGAACATGTTGAGAAATATTGTTTATGCAAATATGCGGCAGCTGATTAGCACATAGAAAAAGGTGACATTATAGAGCAGTTATGTAAGAACTAAGCTGTATTGATGGTGTAATTCGTGAATAATTATTGTTATATATAACCGATGTTTAATGCATGTATTGTAATTACGCTAATAACGGCGAGTGAGTGCACTTCCCTGTCCAACCAGCCGCCAGCATCCTTTGGAAATCGTATGATTTACTGCAACATATAGTAAACGCTCATCCTATAGGACGTATATACGTCATAGGTTTACCTCGTAGCGTGCACACTCCATTCCGCAAAACATTTGACCGACAATGGCTTCATGAATCTTATATCATGGACGTATGATGGTAGATGTGGTGTAATTTTCAACTTTTAGGGGGTCTAGTTGAAACAATCCATGTATAGAATCCCAATAACAACGGAAAAAAAAGTTAGTTGCTCGTCGTCACGCTACTTGCACATTTGTGAAAATCGTACCAGGCTCGGAAATAACACGGCTGTACTATCATGCCTTGATAATCAAGATGGGCATTTTGTGCAGATATGCCTCTAAGGATTATGGCTCATGCGTGTACCGTTGTTTTTCATGTTTCAAATAAAATTTCATTGCGGCCAGATGTTACGTTCCTGTTTTTTTTTTATTGTAAATTTCTCCAAAACTAGAGATTGCGAAGATATGGTTCCCTAGACTTTTTTTATCTTGTAGGAATGAGGAACCACACTATACCTATTTAATGCGATTATAACGTTGTATTTGTATTTGTATCCACGGCAACAAATATTAGAGTGTAGATAATTCAATTTCAATTATGCACATTACTCCATTTCATATACATAATGTTTAGACCATGGCAAAACATTTTATTACTAAAAAATAATTCACATATTCTCCACCAAGGACAAAATTCTGCATAGGCTAAATATAGTAAGTAAAACAGGTAAAAAAATGGGGAAATGGAAAAATTCTTCTTAAAAAAAATGGAGAATTCTTTACAGGATTGACTAATAATCAATACACATTTTGATGCACAATTATATTTTACCAGTTATTCTTGCTTTTTGAAACATCAATAATTTATCTTTTGTATCAAAATCAACGTGATTTTTAATTAAATTTTTGTACGCTTATCTTAATTTCTGCGAGGTTTTGTTGTGGAATAATTTAAAACTGTCTTTGTACTCTCTATATATAGATAGTTTAGCTGAGTTTCGATAAACGTACAATACTGTACATCAAATAAATTGATAGAGACATGAAGAGTTTCAATCTATTATTCGTTTTCAGAATAACCATTATAAAAGTTCAAAAAACATTATGGCATATTTTGTAAACTAAATTGTAAAATATATTAAATGAAAATAATAAAAAAAACTGATTGTAATCGTTGAATACAAACGTGTTGAATTTCAATTAAAATGTTGAAATATAGCTGATCAAAATCTATTAAATTTCAGCCAATGTCATAAAATATTCTTTTATTTAATTTTTATGCCTATTTTCTTTTCCTCGTTAAGCATGCGGAGTCACTCTAACCTTTGGTGTTAAAAATATAGATTATTTTCTTTTCTATAAAAATTGGCCCAATTGATCTAAGTAAAATAAGTAAGATAAGATATGATGTTGTGTTTGGCTCAATACTTTCGTAATTGAACTCTAAATATTTGCATATTTATTAAGATGAATTTTGCATATTTTAAAATTGAGTTTATGGCTTCGGTCATTTGACAGGATATTAATTAATTTATATTCGACACCATATGCTACAAATTTCAAGAATCTGGATTTAATATTTTCTTAACTTCCAGTTAATTACAATATAAATTTCCCCATAAATTGGATATTTAACCTAAAATTTAAAGACGAGAATATTTTAATCAGAAGAAAAAGTATTTTTAGTCAAAGAATTATTATTTTTTCCAAAAAATTGTTGTTTGTTTCAGAAATTAATTTATTCTAAAGCCTAATTGAAGACGTCAGCTTTATCTTTATAACCATTATGTATCTTGGAAGAGAAAAAGCATTTTACTATGAGCGGTAAGATGCCATATCTAGTTACATTTGCCCTGTGATATTAAAAACACTTGAAATGACTCTGTATAAATTTTGAAAAATTACTCTTGACTTTTTGATCGTCTTATTTAATTTAATTCATTGATTCTATAATTAGCTAGTAAATTTATTACTTTCAATTTTATTTATTTAGTTCTGGATGGCGTTTTTAAAACCCTCATTTCATTTGTTATGAGTTCGTAAGTAAATGAAAAAGGCAATCAAAACACTACCTAAATAAGACAGAGATCACATACAAAAACCACTAGGCCGCTAATGATCTGAAAATTTTTAAGACATTTATTATGAATAAGACAATAAGTTTGAAATTTAATAACAGTGTCCTATAAATTTACTCAGTACTTTTTAAATTGATAAATGCATCTTGTATCAGTTGATTTGCATCTTTTCAACAATGAAATCATGCACAATTAAAATATTATTTAAGAATTATTTAAAATCTTTTATATAAAATTTTTCTAAAAAATGAATAAGAGTCATGAAACTTTTACGTACTAAATACAACTTTTCAAAGGAATTATTAGTTTTTTTTAGCACTTAATTGTTAAGTGAAATTCTTGAACAATGAAATTTAGCTCAAATGTTATTCCCAGCATCAATCCATGGGTAAACCTTGAAAATCTTAATCAAGGGTAATCTATAACTTTGAAATGTGTAAATTAAGTATACAAATCAACAATATGTTTGACAAGCTACATTTATTTGCAACATGGCACAATTTCAGATTAAGGATACAAGGGTTAAGTTAGATTTTATAAAAAGATAGCACTCCCTTTTCGAAGATACGAGAATGATATTTTTGGATGGATCTTGTAAGTGTGAACAGGTCTAAGATGAAAAGGATGGTAAGATGCGATTCTTGACAGCCTATTAATGTGTGCTAGACCCGCTTCAGCTATTAAGTTGAAAATAGATTGCGAGCAACTCTTTCTTTTTTGAAAGCTCATTTTGTAACCAAACTATGACCTTCTTAATGTACCTACACTTTTGGCTACTTTGAACAAAATTTGTTGAACTGCACCTATTTTCGAGGATATCTTAGTATTCCTCATTTAAAACCTGACCAAGCTTGATGCACGTTAAATTTCACTGAAATTTTCATGCCCTCCCTTTGGCATGGTGTGGAAATTTGGTGAGGAAGTATAAGGCTCAGGCACCATTCTTGTTATCTAAATGGGGCTCAATATCACGAGATCCATACCCAAAACATCCCTTCCTTAGATATATTATATACATCCCAATTAAAAAATGCCGTTACATTTTTATTAATAGTGTCGCTATTGACAGATCTGTATTAGTTCATTTCAATTATGTACTCCTTGCGTAATATCTATGGAAATCACAATTTAAAGGATTAATTAAATAACCAAAATATTAAAAATCTTATAACTTTTGTTCCGGTTTTATAGTGAATTCATGGGCAGTCAGTGAATCATTTATCATCGTGAATTCTATCGAATGGCATATTGATTTTTGATCGAAGTAACATCAATCATACAGAATTCCCCCCGTAGTATTTGTATTAGGACTTGTTGGAGAAATGATGGATATTGCTGTCAACATCCTTTATCTCAGAAAGCAAAGAAATAGCAATATACAGGAGATATTTTCATCGAAAGAGTCTGTATATCCATTTCACCTCGCGTTGCACCATAAAAAATAAATCAAAGCAAATGTTATGATTGACTTAAAACGATTTTTTAGGTCACGATTTTTATGAAGCAGTTATGATTATCGACACAATTTATGCTCTAATATTTGGAAGACCGAGCTTTGCTTCGTAGTTTTTTTTTGTAAAATTGTGTTTCTTTGGAGAAAATATTTAGATACGAATCACATACTGATTACATATGACAATTTTTCAATCATGTCCATATATGCACTGGTTATTTAAATAAAAAAAATCATGAATGCAGTTCGTTTAACATACTATTCGATGCAATCTGCTATATTACAATATTCACTATAGAGTTTATTTATCATTACTTATATTTTTGAGCTTACACTCAGTTTTACCAAAGTGAAATGGGGTCTGAGATGGCGCTAATATGACATAATCAGCATAAAAACAGATAGCAAAATACCTCTAAAAGTTAGTCATAAAAAATGTTTTTTTGTGAAAAATTGCATTTTTTCTTTAAGGAAAGACACCAACATATATAAACTTAAAACGATAAAATATTAAATATAAATGCATAAGTAAAATAAATAAATAAAACATAAAGCGCGACTGAAGAGAGGATCCGCAACACACATGTCATTCATGTTGTTCTGGCCACTATACTGCATTTCTCACGCTTCGAAGCAGAAGTTGAATAATGTAGTTATTCTAATAGTTAGTTATAAAAAAAATTTAGTTTGTAAAATCGTATTTTTTCAGAAAAGACACTTATATAGATAAAAAGAAAAACCTTATCTAAATATAAAATTTGATCCAATTCGTTAGAGCCGTTTCCGAGATACCCGAAATAAATTTATAAAGATATAAAAGAATTGCTCGTTTTAAGTTATTAATTCTCTATAAATACACTTGTGCTTCTAGAAAATTTAATTAAAAAGCTTAGTTCTAATCAAGAGTTAAATCAAAAATAAATAAAAAGAATAAGGTGATTTTTTTTTCATCATATTCTAAAATGGGTTTGTTATATTGGAAATTTCGGTATGCAGATATAGTAAAAATTAGGAATAAAAATATTTGGAAACTATTTTCATAAATTCGGTAAGAACTGATATTATCGTTAAGAAAAGACAACACAAGCCAATCCATGGAATTAAAGTGTTTAATGAATGATACCTTATTAGATATCTTAAGATTCGAGGCAATTTCTTCAATTAACCATCCCATATTTTGTAAATTAGTTGACCGAACAGGAAATCAAAATTAATAGATTAAATTCATCGAATTAGCGAAACGAACCATCCCCAGTCATCGCTAACTCCTCGCAGATATTGATTATAACAAAGCCAGTCAAATCTTGGTTTTGAAACTGCTTGTGGTATGATTGTGTTCTATTTAGCGCAGAAATTCTTAAGCGTTTTCAGTTTGAAACACCACATATCCAAGTGAAAGTTTTCGATGCCACAAGGAATGCATTTAGATTTTGGTAATATGGTTCACACAACGGTTAATTAAAACAAGTGTGCATACATTTAGATAAATATTTTGATATGGAAAATTTCGAAGAAATTAATTTTGGTTTCAAAACATTTTAGAATTATTTTTAGTTTATAAAAATGAAGAATCTGCTATGTACACAGACATACAAACTTTTTTTAACTCTATGATAAAACCTATCTTTGGGTCGAAATTCGCAGTTTTCAAGTATAATTCTCTTCCAACTAACTGAAGATTAACCTTCGCTTCTAATATGTTTTCAACTAACCTATTACTCATTGGAGGGTAATTATGTAAATTGAATACATTTACAGACCTATTTACGCTTTTTAAACAAATAACAAATAAGCAGTTATGTAACTTTTCTTGCATTTTTCTTCAAAATTGTGCTGAATTAATACGGTTTGCTTTAAATTGAATTTCACGATGCTATTTTAAAGTTTTTTATATTTGCCCTTTGTCTAAAAGCATGAAATGAATGATTAATGTACTTTCAATGTGAATTTTAGAAATATGAAAAAAATATATATATTAGCATCTTAAAACTAGGATCATTAAAAAGTTTTATGAATTAAAAACTTTATTTTAGAAAGAGGCAGTTTACTTGTAAAAAGTAAGACAAAAATATTGCACTTATCACACGCATATACTTTTTTTTTTGTACTCTTTTAAAAGACTTTTTACCGAATCTCTTTTATCATTTCTGAATCTTTATATTTAATCTTCTTCCTTTTTTGTCTTTCAGTTCATAAATTGAAAATTAAATGAAATTAGAAACAGTTTTTCATCTATATATATTTCCTAAATAAATCTTTTTTACAGAATCTAAAAAAAAACAAAAAAACTTTAAAACAAATGTAGGGATTGTTGGCAACTATTTTAACTCTTTCTAATTTCGACGTAATTCAAAAGAAGGAAATGAAAACGGCTTAGCAAAAGTAAGAAATTGTTGAACTACTGAGAGATGAAATAAGTGAATAGTCACATAATTCAATAGGGTATTTTTTTTCCAAAGAGTTTTGAAAATTTGACATAAATAAATAGATCGTAGTGAAGAAAGGCGAAGAAATCTTCTTTGCCAATAGGATCTAATAATTTATCATTAATTTTTATTAGAAACAATTAATATTTTAGAACGACAGAAAGAAGAAAAATTAAAAAACAATGGTCTATCTACAAAGTTTCCTTAAAATGTGTCACATTCCTTCTCTTCATCATAAATAGAAATGCAGAAATTTTATTTGAAATAAATTTGAATAATAACGATGCTTGATTCACTTTTGGAAAAAAGATAGAAGTCAAAAATCAGAAATGTACTTGAATGAATTTGCGAAAAGAAAGCTTTACAGCTATAGATTCTTAGCAGGCACTAATTTATAAAATAATGTTATTGGATAATTTTTTCTTATAGTTTTCCACAATTTAGTAAAGAATAAAAATCTTAAAAATGAAACAAAGAAAACCTAAAATTGGGTTTAGTTTTAGTTTAGTTTAGTTATATTAGCGTCCCGTTTGAAGCAACACAAGGGCTATTTTGGGACGGACCTCGTAATTTTGAACCGCGGTCAGATGACGAGGACGACACCTGAACTGACTAAAATTGGGAAAAAAAGAATTAAAACTATAGTTATAGTTTTAATGGATTAGAGTATTATTCTATTACTAAAAATAGAAACATGGTTGATGGACAGTATTGTTCAGTTATAACGTTAAATTTACAATTCGGCTAAATATTGACATCAAAAATATTTATTTTATCCAAATATATCACTAAAAATATTTATTTAAATGTAAAACCAAAAATATTTATTAAAACTATTTATTTAAATGCAAAACCAAAAACATTTATTTAAATGAACTAAATTGTTATTCTGTTACTAAAGAATAGAATGGTAGTTCATGTACAATTTTGTTTAGTTATAAAGTTAAATTTGTTTTTCTGCAAAAGATTGACAAGAAAAATATTTGTTTTATCGGTATATCTACTGTAATGATTTGTAGCCTGTTTTGTATTAGTTTTCTTATGTTATCCTCACGTTTAGATGGAACACAAAAATTATTTACATGCTTCGTAATTTTGAGGCGTAATCATATGAAAATACGACACCTGATCCATCACCATTTCTTCGATCTTTCATTCAATATTTACAAGGGCTCTGTAGGAGTTCTATGGCCGATTTCATCGATGGCATACAATCCATATTTACTGTGAATCCTTTGTATAAATGACCTTCAAAAGTGGTATCGTCCTTCAAAAATTACAATTTCACTATGTCACAGCAGTATGCTTCCAGATTAGCAATAATACTTATAACTGTACCATCGCATTTTTTAAAATAATCTCCAGTTCCCAAACAGAAAGAATTTTGGCAAAATATGCTATACTTTGATGATTATATGACGCAAATATTCGATCACAAAATATGGAAACATAAAAGAGTAAAACAGATAAGATCATTTCTGCTTTGCTCAGAAGTTGCACTAACATGCAAAAGCGAAATAATAAAACACAGACAAAAGAAAAAGAATTTAAAAAAGCCCATAAAAATCTTACAAATTGAGAAGAACGGTGTAAGAAATGTAATAAAACTAAAGCAAAGGTGAAGAATATCATGGAATGCCATTTGTGAGGAAATAAAATTCAAATAATTAGTGTTTATGATGCTTGTTTTTCAACGAGTTAACTTTAAATAAAGGTCATTAAAAAATAAAATCGCAAGAAATGAAACTATTCTTAATTAAGATAAAGAAGTGCGTATTGAAGTGTGTACAAATTCAAATACAAAATTTAACGTGCTTGATAAAAATGGTAAATGGCAATAAGTCAAAAAAAAAAAAAGCTTGGATTGCTTTAAGCGGAAGTGAGACCGAAGAGAGGAACGTGTTAAAAAAATGTAGGGGACCAGGGTTAAATAAACCGTTTTAATAAATTTTCATTGTTAACGAATTAACGTTAAATAAATATTATTAACACTCTAAATGCATTATCTCCAGAAATTAAATTATCCAAAATTAAGATAAAGAAATGCACAGTGCAGTATATACAATGTTATATACAAAATTTGACATACCTGACAGAAACGATAAAAGAAGGCAAAATAGTAAACTTCTGAGGTTGCTTTAAACAGAAGGGAAACTAACGGGAGAAACGAACATGGTTCTAAAAAAAAGATGAGTCAATTAAGCCGTCTTGATAAGTTTAATATTGCTATAAGCCATTGTAATTTAACGACAGTAGAAAAGAAAAAAAAATGTCTACAATGAAAATCAAGATCTGAAACAGTTTGGCACAAAAT
>JAPMOR010125260.1:254002-307033 GCA_026543865.1 Argiope aurantia
ATATATATATTAGTTTAGGACCAAACTTGTAAATGCTGCGTCGGCGACTTATCCACTATACTTTTCAAGTACTTGTTGCCGGCGACACATTATTAGTATATAAGCTACTTAAAGAAAGTTTGAGGGCCATTTTTTTCAAAATTGGCTGGCTAATGCGCTTCAATATTTTAGTGAATGAACATTATAAATGTGTACTACCATTATACTAAATATCATTTCGAACTCAATTTTTCACCTTGTGCCCTCCCCTTGTTAGAGAATTTTAAAAACTGCGGATAAAAAGCTCTATATTAGGAAATGATTCAAAACTTTATTAACTACTTATTTAACCCTTGTACAAACTTTCTGTCTTTTCAAAATAAAATAAATTGCCTATTTTTCATGCACTGGGCAACTATGGTGAAAAGCCAATTGAAAAAAAAAGCATCATCTAGATTTATTAAGAGATAATATTCTGTAAGGATTGCGCAGAGAATTTGGTGACTAGCATTAAAACGAAATTTAAATTATCAGGATGCATTTTTAAAGGGAAGAAAAAAGTTTTATTAAATCTTATTAAATGGATTGCATTAATTATATAAAATATTTCAAACACCAATCAATCTGCATTAAATAACACATTTAATTCACAAAGTTATTTAAAATACTTTTCTATTAATGGCCCATAATGCAGAATTTTTTTAATTGAAATTTTTTTCTGATATTTAATTGTTATTTATAAGTTATTTCTATCAATTTTATATAATTTTCAAACGATTATTTTTTCTTAAATTCACCTCCAGATTTCGTTACTCATATGAACAGAAAATTTAATTTCAAAAATGCGTTATTTGAGAACATAGTTCTGAAAAATATTAAAACAGTCTATTGGTATCAAGAACAGGAAGTGTGCAAAGTTTCAAATTTTATTGGGTTGTTCGGAAAGTAATTTCGTTTTTTTTTTTTTTTTGTGTGTGTGTGGAAATGAAAGACAGTTTTCGTATAATAAACAAATACTTTATTAAATTATATATTAGCCGTTCTGGTCCAACACCTTTTGCCATCTTTCTGGTAGTAGCATAAATCCACGCTCATAAAATTTTTGGTCTTTGCTGCCAAAAAACTGATCGAGGTAGTTTTTGACCTCCTCATTTGAGGTGAAGGTTTTACCGTCTAAAAAATTTAGCGAACCAGTTCTGGCACTGGCGTACTGTCAACACACCTTCTCCATACACATCGGTCCATTTCTTTCTGGCTTGAACAGCATTTTTACTCTTTCTGTAGTAAAACAGTAATATATGTCGAAAATGCTGCTTATCGCTTTCCATATTTAAAAGGGCACCAACCAAAAACTACTGCATAGAATTAATTAGAATTTCTCACACACAAGCCTTGCTATATGAGCTCTCAAAGCATATAAAAATTATACGGCTTAAATGTGAAGTTGGGTGCAAAAAAGTACAATTAAATCCTCTGTCGGGAAAAAACGAAATTACTTTCTGAACAACCCAATAGTATATAAGGAGGTGGGTAAAGCGATTTCAAAATTAAATTTTTTAAAATATGAGACTACAAGTTAAATAAAAAATTTTAATTATTATTCCCACATAAGTAAACACATTCGTTAAATTAAAAATTAAAGTAATAACATTCATTAATAACATTCATTAATAATAATAATTCAACAATCATTTCAATTTGCAGCTTAACTAAACCACTACATTACGTAATGGGACTCTTTTCTTCAGCACAGTGAGCTTAACCTATTTTTAAAAAATAATATTATTTTTTAGATATACATCCTTTCCCATATTCTGCCATTAATAATAATACCCACATTTGAAAAATGACGATAGAGGAACATGCGTAAGTCACATTGCGATAATAAATAAATAGCTTCTTCATATTTTCTCATTTCAATTTTTTCAGATTAGTTAAATAATAATAACTATATTTTTATTTACTACTTTGAATGTATTACTACCTATATTTTTTTTATTAAATTTTATTGCTAAGGACAAGCTGAGATCTTGCGACCCCAGGGTCAAATATGTGTTTCTCAAATATTGTTACTACACATTATTATTAGCATACTTTCTAATATTACTAAAAATTTTATGGAAGCGATTTCGGAAACTGTTTGATTAAAATGTAAATGAATTTTAAATTTTTTTATAAACTGTAGGATTCGTCAGTTGTATTTTCTCATTCCATTGATAAATGCCCTTTCGTATATTTATATCAAATACAAAATTAAAGAAATATTTATATTTTTACATAATATACCATAATTTGTCTTTCAAACATTCTCTTGAAATTATTTTGGTAGATCTGTCCTTTATATTTACTATGTAGTAATACTTATTGGTAGATTGGTGATTAGTTACTGAAAATGGTTATTATGTAAATTGAATTTATATTTTAATGCCTTATAAGAATGATTGAAATGCATACATTTGATACTAAAAATAATTCTATCTTTTATACTAAAACTTATAAAACAAAGGAGAATTTTTAAAAAAATTCGACTCATCAATAAATCTGTTTGCAGAGTGAATTAAAACTCTAATTCATGCCTTGTTATAATTCACTACTATTGCTTTATTTACAAAGTCATAAAAGAATATTTGAGCCTATTTTATTTATAAAAATATATAAAATTTCTTCGGAAGAGTTATTATTAAATGATCTTCCAAATTGCAAGGTAAATTATTAGCATTAAAATTGTGATAATTGCATTGTTATTTTTATTCAACATGTATATATTTATAAAAATTTGGAATATTGGATCAATTTATTGGTTTCAGATTTGACATTAAAAATATATAGTTCAATAAATATCGATGCTAAATTGTTTTTCTATTTGTCTTAAATATCTTTCTAATATATCTAATAATCTAATCTATCTTTTTATCTATCTAATATAAATATCTTTTAAATATTTCTTTCGTAAAACAGTTTTTTTACAGCTTTATTGAATTTTCAGGAATTTTAAGGTGAATTCAAGTTTCCTGAAATTGTCTGAATTGAGGTTGTAATAGGTATGGATTCTAATAGTTTGAAACAATTTTGAACTGTGATTCTAATACGATATGCAAATTCCTTAGAAATTAATTACAGGCATCAAACCATCTCACAGAAAATTCCAAAAATTTCAATTTCAAACTCCATATGTTCTTGTATGAAGTTTAAAAAACTCAAACAAATGCTGATATCGATTTAGAAAATACTCCATTGTTTTTCCACTTCTGAAATTAATTCACTCCAGTGATTCAGAAGATTATATATATTCTTGAATTCTGTGTTGAAGAAACGAATTATTATTTCCTGAAAATTCAGAATATGTCAATGTCATAACTTTGTAAATATTTTTTTTTTCTTATTTGTTATAACGGGTTTCGTTTGTCTTCTCACAGGTTATTTTTTGAAATTTTTTCAAGTATTTCCTTTAAGAAAAAATATTTTTTTCCCTGCCTTAACAGCAGAAATGGACTACAGCAAATATATTTCCAAATGTCAGTTGCTAACTTATTCTTTTTAGTAATACATATACTCTGTATATTCAATGTTTGTTCCATAAAAGGCATTTGCTATCATATTTTATGATATTCTTCATATTCACGGATAAATATTTATGGTATGAGAAAAGCTTTTCGCTGTATGCTATGTTGCCATAGAATTTTAAACCATGAGTATATATATCTTACACGAAACATGCCCATAATTCGTTATTCCTCCATATAAATGAATGCAATAAATAAATTAATTAATTGTGGTAGGTGACAACTTTGAAATATCGATTTTTTCTTTCTTTTTTTTTTCGAAAATATGCTTCATCTTTAAATTTAATATTCTTATTTGAATATTTGAACAGTTTTCATTATAAAAATTAAATTTCTATATCAATTTTCTGGAGGGAAGTGACTCTGAATTTTACATTTGCATTTACATATGTTTGAATGCCATTTTATATTTTTAAATGATATTTTCTCAAATTCTACTTTTTGATAGATTTTTTTAAATGAAAAACTTCATAAATTAAAATCTAATTCATATCTTTTGTTCAAATTAGGGATAATAATTTTTCAATATTGTTTGCAGTTCTTGAACTAGAAAATAAATAATCCATTCATTTAGAAATATTATTTACTTGGTATAATGCTTCGTAATGTAAGAAAAAAAAATATGAGACATTCATGTTATTTATCAGTCGAAGTCCAATATTTAAAGACTGGATAGAATCACAGATTATATTTTGTTCAGGAGCAAAGTAAAATATCTCTTAAGCCCTTTGCAAAAATTTTAAGCAAATCATTTCATAAACCTCTAAGCTAAAAAAAAAGTTGTTTTATAACTCTTTTTATACAAAAAGGACCATTTTTCTAATTTTTCAAACTATTTTCATTTAATTGGTATATATTAATTTCTTTTTTATTTAGAAAAATTCAAAAAAATAATTATTTTAGAGCGTTTTACAAAAAAATTCACCTTGAATGTAGTCGCATACCTTTAATTATAATATATAGATATAAATATAAATATATATATATATATATACACACACATACTATTTAAAAAATTCATAACATTTTTCAGCATATATATTGTTTTTGCATTTCAGGATGTTTAATATTTATCAGAGTTAAAATGAATTAGAGTTCTCTTTTAACAACGTAGAAAATTCCTCGTACTGATTTTCCGTATAGTTTAAAATATTTCACCCTTACCTTTATCCAAATCGAAGTAAAATCGCATTGAAAAAATATCAAAATTCGGATACCAAATATTGTAAGGACATGCTGCCATCTATAGGTTTCAAATGGAATTAGTTTAATTTTCCCTAGAGGAGTGATATTTCTTCAGATAACGGATGCAGGATACTAAAAATCGGATATTGTATACTTTTAAGAACATGCTGCCATCTAGGGATATTAAGTAGAACTATTTTAATTTTCTCTAGAGAAGCAGTATTTCACCAGGGGAGAAATAGATGGCAGCACTGATTCGATTTTTAATAGTCTTAAATTCTAGAGGGATAATTATTCGAATAGTAATTCGCTACTGTAAGTTTTGGTTTTTATTATTTTTAAATGAGTGGTATAAATTTCAAATAATAATTTGTTTCAAAATTTAGTTAAAAATATGCATATTTCTTAAGACCTTATACAGCTCAAAACATAAAATAGTTAAATATTTTGCTTATTTTTTAGGACATATATCTAGAGTATTTTGTCTACTATTGATATCAATAGCATAGTAATCATCTATTGATATCAATGTATATAATAAACTTCATTTATCTAGCTCATGGAAGAATTAATTAATTTAAATCAGCAAAACTTTTCTCTTTTTTTTCAGTTTTAGATTTCAAATCTTTGCACGAAATTATGTGAAATTTTATAAATATTTGGTTCTTCAAATTTCAATGAAAATACAATTTTTAAAGGATTTTTGCATAAGATTTTGAATCTTCTTAGATCAGAAATTGCTAAAGTTTACTAAATGAAATTTTTATAAAATGGAGTAAAACATCACTGGTGATAAAAATTTCCTAACACTGAAGCATTTGATTAAGTAGTTAAAAAATTTAATTTTTTTTTCAAAAATAATTATACAAAAAAAGCATATTTAATTTATATGTTCACCGATAATAATGCAGTGCACGAAAATCGTTTTCATAAAAGAAGGGTTCAGATGAACTTAAAACTTTAAGATTGTATTTACCTTTGATTTTTGAATTATTTTGTGTTATTTTACTCCGTTATATGATCTTAAAATTTTACCTTTGTCGCTTACATGCATATAAAAATAATGGTAAATATAGGGGATAATCTTCAGTTGAGTAACATTTTTTTTAACAATTAAGCATGAATTTTCATTTTAATGAAGAATTTGAAAGTATTTCTTCAAAATTTTATCATTATCTAAACTGACGTTTTCTCTGTCGAGGGACCAAAAACATAATGAGAGAATGACAGAGACATGTCTAGTTTTGATGTATTTAAAATTATTTGCCCTAGAAAGATTTAATTCGACATTTTTAGATATGTGAAGTTGAGGGAATATGGGGAATTATTTTCAAAGAATAAAAATTACGATAGTTGAATTTTAAATGTCACGAAGGAAAAAAAAACAAACCTAAAACCATTTTCAAAATGTAAATCATGCGAGTTCTTCAAAGTAACGAAACTAAATAATTTCCACTAATAATTTAAATTCAAAAATTTTCAAAAATTTAATTTTCTCTTAAGTTAACATGATTAAGAAATTTGCGATAACAAAAATTTCTTATATCGATGCAGCAAGCAATCATTTTAAAAACTTATTTTTCCAAAACAATCTGATTATAATATAGAATAATTAATAATGGAAGGTTTATTCTCATTTAAACAGGATTTTACATTTGAAAATAAGCCTTCCAGATGTTTTTTTTGTTGTTGTTGTTGTTGTTTCTCCTGAAACTCCATTTTATCTCAATAGATGGCGCTGAGACTGTTCAAATTAAATTCTGTTATAATGAGGAGCTCTAACCAAGCTTTGCAGGAGTTTTAGCGTTAAACGCGGGTTTTTTTAAACTAGTATTAGAACTTATGTGTAATTAATATTAAATTTCAAATTTTTGATGATTTGCCTAGTTATGTTTATGTTTAATTAGGGGTTCATTTCTGTTTCACTAGATTGCTATTTAATTTTTGGTTAAAGATCGGTAGTTTGCTGTTTTAATATCCAGGTAGGATTTTACTATGTTTGATTAAATTGAATTTTATTTAACTTTTGAAACATTTCTTTTGTTATTAATTTTATATAATTTTCTTAATTATGGAATTTTGCATTCTTTACTATCTATACTAATTCTTGTCTTCCAAAAACATCAACATCTCAGAATTTTCTGGGTATAAGGCAAATTTTTGGATAAAAGTCTGGCCCCTCACAGATAAAAAAAATCTCTGGTTTGAATCCCTTCCTAAAAGTGATTTTTGAAAAACTCTTCAGACAGGATTCATCATTTGTCTTTTATTTCATTTCAGTTTTAAAGTTTTTTTTTATTATTATTTCTACTTTGGATAATTATTAGAAATATTTTTAAAGTTACTTCATATCTTCAATAGCTTTTATAACACTTTTAAAAAAGTGAGGAAATAGCCTTTTGGAATTTTGCAGTTTTTGTGGGTTTCATAAAATATATCGACACAAGTTTGAAAGAATATCATGCATTATTTATTAAAGAGGTAAACAAAATAATTCTCTCTAACATAGATATAATATTTCTTAAATATACCTTATATTGATAATTTTGGAAATTAAATTTAAACTATATGATTTGTAATATTGGTTTAAAGCAAGCTTGAGGCTTTATTTTACAACATTTAAGTAAAAACATTTATTTCATTATTTCAAATATTTAGAATTAAATTTTAAAATAAAATTTTCAAATAGAAGAATTAAAACAGTTTTTATTTACATAAGCTTTTATGAAGGCAATAATACCTACAAATATTTTTTATTAAATATTTAGAAGTCAGAACAAAATCAAACAAGCATAAAGCAGTGATATAAATAATCTAAGTAAATGATTCTTTAATCATATACTGATAATATATTTTTAATTTTTGATTAATGTGTTGGAATTTTCCTTTATTTGATACTCAATGTAACTTATATTATGTAATGCGTTTTCAGTACTACTTATTTTTTATGTGGAAATGTGGACTGAAATATTTTCAAGTATTCAATTTATTAATAAAAACTCATTTTTAAAAAGTTTTTTTTTTTAAATTTTCTTTTTTACTACTTTTTAGTCATGAAGTCTTTCATAAGCTACTATCATAAATATTCTGTAATCTTGTAATCAAATTTTTCTAGAATTCACAACTAGACAACGCTTCTTTTGCGGAATCAATTTTTTTATAAAAATTTGTCGAGAACTGAAAAGTATGTTTTGAAACTACACGGCTATCAGTTCTATGGTGATTGAAACGCTGCATTGCCTTAGGGAGCATTCAGTTATACAGAACTTTAAAACACCAATAAATCAATGAAATATCGATTAAACAATTCTTTTATTTCAAATATGAAACAGGTTAGGTTAAATAAAATATTGTAAATAAAATTTATGCACATATAAAGCATTATAAGGATGTTAACTGTAATAAAAATAAATAGTTCAAACCTCATTTTATTTTCGGAAACTAAGCTGAAAGTGAGAAATAGAAATCTGAAAATAGTAACGAATAATTCTATTCTATCTTTATAAAGTATTTTATCCATATTCTGTTATCAGATTTCTTTTAATAAGATGGATTTTATAAGCTATAATTTTGTTTCATTCTCCCTCCTTATTACTTTTAGTCTACTCTGAGATAAAGAAGACGGTCCTGAGACGGTGCTGAATTTTGTAATAAGGAAATAAGTGAAGATGAATAAAATGATTAGTTATATTGGCAGACAGTCAAGACTAATGAGGCGATCATTAATGCTACATTATGAAGCACTCCTTCTGCTGAGTTGAACAAAAAAGGGAATATGTAAAATAAATTTTCCAAAGAAGCTGGAGGTTGATTGGTCGAATTTTATGATTAATAAAGTAGTGGATTTTTTTGATTCTGAAGTTTAAGCAATTGCTCCACATAACTATTCATTAACCTTATATTTTAGATATAGACATTTATAGACTCCAGACAATTGTTTTGCTTTGAATAATGATCTGTGACGAAGTCGATTTTTTCGTTGGTTTTCGTGGCTATAAATAAAATTCTTCTATTTAAAATTTAGGATAAATATGATACGAAAGAAATATGTCTGTTTCTTATGATTATTTAGCTATAGATATTTAATCCTCTTTGACGTTTCTTCAAAATAACTATTTAAAAATAAAATGAAGCATTCAATATATTTTTAAAAACCACATTTCGTACATACGATTTATTTTTTCCTTGTGTTACACTGCATTTTTATATAGGTATTAAACACAGATAATTTTTTTTTGTATGAAATGCCATTTTATACTGTCTTATCAGCAAATATAGTAATTTCATAAATTAAACTTTTTGTCTATTTTTCAAATGAAATCTTGTTTGTGCAAAACTTATTATTTTGTACATATAAAAAATTATCATGGACTATAAGCCCAACCTAGTGTTGAATATATAAAGATCAAGCTTATTTGTAATTACAATTTTCAATCATTTGCCCTCTTCTTGGAACCATACAAAATTAAGACTTTGTTTTCCGACCATGCGTCAAATTATACAAAATGTATCTCTAGTATTTGAATGTAAATTTAATAAATCCATCGCATCCTATTAAATGAAGTTTAGCAAACCTATTTCAACCCAGGAAAAAACAAATAAAATCTCAAATCATGTGAAATTATTTTGTTTATGTGATTTGCTTATGCGATGAATTTTTGATTGATTTAAATGTGTATATAAATAACATTTTATTCTATCACTTATTAAAGCATGCTTTTAAAAGCTATAGAATAAATTTGTTTTCAACAATTTCTATTTTAAAAAAAATCGAGTTTTTATAATATAATGAAGAATAATTAAAATCTTTCTTATGAGATTTAAATCAGAAAGAGGCGAGTTGATAAAAATTACGCTCTATTTTATTGAGGAAGTGTACATACAAGACCTCACTGAAGCATTCTTGTAACATAATTATTCATTCTAACTTTCAAACAAATAACTTTTTTAATTAAAAATTAGCATCCTGAAAATATTTGCAATTCAAATATTCAAATCCTTTTTACTTATTAAGCATTTAATTAATCACTTCAATGAATATATTTACACTTTAATGGATATTCTCAGAATCTTTTTTTAAAATTTAGCATTAGCATTTTAGTAAAGAATCAATCATTTGAAAATTCCTTGATTCTGATACAAATTAGTTAGTGTTAGAAAATATTTGATGAATCAAATTAAGTAGAAATATAAAACTTCCATAATTTTATAAATGCTTTTAATTTGTAATTGAGGAATTTAAAACATTGAAATATATATATATTATTTATAAAGTATTGCTAAATATACTTTTTAACAAGAAATATAAAAATACCAATTCCTTGTAAATGCATTCTGTTTATCTTTGCAAAGTTCTGAAGTAATGGAAAGGAAATTAGATTAAAATAAGGTGGGATAGTTATTATAAAAATCCGAATATTAACATACATTTTTTACAGAAAATTCTTTGAAATAAAATAAGATATCAATTTTTACTTAAAATAAATATTTCTTTTTTTTTGTTATATATATATGGAAACTTTTACCTCTGCCTTTACTAAAAACATAATTTTTTTTTTGAAAATTTAAGAGTTTTTTACAAATAATAATTGATGATTCTTCGCAAATGTTTTGTTGTTTCACTCTATCAGAAAAGAATTCATTTTAAGTAAATGCAAAGCATCTCAGTATAGGAGTTTCATCCTTTTCTTTGATAAGACATTATAAAATAATACACTAATTCATTGATAATGATGCTATGTTTCTTTATTACAAAAATTATGTATTCATTATGACCCTAAAATAATATTTAAAAACTGAGGATATCTATCCATGTAAAATATAATTTTCTTTTATTTCTTTTATTTTTCTTTAAAGTAAAATGCAACTTTTTTTCCCTTATTATATGTGAGATTTCGAGTTGGATCAAAAATTCAGACAGCTAATAGTCAAGAAATTTTGCAAATAATAATAATTCTCATAATTTCGAGAATAATCTTTATTGGTAAAGTTTCTAATTCTTTTAATAAAAACAGTTTTCACAAATATAAAGACTCAGTTTTCATTTGGAAGATTACTACTAAATAATGAAAACTTTTAACAACATGAAATGTAATTAAACTGTAAAACAGCAGGATTAATAAAAAAAAATGTACCCTATATTTGGTATGTAATGTTCATAGTGTTATAATTTTTATTAAAATAATCGATATTATAAAATAATAATTTTTATACCAAATTGCTGATCGTTAAGTTGGAAAATAATTAAAATGATTATTTTAAAGTATCGGTAACAATATTCTCGTTTTATTGAAAGATAGAAACTGTTCTGCATACACAGTTCTTTGCATTTATTTCTAATGCCAGCTGCATTTTTAATATTCAATGCCAAATGAATTATTTTTCTTTGGAAACTAATGGAGTAACAAATGTATTATTGCTCTGATCCGATAGTTTGAATCGGATTTTGTACCGGGTTCTACTCCTATATTATGGGATGCTTATGATGACAATGTCCCATCTTCAGGATCTGAGGACCATGGGTTCTAGGCTTGATTTCATGAAACGTCCTCGGTTTTTCTGAGCAAACTCATATTGTGTTAAATTCACTCGAATTAAGGTGATGTGAAAAGTGTATGCTGGCTAATCCTCATATGCCATCCACATTATCTGATTGCGATTGAAATTATGGTTCGTTCCTCAAATCATCATGTTGTTTGGAAATGGGACTTTAATTTTTTCAAATGAATGATATAATTCGAAATAAAACTCTCAATACTCAAGTAATGTGTTGAATTATATTTTATCAGATAGGATAAATCAACGTATTTTCACTGCATTTTTTTCTAAAAATTTGTTTGAAATCAATTCGAATTTCAAAAGTCAGATAATATTGGAAAACAATGTATATGAAATAGTTTCAGAAGTATTTTTGTATGAGGCATCTTCCATATTAATAAAAAAAAATGGATATGGAAATTTTTTTAAATAAATTAATCATTAACGCTTTAATTTATTGTCAGGAATAAAATATTTTTGCTTTAAAATTTTTACCTTTTTGACAATATTTTTGCTTCAATGCAATTTTATTGAACGAAAAATTAAGCAATTCAAAGCACTGCTTGAAAATGCAGATTAAAAAGTATAATATTGGGAATATATTTTCAAATAATTTTACAATCATATTTATTATTATCATATCTTAGTCTTATTATTAGCAGTCTTATTTCTCTTCACGAAAAGGATGTTTCATTTTAGATTTCCAATTCTGAAGAATCAACCGCCCTTTAATAATCGAATTTTCTTTATTTCTCACACTGGCATTTTAATTAATAAATGACGTCACATACTTCTCGAAAAAGAATTAAAGTCTCCCTTTTCAAATAAAATGTCATCTGCGAAGAAAACGTTTACATCGCTTTCGCTATAGTATCTCCTTTTACCGAGAACTCTTTCGCAACTGCAGCCGGAATCAATTCCGAAGCAATAAGCGATCGAAAGAGCCGATTATTTCTCAAGAAAACTGATTGACAGACTTTTGCGAAAGGGCCTTATTTTCTATTGGTTCTTTAATACCCTTTCTATTACGTGATTTTCTTCGAAGTATTTCGTCCCTTTTCCATTGGTTCTAATCAGAAACGGTCTCTGCGACGTTGTAATATAAAATGTAATCGTCTATTTTTGTCAATCAGTCAATAGTTAGAGATATGAAAGGCACATGGTGGCACTCCAACTCAATAATGTGCCGCCATAAGTTCCGCGTCTTCTTTTACTGGTTAGGAAAGAGGGAAAACAAAAGGAAAGAGAATGGCATCTCTAAGTATCCAAGATCCAGAAAAGATGAGAATGTTATCTCCTTCCTATGACACTCCAAACTGCTTTTCTTTTCTTCCCCTTTTATTATTATTCGCTCTTTCATTTTGTTTAGTGTTGGACCTTCTTTTTTTTTCTACCACAGTCGTCACAAAGCCCCTGGTTTTGAACTTTATTAAACAAGAACCTTTGCTCTTTCAGAGTCATTTGCGTTGTCATGTCTTCCGACTTGTAAAGAAAGAGAAAAATGGAAGAAAAAAAATCTATGGCGGAGTGATTTGAAGGAGGGAATCATGATTTTTTTATTCTACTTTTTCATTCTTTTTTCCTTTCTTTATTCTATATTTCTTCCGTGTTTCATAGCGAAATTAATCTTGTTCTCTTTTCAAATATGCATGTTCTTTAACGTTTCTTTCAAATAGCAAAAGAGATATTTTAATTCTTGATTTCTAACGTTTCGTTCTCCCGAATTTGATGAATAAAAGGGTGCTATTAAATGATGATATATGAAGATTTAATTTCTGAAGACCTTGTTGGAATTAAATTCTGCATGGTACTGCACTCTTCTGCACTTTTGCGATTGAGGTGATTGAATAGAAAATAATAATAAGTGTTGAATATGTAATGTTTTTTTGAAAGATGCTAAAATGAGTTTTTAATTGCATTTGCTTTATAATGGGAATTACTCAAAAGTGCGCTTTATGGAAACAACTACAATCCCATAAATTTCAAAACAGGATGCATTATGTAACAAAAGAAGTAAAATTTTGTTATATTTTACTGAAGTATTCAGAAATGAATTAAACTTCCTGTTTTATATGAATGCATTGAAACGTTTGCGACACATTATTATTCTTAAACATTCTTAAGCATTTTAGGCAACCTATTTCAATAAACGACTACTTCAACCCACCCGAATGCACACGGAAATTTTGAATGACTGGAACTCTGCAACAGCATAGGCGGGAACTATGGTTGAGTCCTAAGAGCCATAATCGACCACGGTACAATCCCTCATCTAGGAGGTGCGTGCCGTCATCAATAAGAGGTTGCTGTTTCCACATTATTTCTGCACCCATCAGCGAGAACTAACCACTATGGCAGAAGTTTCTCATCCCCATAACTAAGAAGACCCCGGGGGAATTTTCCGAAGGATAATAATATCCCAAAATGCATGCTATTTTACAATAGTTCATAAAAACCCATCATATATACGTATATTAGAAATACATGTTACTAAGAACTTAGAATCACTTGGGCAAAAAAGTAAGAAAATAAAACTAATTTAATCTAAATCTTATAAATCTAATCTAAATTAATCTTTGAAACACTGCACGATAGAAAAAGATTTATCATATGCGTTTATAATGTTAATAAGTGGAGAAATGTGGAAATGCATAAAAGTTGCATTATCCTTAATAATTATTCTATTTCAGTGTCTGTTCTGTATCCAACATACTTTCCTGAATAGAAACTCTTATATTGTCCTTCATCTCATGTCCTGTAAAAATTGACCTGAACAGTAATTTGAAATTTTCTTTTAAAACAGTTGGTTAGTGCACAGTCACAAATTTAATGAAAATTGCCATCTAGTAAATATAAATACTATATAAAAAGTGTGCGGATAAAAAAATATAAAAAAAATGAAAAAAGCAATAATAAATGACAAAAATGAAATATGAACATAAGAGTGTCATTGTTGAACATGCAGATGATATCGTCCACTTTTTATTTCCTTTCAGATTAAGTAAATATTTTAAAGGCTTTGTGCACTTATTATAATTACCTTTAATAATTTTAAACTAGTTTTGCACACTAGAAAAATTATAATTGCTTAATTTTTATTCCTTGTAATTTTTTTAAGTTTATTAAAAACATTAATCAAACATTCACTACAAAATTAGGTACAGTTCGTTAAAAAAGTATCCGAACTTTCTTATATGGGAAGTTTCAGCATTTAATACAGTTTGAACCCGCTGGTGTGGTGTGGTGTGGTGTGGAGAGGGGGGTTCCAGCTCAGGTGTCGTCCTCGTCATCTGACCATGGTTCAAAATTACGAGGTCCGTCCCAAAATAGCCCTAGTGTTGCTTCAAACGGGACGTTAAAAAAACTAAACTAAACTAAACTTAATACAGTTTGAAAAAATGTTTTCTAATACTTTTATTTTTTTCTTTTCAGGAACATACCAAAGATTATCACTGAGCTTCGAACTGAAGAGAAATATTGGATATTTCATCTTTCAAACATATTTACCGTCCATACTCATTGTCATGCTGTCATGGGTATCGTTCTGGATTAATCACGAAGCTACATCAGCTCGAGTAGCACTTGGTAAGAAAATATCTTAATTATCCTCTGCATGAATAGCTAAAGTCTTGATTTACAATATTATCATTTTCTCCATAAAGAAGAATTAAACTTAAATGGATTCTACTGTAAAATTTTAGTTTAGGTTTACAATACTGAAATTTCATTTTCTAAAATGTATTATGGAAGAAAGATATTTTATGTAAAACATTAAAGATGAACTTTTAAACCTTTTGAAGAAAATAGAAACTTTATAAGAAAAATGAAACTAATAAAAACCGAATTAAAATTTGAAAAGGAAGACAAGTACATAAATATATTGGTTCAAATATATCTTTCTTTTTGGCTGTGACATAAATGCCATGATTTAAAGATTTCATAAAATATATCCTTACTATTTTCTTTTTAGAGAAGGTTTCGACAATGATTTTGGATTTTTAAATGAAGTAATATATTTTGTAATGAACTTACGTTTATAACGCCAGTTAGTTATATAAATGCTACTCCTCTAAATCGGTATGTATTAACGGTTGGTTTATTTCGCGAATTAGGTTTTGAAATTCATTTAATAAAATTTGAGGAAAACAGTTACCAGGCATTTGATTGAATATCAGATAGTATTCAATCTGATATTCAATAAAATGCATAAGTCCATCAATTCCATCAATATTCCCTGAAATATTTCAAAAGAAAAATGTCAATTTTTCTTCATTCCTACAGTGGCATTTTTGAAGACATAGTACTTGTAACTCATATTGAATAGATAAAGAATTTCTGTTTAAAAACTATGCATTTAAAAAAAAATCTATTTTTATTTTTATTACCCTAATTCCCTGCGTATTAACCGTGGTTGCGTATTCTCCGCAAGTGCTACTTTCAGTCCTGCAAAAAAAAAAAAAAAAAAAAATCAGCAGATAATTCGGCCCACCGTATAAGTCACGGATTATACGGCGGATTATCCATGGAGGCAGATTATTAAAGTGATGATTTTCATGTTTTGTTAACAGATAATCCTCGGATTATTCGCAGGATATTACGGTACCTGTATCTACAATGTTATCTGTTTTCATGAAGCAGTTTCAGTCAAATGTTATCTGATAACATTTCAAATATGTGACAGATTCATCTTATCGTAATTTTTAATGCTAAGAAATTTTCACTACAAAATAGAAACTGAGATTTTTCAGTCCATTGCACGATTTGAATAGATGAATCTAATTACATTTAAAATAAAATGCTGTATATAAATCACTGTTGTTAGTCTTACATAGCTGTTAATCCTTTCATGGGATAAAAACAACTAGTGCTTTCAGAAAATGTTTTTTTCAAATAGAAACTTAAAATTTTCTGTATTTTATCAAAATCTAGATTTTTAGTGCATAGTCGCAACATTACAGTGTAATCGAGAAAGAACGCATAAAAAATTATTGAACACTTTTGTATAATTTAAGTTGTTTCCTATTAGTAAAATTAGAATTTTGTATTCAATTTTCCTCTCATCTCCCGATATGCTAAAAGTTTGAAATTTCGTCCTTTTCTATTCTTAATGGAAATAGTTTTATAACTTAATTATTTTAATTCAGTAATTAAATTTTATTTCTATACTTTGGCGACACCAAGTTGTAAACTTGAAAAGCGAAAGATCTCAGGAATAAAAAAAAGTGTGCTAACTCAAAATTCTAAAATAAAACAATATGATTTCTTTATTAATAAAAAAGGCATTTAAAAAAAATTTTTGGAAAGAAATTTTGAAACTCCTCACTTTTAGATGCAATCCTTTCTTTACATTTTATATCGTTGTTTTAATTATAACCAATTTGCTTCCTAATTTAAATTAAATAGAAGTAAAAATCAATTTTATTTATTTTTAGTTAGTAAACGTTATCAAAAAGGTAAGTGCGAAAATTAAATTCTATCATTACTAAATTATTCAGTTATTATTTATGATTTCGAAGAAAAGGCCTTCTTATATCACTCTATACGAAGTAACCTTTGTGAAACAAAAACTACAGTCCAGTAAAATAGGAAAGTTAAAAAGACTATTTTTTAAACGCAACCACAATTGTAATAAGTTAATACTTTCTTAGCGAATGCATCATAAATAATCGATTCGATCATCCAAAGTACTATAGAGCAATTGATTTATTTCTTTTATAAAATGGTTTTCTCATCTGGATAAAAGCTCGAAAAATTACTCAAAATCTGATAAGAATGCATAAAATAGAGCATCTAATAAGACTTATCGTTTTAGGTGTATGTAGGATATTCAGTTTTTAACCGTCTCTAAACCAAACCGAGACATATCTGAGTTGAGCTAAAGTAAGCAGAACGCATCACTTTATCCTCTGTGTTTTTCAAAAGAGCCGTTCTTATTCTAATCACGCCGTAAAAAAAGCTCAAATTTAATACGTTCATGGTTTTATAGCGGAAATAAGCTCATAAAATGGAATCATGAAATTTGCGAAGCCGTAAAATACGGAGACCTTCTTTCTCTTTCAGGTATTACCACGGTGTTGACCATGACCACCATTAGCACAGGAGTCCGTTCGTCGCTGCCTCGTATTTCTTATGTCAAAGCTATCGACATTTACTTGGTGATGTGCTTCGTGTTCGTATTCGCAGCCCTGCTGGAGTATGCTGCCGTCAACTACACTTACTGGGGAGCCAGAGCTAAGAAGAAGACAAAGAAGGAAAACAAAGCAAATGATACAGTATGCCCAGTACGTAGAAGCGTTAATTTTTTAAAAAAATTCTTTTCTTCAAGTGTATCTAACATTATGCAGGCTATTCTGAAAGGTCATTAACATACTTCAAGAGTGGTACAGTGTAACAGAGATAAGCTATTTTTACAACAGAGTATGGCGTTCGGTACTGCAAGAAAAGTCGTTACAAGGGGTTCTTCGCCAGTGAGTAAAGTAAAAGAAATAATAATAATATAAAAATAAAATAAAAATACTAAATGAAATTTATACTACAGCTTTAACGGAATGTAAAATTAAAATAGTACGATTCCATAGTTGCATGTTTAACAACGTTATAAATCGTATTCAACATCTTAACACTAGAAAGCAGGACTCAGTATCAACAACAAAACATTGGAGTCTTTAAAGTAAATGTTCAAAGCATTTGTCATCTGAAGTGATACACGCTTCCCATTTATTATCCATACAACTTAATTATTGGGTTGTTCCCTTAAATCTCTATTGCACATTCCCTTAAATCTCTATTGCACATTTTATCTAGTACATCTTTTCAATTTATTCAATTCTTTAAAGAAAAATTCATTCCAACAGCCCATGCTTTTGCGTTTCCATCACATATTCTGTTGCAGAAATCGCTTGTTTCCGCATGTCTAATCAACATTTAAAGGTAGTAAACGGCACCATATGCACGCATAACGCTTATTTACTTTATCTCTCCCACTTCTGATTGATGTGTCACCACGCTATTCGTTTCATTTCTATCCTGTAGTTAAAATATGAAATTTCAATATGCAAATAATTTTATCCCCTTACTTTATCGTATTACCTTTAGTAAGATTATTTAATAAATTGTTAATGAGAAAAAAGAAGAATCCTATGAACTGTCGAATGAGAAGACAGTTCTTGCAGGGACACAGAAACAAGACAATTTTTGTTTCTTTATTTAAATCCTCATCTTCTTTGGATATTATTTGTCTAGTCTAGGGATTATCGGTAATACTGATATTTTTATTGGAGACCTTAAAAATACTCATATACGGTGAAGAAAAGTCGTCAGTGTATTAATTTTTTTTGTGAAATTCTGTTTAATTTATTCATGAATAAGTTTTAATCAACGAAGTGAACTTTTCAAGGTAAATTTTGAAAAGTTCCTTTTTACCCGAATTCTATGCTAATTTGTTGGACAATTTAAACAAACTATCTGATAGTGTCTGCTGAAATTTAAGAGATCGGTTTACACATGTTGGAAATATTTGTAGATTTATCCGATGTACATTTTTTAGTGTTACTTATTAATAATTAAAAACATGACGATTTTTGCGCATTTCGATGAAATGCTTCTGATTTTTTAATTGAAGAAGCAAAGTATTTAGGATCAAATTATAATCACAATTACAAAGTAGTTACCCCAGCTCTGCTAAGGCTGTGATCCACGCGGATTTCAACCTCGGCATTCCAACTCCTTCTTGAATGACCGCTGTTGCAACAGGAATTGGAATACTCGGGCTAGAATCCTAAGGATCACAGCTTTAACAGTACTCATTATGACGACCCAACCGCTTCCATAAGAAAACGACCTGTTATTAAAGTGTAAATAATTCGACCTCACAACATTACATTACCCAAAGGGGGGGACGGGACGAGGACCTGCTTGATTGTATGCCAGCCTCTCAACCAAGTACTAGTGGTGCCACCTGGTGGGAGATGATATGATAAAAAGTTAGATCAAAATACTGAAATTTTAGATAGCATTCTAGGCATGAGATGTTAAATGTGATTGAACTTCAGAAAAATGACAACTCTGGTCTAAAATATATGTATAGTAAATAACAAAATCAGAATGTCATTCATGAAACTCTCACAAGAAAAACATCGCGTCATCAGCGTTGGGTGGTTAACTATCCACAGCATTAATATTTTGCCACCGAAAAGTTGTATACTTATTTGGATAACATTTTATCATCCTGTTTAAGATGTTGCTGACGTGGGTGGAATTGATAAATAATAATAAGTATTACAGAATAAAGTTTTAATGTGCAAGATACCTAAATTAATACCGAAACACATGAATTTAATGTAATCAATCTGTTGCAAATTACTGTGCGTTCAAATTAAAAAGTATATATATTACAAAATAAATGCTAAAATTACAATCTTGCTTGCGTTGAATTAATGCCCGAAGAAAGTAATTCTTTCTTTTAGCTAAATTTTAACATTGGCAAAAGCATGGGATTGAATGTTTGTATGGATGAGTTGGAATTTCGTCATAACATCAAAAACTTTGTAACAAATTGCGTATCACATTAAATTAAAGATTAATTAATGAATACGAATAAAGAAATCGTCCGAAAATTAAACAAGAATGAATAGCACATTCATGAACAGTACGGATATAACCGCAATTTGCATTTAGGAAGCTTAATTGTACCATAAATACAAATGAATGCTATAGTTGTAAATGAAAAAAAAAAATGTTTTAATTGTCACACACACTATCGTATTACTCTGAAAATATATCGAAAGAAAGTCTCTATAATCCAGAAGCCAAAAATATGACATTGCTAGTTTTACCCACATTTAAAAAATTTCGTTGGAAGTGTTAGTAATTTTTTTTTTGAGTTTGAAGAAAATGTGAAAATTTATTTTTTGATATTATAATTTTAGAAGATAAGAAAATCAATTTCCATAGGCCTGGGACAGCGATTACTGATCTGGCTTCTGTAAACACGTTCACAGCCACGACCCATGCCTGATATTCGAACCATCTATCTAATTCGATAACCCCGTCTCTGAGAATGGATAATCTAATTAGATAGATGATTCGGTACAATTCGATAGTTGTTTACTATAAGTGAGTAATGCGATATTCAACATGTTAAGCCTATTTCCGCACTCAATTATAGCTTCTGCTTGACGCCCATTTCCATTATCCTTATATCTTCTTTCCTCTAATTGAATGGATTTTCTGCGAGCTAGTAATAGTCATAATAGACAAAGAAATCTTCAAAATGATACAGGAATCCTATTGCAAGCTTAAGAAATATTTCGGAATTTTTTCCAGTTTAAATAAATAAATATTGATACAATTTTTTATTGCATTACTTTTCCATATCAGCTTATCGTCGTTTCATAGGAAATTTAAAGAATAATAAATAGTTTTTAATTGATAAATGCTTATATTTGATTTCGGAAGTTGCAATCACATACTTATAGCACATTTTTAATCCATTCCATGAGCAATAAGAATTGCATTGAATAATTAAAAAAAAAATCATAATCTTTGGCCTGACCTTTAAGACCTTCAAAGCGCTAGGAATTCAAATCCTATTTGGATCAACTTATGCATATTCTCTCCTAAACAATTTATTCGAACCTCCCTGAAAAAATGAAAATATGCGTTTTACAAAGTTCTGTTACTGGAAATGACAGTACGATGAAAAAGTTCAACATGCTCAATAATGGTTGTTACACGAAAATTCGAAACACAGGTAACATGATAAAACACAGGTAACAGATGAAAAGCGCTAACAGAAATCAGCACAGCATAAGTGGTAAATAACTAGAAAAAAAAAACACAAATCAAGAGCACAGAGTGCTTAGAAAAAAAAGAGAGTGATTTCTCTCGACTTGACTATTACTACTGATTCATTCCTGTCTATGCGAGTCCGCTTTTTTATTGTTTCCATAACAGGAAATCATATATTCGAGAACAAACTCAGAACTCGAGTTCTAATGAAGATATCGTTAAGATTCTCAAATTTATGGGATCATTTATGTTAAATGGTCGCTGTGACCAAAAGTCAAAAATCCTGCATCCATTAGAAGTATCAATAAAATTATCTTCCGTACCTAGGAACTTACTGTGCAGTGAAGTAATATTATAAATTCTTAAGACCTACTTCAACTATTTTAAGGCTTTTGAAGCATGAGAAATTTTTCATATAATTACATACTGCAATTATATGAAAAAGTTCACATAATTTTATATCTATTTTTATCACAATCTTACTCTAAATGCTCCAAATTATGGATATAAATCACAATGAATTTATATTTATATCATTTCAAATTTCGTTTTTATTATACGTTAAATTCTTCAAATAACCAAAAGTATTGTAGTGTCTCGTGAAATATCTATCAGAAACAATTTATGTAGGTGAATTTCACATTTAAATTATCTTCAATATATATATATATATATATATATATATATATATATATATATATATAATATAACCAATCTAAAGTAAGAAATATTTTGAAAACGAAACGAAATAGTTTCGGAATCGCAACTAAAAATTATTTCTTATTCAAACTAAGACCAAAAAAAAAAAAAAAGGAACAGGAAAAACTTCATAGTATTTAGAGAGCGCAAATGCAGCTACTAAAACACAGATGAATTAATACAAAAGTATTAAAATCAAGTTAATAGGAAAATCAAATAAACCAAATAAAAAAAGAAAATAAATACTACTTCGAATATCTTAAATTATCCAAAATTCTACATAATAATAATAAATTTTTTCCTCTATCAGATAAAACAACTGTTTCAATAGCGTTTAGTTACACTTCAACTTTGAAGAAAAAAATTTGTAATTATAATTACTGTAGCAAAAATTTAGATAAAATAAATATAACAGATTGTTACTGTAACAAAGAAAACTTTAAAGATTTTATAAATGTTGATAAAGGTCATATTATTACAGGCAATTTAAAAATTATTGAATCCAACTCTTTAAGAGATTTAATGGGAAGAGGAACAGAATTTAGATTAAGAGAAAAAATAAACCATAACAAAATTTTGATTTCTATTGGTAAAGATTTGGATGTTTTTATAACTAAATTATCTAGAAAATACCATTGGCCTGCGGAAGATTTCGGAGAATGGAAAGTGAGAATTTTAAAGGAAATTAAAATTAAAATGAATACTAATTTTGACAGCTCTAAAGAAAGTGGGATTTATTTTAGTAAAACATTAAAAAACGAAATAAAAAATTTAAAAGAAAAATTTGTTATTACAGTAATCAGCAAATAATTTGTTTAATTTGTAAATATTATTATAAAGAACTTTTAATTAATGAATATAACTCTAACGCAACTAATATGTTAAAGAACACCGGGAAAAAGGAATTAGATAAAATAATGCTAGCTTTCGCAAAAGAAAAAAAAATTAAGTCTTGTTCCCTAAACTATCCTTATTTATTCCCAACAGTTAAATTTCATAAAAATCCATTAAAATTCAGATTCGTGACCTGTAGCACTGGCAGTTAGAATTACTATACGGGTAAGCATTTCTTTAAATACTTAAAAATTATTCTGGACAAGATAAAAGATGAAGACAACTTTATTATTTCTAGTAACAAAGAAGTTCTGAATTTTCTTAAAGATAACAACATTAATAAACTTTATACTTATGATATAGAAAATTTATACACCAATCTACCTCATGAAAAATTAATAAAGGTCTGCGCTTTTATATATGACGAATATTTAAATGAAAATGTCATTCCTAAAAATAACTGGTTTGAGTTATGTAATTTTAATATTACTGAAAATTATGTTTTTATAAAAAAGTTAAGGGAATTCCAATGGGAACAGCTTTCTCAAGTGCTTTAGCTAATATTTTCCTACATTACTATGAGAAAAAATAATTAAATATAATCTAATAAACGGGTGGAGATATATTGATGACCTACTTTTGATAAACATCGACAATACTAATTGCTATCCAAATATTTAATTCTAACAGAAACAAATAAAAATAAATTTGAGGCTATCTTTCTGGATTTAAAAATCGAAATTGCTAAAGATAAAAAAAATAGTTGGTATCTACGATAAAAGGGATGAATTCAACTTTTAAATTACAAAACTATGTAACTATCATTCCAATCTAAACTCTAAAATTTTCAAAAATCTAATTTTCTCACAAGTTAACAGGATCAAAAGGGTTTGCAATAACAAAAATTCCTATATTGAAGCATCAAATAACCTCATTAAAAATGAATTTCCTAAAAATTACTGTAATGTCAACTTTTTAATTAAACAAGGTATGGTTTGGGATTAATCCTTTACCTAAAACAAAAATAGAACTTTCCTTGCATATTAGATCACTCAATAGATGGGGCTGGGAGACTACAATTATTATTTACCTTAATACGTTAGCTTTGTGTGTTTTTTTGTTGTTGTTGTTGTTGTTGTTTCTTATGGCACTTGCCATGGACAAGGCCGCTGTTCGAAGACCGCCGATTTTAGCCTGAGTGGGAGCGCTTCTTTTATCTATAGTAGCGCCATCTAAGGCCAAGAGAACGACTTAGCTACACACACGTCACAATCCTTTTTACGGATCAGAGAACGATCACCCCTGATCCAGTACCCCCAGCGGTATTACTGTCGACATGCAGGACTTTGTGACCACGACGGATTTAACGCGCGTCAGCCGCCAAGCAAGCGGGAAATCTTCGGCAGGTGGGGTTCGAACTCGCAATCTAAGGGACGCGAATCCGACGCTCTACCAACCAGACTATGCCTGGAGGGAATCAAAATCGATAGCTTAAAATTTCGTTGCTGCTGATGGTATGTTTCTTCCTTTTTGTTTTTTCTTTAATGGTTTAAGGGTTTTTAGTGTTTATTGTTATTTTGTTATTATATTTTTATTTATTAGAGGTTATTTTCTTCTAATTTGTTGTTTTGTATTGTCCTTTCTGTTTTATATCTCTTAGGCATAATTTCAGGAGATTTTCGGGTCACGAGGAATCATTATTAGACATTCTTGTCTGCATTCCCTCACAGAAAAAAATCCCTTTTTTTGAATCCCTGCCTCAGGGTGACCCTTGAAAAGTCTTCAGGTCGGATTCTTTTTTTTATTTGCTTCTTTTTATTTGGTTTATTTGATTTCCCTATTAACTTGATTTTAATACTTATATAAATTCAAAATTTGAATTCAATAAAAGTCCCCTAAAATGGACATAACGTTTGAATATTGTATACAGAAACAGATTTTCAATTAAAAGGAACAGCATTTGGAAAACGAAGATTCGATAGTCAGGTTTTTTTTCTATAAAATTGCGTTTTTTTTCGGAGAAAATATTTAGATGCGAATCACATACTGATTACATATGAATATTTTTCAATCTTCGTATAGCAACAATGCAAATATCACAAAAATTTACGAGAGGGCGCTATATGACATTGTTAACATGAGAGCAGATAGAAAAAGGCTCTAATAGTTAGTTATAACAAGTAATAAAAAAAAATTAATTCAATTCCTACTTAGATCAACAAAGAAAAATTTATTTTAGTTACTTTTTATTAAATAATTATCAAAAAAATTATTAAGTATCAAAAAATTATTGATTTACGCAAGAATTGAAATCTCATTCTTCACCTTCATGTGAAAAATACTGAAATCCTTGCACTTTACCGACTGAGTTACTACCTGTTAATTTTAATTTTCATTACAAACTGCTAAACTCTATTTAAAGTATTAAAAATTAATTAAATTTAATTAATGAATTAATATTTGATAAAAAAAACTGTATTAACATCAAGTGTCATCCACTACAAGTTTAAAAAAATGTATTTGAGTTGAGTGGATGAATAAAAAGTATTTTATTAACATTGAAAATTTGAACAAGATATATAAATATATATAAGGAGAGTGTGAACTAATAGTAGGAATTGAAAAAAAAATGTTGTTTTTTTTTAATGTGTGTAAAATCGCATTTTTTCAGGAAAGACGCCTTTATAAATGAACTTAAAAAGCAAAGCCTTATCTAAATATAAAATTTGATCTAAATCTTTAGAGCCATTTCCGAGATAAACGAAATAAATCTATATAAACATACAAGTATTGCTCGCTTGAAGTTATATGATAAATAAACCGCATTTTTTAAAAGTATAAATATGCAAAATATAAAATGTTAATTAACATTAAAGATAATATATATGTGCTATGTGCACTTTAGATACCACAGATTAGCTGAATCATTATCGATTTGTCACAAAATAAAAGTCTATTGTCGACAGTTTTATTTGTTTCTTGTCTACTTTTTAATTGACAATTTCTTGTAATCAAACAATTAAAAACAAGTTCAAACTTCAAATATGTTCATCAACTCCATTTTATTTGGTTAAATTAAGCTTATTTTTGGAGTAGGAAAAATAAAACTGAATAAAATTTTAAATTAAAGCGAACTTTATTAGAAGAGATTACATACATTATTCAATATTTAAAAATATTGCATATTTTATTCATATAGAAAATAAAGCATTTTTTGTCACCTTTATTCTTAGACTGTTATAATTGTAGATATAAAATGGTGTTTCTTTTCAAACTTTTCGTAGAAGGTATTTTGGTCTGGCATTTTTGATCGAAGAACCCGTCTCGCCTCTTGAAATCCTGAATGTGTCTTGAAGTTTCTGTAATCTATTTACTATTCTCTTCTTGTGGCAGCGGGAGAATTTTTAACTTATTAATATTGTTAGCCCCTACAACAACGATCAGCTCTAGCTATTTTTTTACTTTAGTTAGCTATTAGAGATGGTTCTGTTACTATTGTATACTAATAATTAGTAAGATTCACATAGTTTTCTGCCTGAAAATTAACTTACGGTGGTTTGATGGCTCTCTTGGCTGTTAAGCCTGTTTGCTGAACAGTTTGCATCCTTTTGCTTATTAGCCATTTGAGAGTTTTTCGAGAAAGATATAACATGCACAAAAGAAAAATTTCTTGATGCACCATAAGAGCATTTTCTATAGAGCTGATTGAATATTTGACTTAATTTCATCTTCTAAATAGTTGAAGTGTCTTAAAGAAGTGTTGTGATATATAAAGAAATCTTATATATCACAATATAAAGAAATCTTATATATCACAAAATAAAGAAATCTTATATATCTTATATATCATTTCTTAACAGGACATGACAGAGCATAAAATTTCAGTCAAATTAATATTTTTTTTCAATTGTGAGATTTGATCAAGTGTTGCAATGTATAAACATAAAATTCGACTAGCATCTTCCATGGTAGATGTTTCTAGAGTTACTGCTTGCTAATTCTTGGCGACATTCGCTTATTATTAAAGCATGAAATACATCTTAGATATATTTTATTATCTGCATTCAGTTCTTCGAAGTCAACCTCTATAAAAGTTTTCGTTTTTAGCTATATTAATGTCCCGTTTAAGAGCAACAGTAGGGCTATTATGGGGTGGACATCGTAATTTTGATCCGCGGCTAGATGTCGAGGACAACACCTGAGCTAACATCTACTCTCTCCAAGCTTCCATATCACATTAGGTGGAGGACATTTGACCCCGACGGAATTAGCGTGTACCAGGCCCTGTTGCACGACAGTTTTTCGATGGAATCTAGTTTCGCACCTGAAATCCTTGGGATTCGAAGACGAAATATTTCGACTAGGGCACTGCTCTTCCCTCTCACCCTTGAAAAATACTATCTATTTTATCGTACTTAACATATGGTAAATCTTTTTTTCATAAACATTATTTTATTTTACAGCTAAAGGAAGTAGGTCCAGAAGTTGGACTATCGGAGGTGATCATAAGTTTCCCGAGAGGAAATTCACTTAAATAAAAAAAAGAAAGAAAAAAATGCTGCTTGAATTGTAGGGGGTAACCATCTTTGAAAAATTAAATTGAACCATTAGATGCTCTAATATTTATTGCGATGCCATGAAACCAAGAGCTTTAGTACTTTTCTCAAAAATGCAATTTTCTTTCATAGATTTTAGTATTGATCATCCTACTTCTTTCAAGAGCAACTTTCTTGAGTTGCGTGTTCAAAATATGTTGAATCTTGTTCTTCAATGAAATTTATACGTTCTTCTTTCATACCTATCGAGTGTGGTTTAGTTAAGCTATATTAACGTCTCGTTTTAACCTTCCAGCTGCGTATCCCGCGATTTCTGCTGGTTGACAATCAGTCCATTTTCTGTTGCGTCCCGCGTTTTTCGCATTTTAGAGTGTTTATTTTAAAGATTACAGATTTTTATTATATTATATTATTATCGTGTGATATATAGTATCAGTTAATTTTTTTAAAAAAATAATTAAGCTTGATATCATCTAAATAGTGATTTTAAAGAATTACGCAGCCAGAGGGTTAAAACAACATTAGATTTCAGACAGACCTCGTAATTTTGAAAGGTGGTCAGATGTTGAAGATGGCATTTGAGCTGGCATGCTCTCCTCCCCACCAGCTGGGGGGCATATGGTCTCGACAGATTTAGCGTACATCAGGTCTGCTTAGACGCTAGTTCTTCGGTGGAATCAAGTCTCGAACCTGGAAATCTCATGTATCGAAGCCGAGGCTGTACTGTCAGTTCACCGCCCCCTCCCCCTATAACCACCCAGCCAGATTTGCCATTTACGATTTCTTAATTCATTGTTCCGTCTTTTTGACAATCAAAATATAATGCAATTATTTCATCATTTACAGAAAATGTTTTTTTAATTACGGCTGAGTGATTTTCTGGCGTTACAAAATTTAAATCCTGCAAAAGAGCACTTTCTAGATGGATTCCTGCTATATTGAAAATGACTCTACGGTCACATTCGGAAGAAAAAGTGGGTAGCTTTGGCACCTTCCTTCAGGGTAGAGTGGAATCGATGTGACTTATTCGTCATTTTACAAAATAAATTTTTCTCTATTTCAAAAAGCTGCTCTACAATATAGGCAATAAGTAAAAGATACGAAATTAAATTAAAGATACGAAATTAATTAGATTAAAAATTGGCGTATTGGTAAAAATAATTAAGGTTTTTTTTACAGTTTCTGAAAGAATTATTAAATTTATGTAACAGATAAAGTTTTTAAAGTAAAAATTAGCATTATAAAAATTTACATTTTTGTATTGCAGAAAAACTTCGATTTCTCTTTCATTATGTAATCTTCATTATACATGATTCAGATATAAAATTTCATTTGCATAAAATACTTTTCAATTTCAAGTCTTCCACCCGAAATAGGCATATTTCCATAAAATATTTTTTTAAAAATAAGATGGTCTAATGAACACATTTTAATTTTTAGATAGTTTTTATTTGCAGGAATATCATAAGTTTGTTAATTAAAAAGCAAACTAGAAGCAAATCAAACCTTCAGCACCTGACTTTCATTCCACAAAAAATTAATAATTATTATGAATACCTTTACTTAATATTATAAACTTTTCTTTTTTATACTTGAAAAAAATTCGCTTTCTGTTTTTTTTTAAATTGAAAATCTACGCTTTCTACGCTAAAAATTCAAAGCTGAATTCCATGGAATCTAAATATTTTCGAATTTCATTGCAGCTTTTTTGATAAACATATGAAAATAGTGGCAATTTTTTGTTATTGAATTTAAATTTTGAATTTAAAAATATTTGTGCAAATTTGTAATTTGGTCATAACGATGACACTACGGAATTGGTATCTACACAGATCGTTCCACACAAAAGTAAAAGAAAAGGACCCATTGAAACGCTAAAATAAGAAAAAAAGTTTTTGATTTACAGCAAACAATCGTTGCTAATAAATCAAAGGAGATGGCTAAGATGACCACCTGTATATTTCAAGAAGCAAACTTTGCATAACATATACGAGTTTAGTTTAGTTAGTTAAGCAGTACTGGGGCTATTTTGGGATTAACCTCATAATTTTGAACCTCGGTCAGATAACGAGGACGAACCCTGAGCTGGCACCCCCCTCTACACACGGATTTAACCCGCGAGCACTCGCACCCATTTTCGAACACGAGAACTCGCGCCGGGTATCTCATACCCTAATTCATTTCTGCTATTTAAATATTAATTAATACTGTTTATAAGCAAACTTTAGGTAATTAAATATTACAAAACAATGCATTTAAGAATTTAAGTGAATTTAATAATTATTACTTACATGTTTAGAGACAATTTTTACAAATTACATACTGATGCTCTACACAGAGATTCCTTTCACATTTTTGGCACATAAACCTTGATTTTCTGTCTTTATTGCATGGACAAAATGCACATCGTTTATAGTTTCCTTTGAGCTTTTTTGCAGGCGGTTCACTATTAGTAAATCCCAATTCCCTAGAAGTGCTTGGATTTGTTATTATTCCTTGAGGTTTACGGTTTCTGTGTTGTTCTGAAAGAGCGAGTCCCAGTGTTTTCAAAAAGAAACGTCTGTTTCTGAACTGTGTGGGAGGATTTTTCGTGGACATCAACAAAATCCTAGAATTAATACCGGCCACATTCAAAATTGAAAACAGAATAACCATTGGCCAGCGATTTGATACTCTTGCAGTAGTGTATGCTGCAGCCATTTCATCAACAACATCCACAGCACCTTTCGTAAGATTATAAAACGTGATTATATCTGGTTTCTTCAATTCCATGGTAGTTTCGTCTATTTTATCATCAGTATGCATTGTGGACAACATAATTACATTCTTGTTCTTTTTTGCAGAATATGAAACAATTGTAGTTTCTTTTTGAAACCCAAAGACTGAGGAGTACAACTCCTTTCTAACCAAAAATTCAGGCGGTATTTCTCTTTTATTTTGTCTAAGTGTTCCAACAATTGTAATTTTGCTTTTCAAAAGTTCTTGTGCTAGCTCATATCCCGTATACCAGTTATCAGTTGTCACGTTACGTCCAGAATTGAAAAGCGGTTTCATCAATCGCATCACAATGGCTTTCGAACTACAGTCTATTTTGAAGGGTCCTTCAGGTTGCTTACCAGCATATATCTCCATATTCCAGGTATAAAAAACTCTAGAATCTACCAATGCAAATATCTTTATGCCGTACTTAGCAGGTTTTTTGGGCATATACTGCCTGAATCCACACCGCCCCCGAAAAGGTTCAAGTTTTTCATCAATAGTGACAAATTCTCCAACAGAATACGCATTTTTACAATTTGTTACAAATGTTTCAAAAAAATTCCTGATGGGAGCCAATTTATCTATGTCTCTTCTACTTTGACGATCATTGATATTGTCAAAGCGTAAACATCTCATCAAAAAGAGGAATCGATTGCGACTCATGGTTTTAGGAAATAAGTCGATCCCGGTTCCATCAGTGGCATATAAATCTTTCAAATTAGTGTGCGATGATTTGTGAGTTCCACATAAGTATAGTAGTCCAAGAAATGCTTTTATTTCTATTTCGTCTGTCTTTTTTGCATCTCGCTCTCGAGTAAAACGTTCTTGAATGGATTCGATATAAATGTTTGTGCACTGCACCATCATATTTAGCATATTGCTATCGAAGAGAATACTCCATGCATCTACGGGAGAAGCGACATTTCTTGAATAAGGTGTATTACCTGGAAGCTTGCTAATTATATTCCTTGAAGGCTTCCTAACATTTTGCCGATATTTTGTCTTTTCCCATTTTGTTACTTTATCTTTACCTATATAACAATCTGTTGTTGACAGTGAACATTCATCTTCTATTTCTGTCTCAATTTCAGTAGAAGAATCGTGATCGCTGCAGTATTCTTTGTCCTCAGAGGCCACACTATCGTCAGATAACGGTTCATCGTCACTAGAAACAGTTTCTATAAGGTGTCGTAAATATTCACTTTCTTCCTCGTAATTCATATAACGCGTCATACTGCACTAAACTAAGAGACGGAAATGGAAACGTTTGACGAACACGAGGACTCGCACGGGTATGACATGCCCCCAACCCCTCTTTCTCAAAATCTATTTTTAGAACAGAACTGGTTTTTCCCCTACTGAAAGAATGTGGCCTTGGATACAGCTACATGAAATTCCGGCCTAATCCGAAAAACAGGAAGTAACAAAAACGCTGAATGAAAATGGATCGGGCATGTCATACCCGGTGCGAGTGCTCGCGGGTTAACGTGCACTAGGGTCCCTTACATGACGGGTTTTCAGTGGAAGCGGGTAACGAACCTAAACCCTCCCGTTCCGAAGCCGAGACCTTACCACCAGTCCACCGCGGCCCAAACTTATATGCGAGAGCTATTATATGTTGTAGCTTTGATTTAAAAAAAAATCTTTGTTATATCTTGATACAAGAAAATTTTGCTTATTAGCTATGAGGAAACCTATGTTGTAAATAACCCAAATAATAGTTATTTTTCTTTTTATGAGTTTTAAGAATATTTTATAATGGGATTTTAATTTAGAAATTAGAATTCGTATTTTATCTCAATAAGATAGCACAATTAGTCATATTATTTGATCAGAATAAAAGTACTTCCTCTCATATTTATAATGTTACAAATTGTGGATTTAAAAAAAAAAAAGAATCTGGCTAATGATATATGCTGACGTGTTTCTTCATATTTGAATATTTTCAGGTAATGAAGTTCTTTTCTCAGCGAAGAAACATCGTCAAAAATAAATGTCTACCATTATAAGGTAACATATTTGTAAAACAATCATCCGGAAAAATATTATTTTCAATACCTTCGTGTTCATTATAGGTCTCAGTGGCCTGGTGGTCTCGGCTTCGGGACCGGTGGGTTCTAGGTTCGGGACCATAATCCACCGAAGGACCACCATGTAAATCTGTCTGATGCATCTGAATTCATTCGGGCTCACATGTTCTCCCGCTGGTGTGGGGCGAAATTTTGGTAAGGGACTGCCAACTCAGGTGCCATCCTTGCCATCTGACCACGGTTCGAAATTTAAGAGGTTTTCATCGAAAAAGTCCAAGTAATGTTTTAAAGTGGGACTTTAATATAACTAAACTAAACTTAATCATTACTTCAATCTGTTCTACCAATTATTATTATCCTTGTTACCTTTTACTACTAACCCGGCCAAACAGGCTGTGCAAATTATATCATACTGTGGTAATTGTATAATTTATTCCTGGAAGGACGGTTTTGGTTTGAAACAAGAGGCGTAGGATGTAAGACGAGTTACCATCAGAGATATCCTCGCTTTACATCTTGCACCTTTCCCTTGAAACAGAAATCGGTCCACCTGTATAGAATTTGCACAAGCAGTTGGGTCGAGTCAGTAGTAAAAGGGCTAAACTAACAATAAAGATATGTTGATTTTAGAGCTAACCAATTAAATTTAAGATAATTTTAAATTGATGCATCATCAGAATTAAAATTGGATATTTTTCAATTAAAAATATTTAGAACAGACAAGGAAAACGAACTAAAAGTTGTAAATGTTGTAAATGTCAATAGCAAAATTGTTGTGGTAGCAAAAATAAAAAGAAAAAAATTATACAATTGACCTCTTTACACACTCTATTGAAAATATTTAGAAGACTACCAGGCCCTTGTCACATTTATCACATTGTTTATTTGAAATATAATGTTAAAAATGTTGCTTGAATGTTGCTCTCTCGGCTCATATCATTTTTGTTCCAATTAATTCGCTGCCTTTTTAATCAATCTAAAAATGAAGTTTTAAATAAAATTAAATGTGCCAATAATTTCTCGTCGTTCATTAATATACAAATGAATTTTTCATATTAAACTTAAAGATATATTATCCTTTAAATAAACATTTTATGACATACTACATTAAGAAATTACAGTGAGTAGATCATAAAGCTCATGGAATCAATTCTAGAACTATTTATTAAAATTCGAAATAGTAAGGAACTTTAAATAAAGAAAACAATAATAAATGATTTTTCTGAGTTTGTCCATTAAGTAATGCATGTTTTGTAAGAAAGCTATGAAATGAAAAGAATGATAAAAATAAAACGATTTCTAGTGATTCGGAAAATATATTATGTTTTATGTTTCACATTCGCATTAAGGATTTGTTAAAAATGTTTCATGATATATCTTAAAGAATAATTACTTTCGAGATGAAGAATCTAATCTTAGATTTCAAGCACAATTCATTTCAGAAATAATCGCGATTTTTTTTTTGTTTTAAAAAGAATATCCTCGAATAATGGAATGAATATCCTTGAATAATTATTTTAAGACGATTCTGAAAAAAATTACCTTTAATCCAACATTCAAAATTACAATTTGCTCAATTAAATTGAAGAGTTATTAAATGCAACTTCCATAGTTAATTGTAAGATGACATTTAGAATTCAAAATCTTGAAGAAGGAGTTTTGGAAAGAGAAATATATCCAAATCATAATTTTTTTTTTTTTTTTTTTTTTTTTTTTTCCATCGGAACATATTGTTACAGGAAAAAATAATTTTAGCTATGGCAGCATTTAAAAGATACCTTTAAAATATATATAGTAATTATATAGTGATTTAAAAAAATCACCGACTTTTTTTGGATTGAAAGATATAAACTAAGAATTATAAAAATTATTTTGTAAGAAAATGAATCTTATTGTTTAAAAAAACATGAGAACAGTTTAACATTTTCTTAAAGGCGGAAAACTTTTAATTTAAATAGACATAGGAATAATCTGAATACTGTTACAAAAACATTTCATTTATGTTCGGAAAACTGAAAGACGTTGAATTGAATCTAAACATCTAATTTTGTTTGAATAGAGGACAATTAGTTTTGCAGACTGCATAAAATAATTAAAGAAATTCAAAGGTAACTAATTATAAAAATTACTTAGAAGCATAAAAAATAGGAAATCAATTTCGAATTAGTTTATATAAGATTGCGCGACAACGGTTTTATAAAATCACAAATAACAGTGTATATTTAGAAAATAGGCATAAACAATTGAACCTAATTTTAGTGTCTTTCAATGAATGCTTTCCGTTTATCATTTTTATTCTCCTAATCAACTTAAATAGGCATAAGACTTTACTTATTTTCTTCATGAATCAATCGTCTGCAAAGAATTTTATGCAATAAAAATTTTGATTGCTAATAGAAGGGCAGAAATTAATTTAATTATCAGCACTAAAGTGTTCACTAATAAATGGGTAAGATGTAATGGCTGTGATGTATGATGTTTTTTGTGAAAATTAATGTGATTTTCACAAAAAAATTAATGAACCATAGAAATGGTATTATTTTTATTTAATTCAAATTCTTAAAATAGAGTCTATCTTAGGTAGAAACTAATTATTTCATTATATTTTCCCCAAAATTAATATGAATAAGGTCTTCTTATCTGAAACCTATTAAAAAATTGAGTCGGAAATAGGGGGAAAGGGTATTATGATTATCACTCCTAATCCATTATTATCTCATGAGTACAGTTTATTAAAAAAAATGTTTTTTTTTATCTATGTATCTTAAAATCGCATCGATTTTATAAGCCCTTTGCATAGTAAAATACTCGCTATTCAAATGCATTTGAAATTTATAGCTGGGATTTTTCCGATGACAAAAATAATGGCATTCCAAAAAAAAGGGGGGGGGGATTTATGGATGCTCTTTAAGTGTAGCTTTCATAGCAATGTCCATTTTCTTTTCAGAATGAAGAAATCATCGAGCTACAAGATGTAAGGATGTCCCCCATTCCTTGTTTGCGGAAGAGGAAGTCTCTGAGCAACGCCACCAGTGAAACGGAGGCCATATTTCCGCCATCTTTGCGCATGAGTAACTTGTCTTTACGAGCTCCCTACAGCCCCAGAATTCCGACCGGGATGGTGCGGCGTACCAGGATGGAATACAGCCGCAGGCCAAAGGTTATCCAGGCCTTGAAGAAAAGAGCCAATGCACTCAAGGCATCCGTTCCTCGAATCAAAGATGTCAATAAAATAGACAAATATTCTCGGGTTATATTCCCAGTCTCCTACTTAATCTTCAACGCTATCTATTGGTGCTTTTATTTGTTCTAAAATGGAATCATTTAATGAAAATTATTTAATTTATGACCAAAAAAAAATGTGGGAATTTGGTTTTTGATATCAGAATAGATTGAGTGAATTTGAGTATTAAAATGTGGATTGTTTTAATTATTATTTTACCCTGTTTTTTACTTTTTTTGGAGGTCTAAATTAATGAATGTAACGGCATTACAATTATCATAAATTATTTTGTAATGCTTCCCAAATTTTAAAACTTGAGGCAATGCTTCCTTTAGTTGCTTTTCAAGACATATTTAAATCTTAAATATATACATATATAAATAATATACATAAATTTATAAGTTGATTCGCCTTCTTCCATTTCATAAGGTAATACCATAATTTCTTTCAGACAACTAAGTAATATTTCATTATGAATTTAACTCCAAATCATTATGATAATATCATATCACTTTTAAATTTAAAAATGAATTGATCTTTTGGAGCTATAAATGCATCATCATTAGATAAAGTTTGTAGCATCGAATAGGCTATACATTAGTTTTCTTATATCTGGATAGTTTATAACATTTCTTTTATAAAAATTTTATATTGAAAAAATATTTTCCTAAATTTTAATAAACTAAATCTTACAGAGATTTGAAATAGACAGTTAATTAATGTTTTTATGAAATTTTCTTTAAAATACGCTTGCTTTTACTTAAGGCAGAACTGAAGTAACTAATTAATTTCAACTTAAAAATGAAAAAAAAAAGTACGAGAGCAGATTGATCTTTTTTTTTAAGAAAAGGAACATTAATGCTATGGAGGAATGGAATTTGTTCTAAGAAGTTCCGCAAATCTCTGAACCTGCTTAGAATGATATCTTATTTAAACTTCTTTCTGAATTATGAAGAATGAAATATTTTTGCGACGAAAAAGATAAGCAGAAAAAGAATTCCGTAAATGCTCTCATGAGGTTCTCTTTAAAAGTGGAATAAAGCGACAGTATAAAGAAAATAAAGTGAAATAGATGGCATTTCTTTACTTATTCTTACTTCAATTTCTTAATGGAAAGCGTTTATAAATATATTCACTGTGTAAGTTGTAAGTGCTATAAAAGTTCAAATTGCTTTTATAAACTTTACAAGTTCTCTAGAAGAGTTTTAATTTGAAATAAAACCCACTTGTAGATTAAAATAATAATGTATGTTTTATGAAAGAAAACAGTTTTTGGCGTGAAATTGTTATTCGGAGTTTTTACAGAGTTGATTTAATTAAAATCTGTATCTAAAAAATAAACTTTATCATGCTCTTGCTTTACTTTTGAAAAAAAAAAAGAAATCCTATATTTGAACAAAAAAGAAATGATTGCGATAATTAAATGCTCTAAGAACGCCCCATGCGCTCTTTACGCATACCACAAATTCTACAAAACATTTAATTTCATTTATAACGCAGCGTCACTAAAAGAGCCCAATTCAAACCGTAAATTCCAAACAAACAAAAAAAAGCAGATGGAACTAGGACAAATTCAACACCTGTTGACTGGTATTGCTTTCTATTTACCTTAAGCGATTTTTTGCTTTATACTTGTTATAGTGAAAGACCAGGATTTAATAAGTTCTGGGGACTTTTTTTTTAAGATTCAAAGAATTAAAAAAAAACGAGAGAATAAACTTCAGAAAATATCACAAAATTCCTAGGCATCTCGAAATTTTAATTAAAGGAGTGCTGAAGAACCTTCATTCTCCCAAATATTATTTTACTTCTGACCATCTTTTTATCTCAGATTTAAATTTTATTCGTATTTCTTCAGGGATCCGGAATTTCATACCACTTCGTTTTGTTTTCGAAGCAAATAGCAAAAGGTTAATCACAGCGTGAAATTTGTTCTAATTTACAAAGATTCGGTCTTTTAAAATTACAAAAACGTATTTCGAAGCTGCATATTTGACATAAAAAAAATTTGTATTTCGTATCAATTTTTTTCGAAGAGAATTTTGGAAATGTCATCTGAATTTCTAGAATATTTTTACGTTGTATTTATATAAATCTTCCATTTTATAAGCAAGAAAGATATTTAAATTTGAAGAATGGAATCAGAATAAAACATCTTATTATTCTGACTTTTTTATGAGCAATACTCGTAGCATCTCATGTGGATAATTAATTAAAATTTTAATTAAAAATCTTTTTTTGATATTCAGACTTGTAAATATGTATTTCCAACACTTTCCAGAAGGTTAATTTCCAATTTTTTTATGTTGATTCATAACGGCGTCGTTACCTTTCAAAACTACAAAAATAGTAATATCTATTAATAGGTTTTGCTAGTCTCACAGTGAAGTCTGTCTCTTATATAAATTCTTAACAAAATTTCAAACATAATTCTTGTAGTCATGCGGGAAGAAAAATGAATCAAAAGTTATTTGTTTATTTTTTTCTATATTATGACAAAAAGTTAATCACGTAAAAATTAGTGCAGATAAAATAAAGTACATGAATGTTAGTTTTCAATGCTCCATATATGAATGCTTCTTTCAATGCTTAGATTGTCCATCGTTTACTGATTAACTTAATTTTCAGTTATTTATACTAATGCCCGTGATACTGACTTCATTAGAGAAAATTTTAAGAAACAAAAATGTACTTTTCATCAAAATAATAGTCAATAATTTACTCGTGTTTGAAATCCTTTAAATTTTAGGTAAAAAAAAAAAACATATCTTTTTAATACATATTTTTCAAAATTTGGGTAAGATTTTTAAACAAAAATACTACCAAGAACTTTTAAATATAAGGATATTAACAACTGAAATATTGACTTGAACTGATAGTATCAAATAGCTATATAAAGGAATCATACAGATAGTAACTGGAAAGTAGTAATCTTGATCCTAGGCTTCTGATGTTGTGAAGGACAATCTAAATCGTATGAGCCATATTACTGCTTAAATGGTTAACTTTTGAATTATTTTAAAGTTATATATAAATAATATAATTCGATTGTAAAATAAAGTGGAAGCCATAAATATTCCGAATTTTCCATGGAATCGAATAGAATGAAACCGATATTCCAAAAAATCGAAGATGTCATCTTAAAAAAAGTTAAGGCTCTTAGAATACACCAATCAAGATTTTGAAAATTGTGTAAAATATGGAAATTAGGCTTATTTGATACTTTGTTAAACTTAACATTCAGATTTTCTTGGAATGCTTTACGAAAACCAAATTTCCACTGATATCATTTCAATAGTATTTATAGATCAATAAGATCATAATTTCCCAATATTTATTCAAACGTTAATTAAAGTTGTTTATTAATTCCTATTGCTGTCAATAAAATAATTACGACAGCAATGAGTTGAAAACATGCATATCATTTTTTTTCTTAAAATTCTAAAAAATTACTAATATTCTGTTTGCCAAACAAGAAACGATTTTCTTGTCTATGAAGGTACATTTTGCATGGATTTATTGTATTACATATGCGCCGCATGATCGTGTGTAAATTTTTCTTTATGTATGTAGCACTTCTTTGTGTATGTAGAATTTCCTTGTGTAGAAGAGATAGAATCAATTTTTTAAAACTCAAGGAAGGAATTAAAGGAAAGTGAGCATTGCATACTTGTTACTTGAGTTATTGTTATATATATGAAAATATTGTTATATATATGAAAATGTATATAACTGATACATTTGAAATCTTTTAGTTGAACCGAGAAATAAACATTTTGAGAATAAGCTGGAATAAGGCTGATTTATAGATTACGTTCGCGCAATAATAAAAATAAATATATACACTACATACAGTTGAAACGTTATTTTATTAGATAAGATACTTTAAATATAACAGAATGAATCTGAAAGCTGTCTCAACCACCTAGAGAGATTTAAATGACAGTCTTGTAAAAAATTTATGCAGATTAAACTACTTGTCAATCAAATTAAATATAAATTTCTAAGAAATATTTAAAACTTTCTCTGTATAAAATTATTCTAAATATTTCTATTGTTTTAAATGGGATGTTTATAAAATAGTTTGACGTACAATATTTTGTTCAATTTATGTATATAAAGGTTTCACGAATTCTTGTTTAAATTGTTAATTTTTTATAGAAGTTCAAACATCTCAGAAGATATTTTTTGTTATTTTTAGACAATTTTAGATGCATAGTTGTGTTATGTAGTGCATTATAATGTAACATTCGAACTGCAGTGAAATTCACAGCTCTCATTGTTTAGATACAAAAAATTAAAGTAAATCTAATGAAATGTGTGACATGTATGTTTGATATTCTTAGAGGAACACAGAATATTTATTCATATTTTACCATATCTGTAGAAATGTGTAATATAAAATTTTATAACGATACTTCATTCAGTGAAATCATTCGTATTTACTGAATGTCAATTGCCAAATGAAGTAAATATGTCCTGGAATTAGAGGGTAAAAATTGAGCTATGCGCACATTGTAGATATTTTTTCTTGTGTAGAACAGTTTTGAAGAAATTCAAATACCTTTTTTAGCTATTTTATATATTGAGACTTATGATCTAAAATGTACAATTGCTTTATTAAGTGTTCATACTGTTTTTATAGTTATTTTATGAAATAGCTTCGATTATGTGTTAGTTGCCTAACCTGTTATTTATTGCAAAAATGTTTAGATAATTTCAGTAAACCTTTCACAACGTATTATTGTAAAAATGTATTTGAAATTATTTAATCTTACTGAATAAACTAGGGGGATTTATTATATCCAAAGACAAGTTAATTTGGCACATTTGGAAAAGCCTTTAAGCTCCAAATCATTGACAAATAAACGTGTATCCATCCGCAACATGTATCCATCCGCTAAAGATCATTTCTGTTTACTTTTGATCTTTCTTTTTATTTAAAAACTTCTATAATATAATACTTAGTTTAACAATATTCAAAAACATAGCATGTTTTCTTTTTCGCCAATATCCAATTTCTAGCATCCAGAAAACAATGCAATATGATCTGTCCCAATAGCAAGAAACACAATATAATACATTCTCAATATCCTGAAAACAATATAACGTGATTCTTCCTAATATCCATAAAAATAGCGTAATGCAATCTTCCTCCAGTATCCAGAAGAATAATGAAATGCAGCACCTAATATTTCCTTCCCCTGCAAAAAAGTATAATTATTTTCTTTCGTCAAAATCAGACGTGCAATGCTAATATGCAATGCGTTTTCTGCTTATGCCTTCTATCTATTTGTTTTCACTTATGGGAAGCATGAAGTCATGACTTTGAATCGAAGGAGGGAATCTACCAAATTAATTAAGATTTGCTTTATTCACATTTAAAAAAATCAGTATTTTAACTTCTCGGTTCAGTTAAGAGGTTGAAATACCCTGTTTCGCTACGTTTTGGCTTCGGCATCGGGATCCAGATTTGAATCCACTGAAGATTCATTGCATATATGGGTCTGGTGTACGTTAAATATCAGGTGATGGATCAAGTGCTCTCAGTGGCGTAAAACCTTGGAAAGGTTTTCTTGAAAATTTCCCCATCTGTAAGTAAGTACGATGAAGGAAACTCCTTTGCCCTATACATAGCTATATAACTCTATATAACTCATTTCTGTTTTAGATGATGTTCAAGAACTCCTCATTTCCTTATCTAATTCCCAACTTTGGGATAAGAGGATTATAGGTTGGGAAAAATTTTTCCTTCCTGACAAAGGGTTGCGATTGCGAAAAGTTCAGAAAGTTTTGTCTAAATGTATAAATTGTTGTATACCCGAATGATTTTCCCCTGCCCCACTTGAATCTGTTTTTACAGTCTCTGAATGTATTTATGATCAATGAAACTCTCGATGTATCTATGTTCTCTGAATGTCTCGATGTATCTATAATTTCAAAAGATAAATACATTGTATACAAAAAATAACAAGTATTGATGAGTACATCGTTGGTACACAAGCAACGGCAAAATGGAAAAAAAAACAACTCTAGGCTGAAATGAAATATAGACAAATTCTATATCAAGAAATAGAAACGAACGAAAGTTTAATGTAAAAATAATAAAATCACTAAAATTGTATGTTCTCCTTTAGGTAAAGACGGAAAGTGATTAGATAATTAAGAAAATCTGATTTACAAAAACTAATAAAAAAGATAAATTTTTTGAGGAACATAAATCAAATTAACTTAAACACCACAAATATAAATATCGAAAAAATCAATAATAGCTTCAAAACTTTGATTGTAAAAGTTAATTAATAATAATATTATAAAAAATATGGCTATATTTAATAAAATACTGTCGAATGTACGAAAATTACATTAATTAGTTATGCATGTGTGCCTAAGGATGTACCTACACTTTTTTTCTTGTGTTTCAAACTGACTTGTCTTGAATTCAGAGTAAACTTTTGAATTTTGTTATGATTATACTTTGAGAATCAAATTGAATCTATGTTATTTTCATGAATGAAATATAATTGTTTGTTGTGAGAAAATATAATAAAGATATTATAAAAATATATATTGTAAAGTAAAAAAAAAAATGTTTTACGAAGGGACTTGGTGCTGTAAAATTGATGGAAATACCGATTTTTGAATTTTTTTTCTTAAAATCCTCTCCGGAACCGCCTCTGAAATCTCTGAAAATTTCAGAAGAATATGACAAGTATTTTGCCAGATACGAAGTCATTTTGATAGATGCGACATCAAGAGTCGCGCCTCCCTTCACTGCTTTATTTTATGTTTTTGTTGGTAAATCCTCAAATTTTCACTTTGGAGTAAAGTAAAGCCCTTTTCTGAAACACCATTTTTTACTGAATGTTTGTTTGCAAATTTGATAACTTCATAAATTTTTCTGTGGTAACAACAGACCATCAAGTTTGAACAGTCTTTGATCAGCATTTTCAAAATTGCAACATGATTTATTTATTTAATTAATTCTGATACATTTGGAAATGTCATGAATTATTAGAAATATACAATACTTTATTATAAATGGCAAGAGAAGTAGAGCGCGTAAAACGGATTTTCCAAATAAAAAAGTTTAAAAAAAACGTTTTTAATATTTGTCTTCAAAATTCTTGAAAATTTCTAAAAATATCAAAAGTGAAAACCTTTAAATGTTTCCAAAAAATCACAAAGAATTTTGAATAAACATTTTATTCCGAAACTAATTTAAGTATCGAAAATCGGATGGCTAATTACATTAAGTTCATTCATAGAATTCGTCGAAAAAAATTTGATCAGCAAATATTGAAAAATGAATGAGGAGAAGCATTTAAAGAAAACTAGTAATTTTTATAGAAAATTAAAAAAAAAAAAAAGACTAAATTTCTGAACAAGAAGAATATTTTGAAAATTCGAATTTCACAACTGTTTACATTTAATTATAGCAAAACAAAACAAATTTTGTGGAGATCGTAGAAAAAAAAAATTTTTGGGGTACTGAATGGAAGTGAAAATATATAATGAAGTAAAATTCGTATTCTTAATAAATGCATTTTTTTGCATCAATTACTTTATATACTTTTCTATTTCACTTTTAATGATGAGATTATTGATTTCCAGTACTTCAGGACGACTGAGAAAATACCTCAAACTGTACTGATCGAACGATAAATAATGATTGGAATACATCCATCCCTTGGGGTGAGAAGTAACAATGTAGTAAATATGAAACAAAGAAAGGGCCGCGGTGGCCTGGTGGTAAGGTCTCGGCTTCGGAATCAGAGGGTTTCAGGTTCGAGACACGATTCCGCCGAAGAACCATCGTGTAAGGGGGTCTGTTGCACGTTAAATCCGTCCATACCAAACGTCTCTCGCTGGTGTGGTGTGGAGAGGGGGGTGCCAGCTCAGGTGTCGTCCTCGTCATTTGACCGCGGTTCAAAATTACGAGGTCCGTCCCAAAATAGCCCTATTGTTGTTTCAAACGGGACGTTAATAAAACGAAGAAACAAAATTGAAAACTTTTTTCTACAGTTTAAAAAAAAAGGATATCTATGAATAAAATAGTTGTAGTCCTTCAAAATTTATATTTAAATGAAAACAGCATAGAAGGACTTTGATACTATTTTTTAATTTGCAAATCTCATCGGAAAGGTCATTTAAGTTGATTTAACCATATCGAGCCAAGTAATTCAAAAATTGAAAATTTCTTACTTAGCATTTAAAAATAAAAATTGATCCGTGTCTTACAGTTGGCAACTTTATAATAGAAAAACAGTAAGCTCGTGCACAGATTCTTTGAGATCGGCGTTGCGTGTAGGCTTGGGGTGCTTCAAATCTTTTTTGGTGAGTCAAATACCTGACGTTGCATGGAAGTTCGGAAAGTTGATTGTCCTCGTTATCTGATTGCGATTCAGAGTTATAGATTCATTTAAATACATAATATAATACATTATAATTTGGGCCAGCCTTAAGAGCACTGAGTCTCAATTAGCAAAATAAATAAATAAATAAATAATGTTTAATGCTTTAGGAATTTAAATATTTGGAATTAAGGAAAGACCGACTTTTAAGGTCGACTTTTTTCTCTTTTCGACTTTCTAGTATGCTTACACAGTATGGAATTTTAAATGCTTCATAATATAATGAAGGCAACCGCTTACGTTTTTTTCTCTCTCATTACGAAACCAACTAGTATGCAAAGCTAGAACTCTGGTGACAAGAAAACATAACAAATTTCTTTTCTATAAGGTATTACATTTTTCAATTATAATTTTCATATACCTACGAACAAATAAATGTACAGACTGCCAATCAACCTTTTCATGAATTTAGTTCAAAATATGATACCGATTTACAGTTATGACGATAAAATCATATGTAAAATAGAATCTTTCTAGCTCTTTCCGTTTTAGAGAATATGCGCCTATACGCAAACGGATGGGCAAACAAATCCCCTTTTAATAGATTTAATCGATACAGGCGAAATTTGATGTTATAACTACAAACCAAATCTCATCTAATGGATTTTAATTTTTATATTAGATCACTTTACTCAAAAGAGATATTTTTTTCTAGCTTAGAAAAAATTTTTAACGTGGCGATTTGTCAAATTCTCTGTGTTGAATTCAATGAGAACTGCGATATTTTTTTTGTATATTTTATATGCTACAAAGTAAGAAACAAAATCAGCTCTTAATTTCTTTAACCCAATATTGCGCTCTGAAAATAATATGCAAGACATTTATCCTGTTTAATCCAAAATTAGCAACGTTATTGAACTGAGCTGAGAGTCAGTAACTTGCCGGTGCCCAACCCACTTTGAAGCAATGCCTCTGAATAATAATATAATTTAATGTAACGTGGCGTAACATAACATAAGTTTCTTGATAAAGTCAATCTATGTTATAAGTATGTGTTGTGTTGCAGATATTATTTTGGAACTCAAAGACATAAATGTTTTTAACTAACAATATGGTATAGCACTTTTAAATATATTCAGGTCTGCTTTTAATATAGTAAAACTAGCGATATTTCTAAGTTTGCCGAAATTATAATTTGCAAGTAGATATGGATAGTCTCAGATTTAATCTGCGTATTGAGTTAATTATTATTTACTCGATAATAATAATTTTAATTAATATTTACTCGATAAATATAAATTTATTCACATGATTCTGAATCTGGGAAAAAAATCTGCCTTAATAAACTCTCAAATCAGGATCTTCATAATTAAAATTTCGGCATTCAGAGCTTTCATAAGCAGTTATTATTTTTCAAAAAAGTGTTTAACTTTTTGGATGGCAATAATGAAATGAGGGAAAGAAAAAAAGCATCAAATGAAAAGAAAAAAAATTAGTTTCATACATGGCCGCCAGATGGCGAGACTCGAAGTACACATGATTTTTTTTATTTCATTTAGTAGCTGTTATTTAAGCTACGAGCATTCACTAATAACTTGTTGTTAACACTAATACTTTCCTGATAATTGGTAATTCTGCCCTCATTTAATTTAAATAGGAACTCCCTTTTCAACCAAATACTGAAGCAAATTATTTTTCTTTTTCCGTAATGAAAAGACATTCATCCTGCTGACTGATTGATTGATGTGAATTTTCTCCGTCGCAAGATACTTTTCTAGGATATTCTTCAACCTGCTTTCTCCAAACTTCATTAACATGTGTCGGAATTCTTTAGATCCCTCCGAAGCTCTTTCAGGGTATAAAATTTTCATAGAACAGTTATAATAAAAACGAATTAAGTAAGGAAACGTGATCCATTAACCGAAAACAGATATTGCATAGGGAAATAAAATTCACAACTACTAAGTTTTTTCACGGCAATGCGTCCTCTTGTAACAATATTTGGGACGAAGTGTTTTGGCAAAATTTTATCTCAGACCTTTTTTAAATCATCATACTTTTTTTTATGTTTAGACAAAAGTAGCTGTCTGGATATTTAATAAAATAAGCAGATTAAGTATTTTAGTTGTTTCCATTGATACTAAATTAGTCTCCAAGAAAATACGATGATACACAAATCATTTCTGTAAATTAAAAGCATCTGAGTGTTGACTTAAGCTAATTAAATTACATTGACCTCTTCGCCTAGAATTTAATTTGCTAAATCCCCTCTCAAACAGTCTGGAATGGAAAGAGTAACAATATTATATATATATATATTTAACATTCCCAGACAACTTTACAAATATTATTTGGCATATACCTTGAACCTTCTTTCTAATCCTTTTTTTACGTTCCGTTGGTATAATATGCTTTGAAAAGTATCCCTATTGTTCAACTTGAAGACATAGTGAAAAATCTTTCTAATCCTGCTTATCTTTATAATTTTTGTTATGTCAGATACTAAAATATATCAAGATGTAAAGCTCGTCATTTCCGTTTTAAAATCAAATAACATTGAAAATTTTATACTTGTCGTTCTTATCTTAAAAATAATGACATAGGGTGTGCATAGGATGCCTGGCCATTGCAAAAAGCTGAGAAAAAATTAAAAAAATCATTAATTTACCGAAAATTTTAAACAAGTGTTGTGCGGCAATCTATTCTAACTGAAGTATTAAAACTCTAAAAAAATCACTAAATTAATGCCAATACATATTTGAGCGAAAATAAAGCTGAACAGCTGATAAATAATCAACAAACACTCATGGTTTTTATTGCTTTCGATAGCATGTGAATAAATAGGAGTCTTCTATCAAATATAATTATACTAGTATGTATAATTGAATTACCCCTGCTGTTCTGTTCGTATTTCCTTCACGTATGTAGCGTTAAAGTCAATATGACCCGACTCAGAAAACTAACCTTTCTTGCAGTAAATGACATGTGTCATTTAAGAAATGGTTTAAACAATAGTAATATAAGTTTAAAAATAGATCTAATAATATAAAGCAGCTATAAAAATAACAAAAATGTTTGAAATTGAAACTTACAATAATATAAAGCATCTATAAAAATAACAGAAAAATATTCGAACTTGAAACTTACTTTCAATTGCAGTTTGAACAATAATATTTTACAAGGGATTTGCAAATGTGATTCTTACAATTGCAGCATAACACATTAGTTTTGCTGCCATTGCTTGACGGAAAGAGCTTGCACCTTGCACATTTGACACACAATGAAGTATTCTCAGCAGATCCAAATGATATATTTTCCATTTTTCTCTCACTTCTTGGTAAGTGTGGCCGTGCTTCAATGTGTGGAAAAATGAATGATTTTCCCAGTTCTTCCAAAAACTGTCTTCGTTTAGTCAATTTGTTTCTGTTCCATTCACTATGTTATAAAGTCCATAGAACAAATGCATTGTGCGCAGAAATATCAAACATGTTATAGAATACTATCATAGGCCAGCGATTTGTTTTTCTTTTACAAGTGTATGTCTTTAAAAGTTGATTAAAAATATCCACAGCCCCTTTAGTTGAATTATAATATAAGATCATTAATGGTTTTTTGTCAGGTCTGTTGTTAACTTCTTTGTCATGATGCAGAGTGCTCATAAGAATAACATTCTTGTTATTTTTTGTGATGAGGTTTACAACTGCCGTGTCATCTGTAAAATAAAATAATGAGCTATGAACTTCTATGTTTGGCATTTGTTCAGGAAGTTCTGATTTATTTTTTCTAATGGTGCCAAGCATAGTCATTTTCCGTTTTAGAAGAAGTTGTCCTAAGTTGTAATATGTGAAAAAATTATCACATGCAATATTGCGTCCCGAATACCCATAAGTAAGATCACATACTACTCGCATTCCTTGATTTTTCTCACACACTACTCGACCCCGAATTCTTTGACCCTTGTTCTTTTCCAGTGTAAACTTGTGTTTTCAATACATACGAAGTTTTACTGTCACAGAAAGTCCATATTTAGATGGCTTACTTAGTAAGTTAGAAAGGATATCGATCACGAAGTCCTACTAATTGTACATATACAGTAATATTTTCATTCAGATTATATAATTTCGGTAGAATTTCTATCCACTTTTCCCAGATATCTAGCATTGCAGCTAATTTATCCAAATTTCTTCTTTCTTAACGGGTGGATTTATTATCAAAACGAATAACTCTCGCTATGGTGCAAAATGTTTCGACGGACATTGTCGCTCGATATATATTTCTGCCCGTTTCTTTATCCCATAAGCTTTTAGTTTATTCTTTCATATGATTTATAAACACCAGCTAACAATAATAATCCAATATATGCTTGAAAAGTTTTACTTTGAATATTTTTCCAATTTTTCCATAAACCTTTTCTCCTTCTATAATAGTCATATTTATGTTTTCGTTTTCAATTGTAGAATTGAATACTGTCCCAAATGCACTTTTTACGTCTGATATCCTTGCCGTTGCATATTTTGTGATCCCTGGAGTAGTTTTTATAATATTAGCAGCGGTTGATTGAGAAGAATGTGGCAGCGGATCCAACTTCCATTTTATTTAACGATTCTTGGACTGAATACTCCCTTTATATTTAATTTGTTGAATATCGGTATCAAAATCGTTGTCAGAACTTTCACTCTCAATTTCATCACCTGTATGATTTTCCTATTCCGATACTTCTTCGCTGTCAGAAGCTTTTAAAAGTTTAGCTATATCAGCATGACTCAAATTTCTGCGATTCGCCATTTTTTCTCTCACATTCGCAGGCACAACTCTGTTACACTGTATCAGAAAGTGAAATACAGCAGAAAAAAAGAAACGTTGCAATAACAGCAAAGAGATTGGCCTCCTACCGATGGTATCAACTTTTGCACCTTGCACGCGCTCTCTTGTCATGTGACCAAACACATACGTCAACGAAGCAGGTTTCGAAAATGGGTAAATTACAGAAACTATTGTTATTCTTTTCTTTTGAATTATTCGAAACAAAACTCAACATGTATGAGTAAAAATAAATAATTTTTTGCATCGGGTCACATTGATCCGAACGATGCATTACGTATAAATTGAAAAATATTCCTTCGAAATAAGATTAAACCTAAATCCCTCTAGGAGTACATATTTATATTATTTACCAAAGATGTCAAGAAGTTTCATGAAAATATTCCTGTACTATATATAGACACGAAACGAACAGTAGGGTTAAATATATTACTAACATATTGTAAATAAATCCAATATGAACTCGATTTTATTTGTCTTGAGGAGACATTTCCCCTCATTAAGTGCAGAATAGCTATTTAAGCTAATCTGCCCTCTATGGCTAGTTATATAAGCTCTATTTTCGAAAGAATGTAGATAAACACCATGGATATAAATATTTATATTTATTCACATGAAAAACAAATCTAAATGTTACATAATTATACATATAGCACATTCAACAACCATTATCTTATATAACCATTCCAATATCTTATGTTATCCTCGTATAATTCATATTTTTGCACTCTCTTTTGAATGGAAAAGTGCTTTAACAAAGTTTTAGCTGTCATAATGCAAAAAGAAAGATTATCTTCAAATGAGAATGATATATTAACTTTTACATATGAATCTAAGTTATTAAAAACAAAGGTTGTGAAAATTAGAAAAGAAGGTTTTAGCCGATATTACTCATATACGTTTACTGAGTTATTTTGGACTTAAAGTAAACACCTCAGATTTCCATACTTTCGTTATGGAATTTTTTACTAGCTTTGAATAACTGAAAATCAATCCAATAAACAATCTAAATAAGGATAACCAAAGACAAATGAATGCATAAAGTTTCATTGTATTTTAAATTCGATTTTCTGTTATTAAATTCTAAGTTGGTAAATTCTACAAATCCTAAAGTAAACAGTAAACGCAATAAAAAATTGGACAAAATTTCAAAATTATTATAAAACCCCAGAACTGCTTTGCAATTTTAAGAAAAGTAAAATATAATTATAATAGTAAAAATGCAAAGCAACAAATAAACAATTTTAAACAGCAAATGAAATTTTCAGATGTTACAAATAACATTTGCATAATGCACAATGTAATTCGTAATTGAATTCTAGCGCGTCACTTTACTTTTACTAAATATTATTAAACTGACTTTATTGGAAAATCTAAAATTTCAGAATATAAAAAAGCCATTCTTATTAACCAAAAAAGAAAATTAAAAAAAAATGATAGAACTTAGTTTTTACTCAGATTTCAATACTTTGAGTCTGTTATTGAGATAAACTATAAGAAACCGTTGGGAAAATTCAGATATATCCAAATATTATTAGCTTTAAATCCTGTTAAATTTTATTTGACATTTCATCTCTCATCCAAAAGAAATATCAATTGTGGAAGCCAGAAAATAACTGTGAGCTAACGAAACATTTAAGATAAAAAGGAATCCGGTCTGAAGACGATATAAAATGTCACTTTCAATCAGGAATTCGAAAGAGGAATTTTTATTTTTATTAGAGCTTTGGCTTTCTCCCACAACTGGTTAATGAATCAAATAGACACGATACGGATGTATCGGATTTACCCCTGATCATATAAAACATAGAAAAGCTTACATAGTGGCAACAAAAACAATCCATTTATTTCAAACTTGCCGGGTATATATCTGAACGCCCACAACACCAGATCAATGCATATCACCACCACACAACCCTAGTCTAGTAATCAAGTGCCATCTATTGAAGGAAAAAAAAAGAAAATCTAGCGGAGGGAAAAAATACTATCAAAACAAATAGTAAAAATAAATAAAAATAATAAAAAAAAAACCTCGCAAGACATATTCTCAAATGAGAAAAAACCAATTAAGAAATTATAGGAATAGATGAATCGCCATATATTAACTTCTTTTACAAATGAAAACGCTAGCCTGAAGTATAAAGTGTCAGGAATGGGATTCGAATCCACGCCCGTGGGATGCAGGGCGACCGGAATGCAGGGCTTTTGACCGCTTGGACACTCTGTCAGACCCTCCACACCCATGAACAATAAAATGTTATTTTCATTGGATTTTTTTAAAATCATTCGGTAGTTTATTTTGCTTTATGAAAAAAAAATCATTTTCTTTCTTTAGAAATGATCAAAAGCAGAATAAAAAAATTATCCCGCAGAATTTGGGACTAGAACGAAGTAGAACAGAATGCACGGTCGTCCTTATGCCCGTGCTACGGCAAGGACGAACAAAATTGGAATTTTTAAAAATACATGAGGATAGACCAATCTCTTTTGTAAAAGGAATTATGTTAAATTTCTCTTTACACACACACACACACACACACACAAAACCCTTACTTGTCAGAAGTAGGGAACAAACCCACTCCCACAGAGTGGACTGCGACCTGAATGCAGCACCTTAGACCATTCGGACATCCTGACACAGTACCATGTCCCTCTCACCATAAAATGTTGATTTCATTGGAATTTTTAAAAATCATTCGAATAGTTTATTTTGTTTCGTGAAAGAAAACCTTTTCGTTCTTTAGATATGATCAGCAGCAGAATACTAAAAAAGTCACGCAGGAAATTACAACCAGACCGAAGCAGCTCAGAGCGCACGGATATCTTCATGCATGTATCAAGGCCATGATGACTAAAAAAATATTGCAGAATTAAAAAAAAAGTCCATAAGGATAGATTAATCTCTTTTGCTAAAAGAATTATTTTAACTACTTTTATAAAAGAAAACATTATCATTACGGATAAGGATTCGAACCAACACCTACAAATTGTGACCTGAACGCGCGGTCTTAGACCTGTCTGCCATCCTGACGTACATTCACCACTCATGAACAATGAAATGTTATTTTTATGGAAATTTTTTAAATCATTCGAGTAGTTTATTTCGTTTCGTGATAGAAAATATTTTCATTCTTCAGAAATGATCAGAAGCAGAATTCTATAAAACTCACATAGAAATTACGACCAGAACGAAGCTGCTCAGAATATATGGACATCTTGATGCACGTGATAAGTTCGTGGAAACTAAAATATTTTTCTGGAATTTTCCGTGGAAAAAATCTTTTTAACTTCTCTTGGAAAAGGGGAACGCTATCCTTTTGGGAAAAACGTCAGGAGTAGGATTCGAACTCAGGCCCACAGAGTGGACTGCGACCTGAACGCAGTGCCTTAGACCGCTCGGCTATCCTGACACACGCTCCAGACTCATGAGTAATAAAATGTTGTTTTCATTGGAGTTTTTAAAAATAAATAGGGAGATTTATTTCGTTTAGTGAAAGAAAATATTTTCTTTCTTTAGAAATGACCAAAAGCAGAATTAATAAGAATCCCGCAGAATTTATGATTAAAACGAAGTGACTCCGAACGCACGGACGTCTTGAACGTGTAATGGCTATTTGGACCAAAGTATTTTTCTGTGAAATTTTTAAAAGATAAAATAACCTCCTTTATTAATTTCCATAAATTATAGTAGTTATTAGGAAGTTAGTTAACATAAAAATTTCTAAGACGATATTTGGGGTCTTTTCATAAGAAACTTACCTATTTTTTTAACCCTATTAATTGCAAACATATAATTTTTTTTCAAATTTTTATAATTTGAATTTGTATGGAAATTATGAACCTTATAACAACAAAATGAAACTCTTCACTTTTATCAAAAATATCCATTAGATATCCCTAATAAATATCTCTATTTTTATATTCGAATGAGTTCCCTTCCTTAAGTTTTCGTTAGTCTTATTGAGTTTTAACTCTACTCTGGGTAAAAGTTAATTCGAAAATAATAATTATTTATTTAACAAAAATAAATTCCATTCTAATCCATCTAAAACTATTAATTAAATTATATTTGATGATTTTATTTTGATAATAAAAATATTTGCTAAGATGCTAGAAAAAGTCTTCCAATTGGAATTAGTTTTACTTGTTTACATAAATTGATACCATTTAATAGGTAATTTTCCAAAATATTAGATATATTACATTCGATCCAATCAGTTCTTTCAATTGTATTCATATCAAATTCATATTCGCCATACGTAATTGAACAATCTTTTATTCGTATTTTAGGAGGCAAAAAATTAATGATTTAATTCTCAAAATCGAAAGCATCAAGTTAATTGATATTGTTATCATTAAGAAATTTCAAAATTTCTTCGTTCTTTGTTGCTTTTAATAATAAAATTGTTATCATTTTTTTACCCAGAATAATTCAGTAATGTAATATATATATATAACTAGGAATGATTTAAGAGAAATTTCTCTATTTTAACGTGATTTTACTAAAAAAATAATCAAAATTTTAATTTGATCTAGTATAGCATTTTTAGATGTAGTGTAGTTGATATACAAGTTGTTTCGAACTGGTGAGTAGAACATTAAGGGACAGTAGAGAACAAACATCTTTTATGTAGCATGCATGGACTCAAGCAATGCATTGAAACATATACACAAGAAATAAACATGAAAGTAAACATTCAG
>JAPMOR010125260.1:312033-337759 GCA_026543865.1 Argiope aurantia
GTGTTTCTAAAAATTTAAGAACTTGGATTAATGAAATTGTTTTGATAAAATTATGATTTTATGAAGCTTTTTTGTCATTATGACTTAATATAAACTTATGTTTAAATTAATAAGTGTTATATTATTTGTATAATTACTCATTTTCAGTAAATTCCTCCAAGAATTTATTTTCAGCATTTAGAAATAACTCAAAAAAATTAAAATTCTTAGATTATTGGGATTAATAATAATTTATTCAATATAATTTTAAACATTATAAAATTTGTTGTAAAACAAATGTATGCTTCTTTAAACAACAATATTTTTCTAACCAACTCAAATTCCCTACCACGTATTGCTTTCACAACATTTTTCATACTTCCTTTCCAAAAATGTAAAGTCACAGAACGACAAAGGCTGTTTTTCAAAATTCTGATAAGTTTTAGGAACTTTCGAATATTCATATCAGAAATTAAAGTTGGAAGTTGTGGATATAAAATATACAAAGTCTTAACCTTGTAATTAATCCTTGATTTGTTAATAGATTAGAAATACAATTAAATTCATGTAAATACTTTTAACCATATATATTTTTTAATTTATCAGAAGAAGCAATTTCAGAATAAGGCAAAAAACAAAAAAATTAAAAAATAAAATTAAAAAAAAGAACTTCATCTATGCGATTATTAGAATATCCATACTCAACAGATTAAATAACTAAATACTGTGATGTTTCAAACAATAACTCTGGTAACAAGGGATTGATCATACTATGAACTATATCTGGAACAAAACAAATATATTCTGACTGTTTTAAACATTAATTTAAACATTAGGGATTTCATCAAAAAATTCTATTCTATTTAAACTAATAATTTTTTTTTCAATATGAGTTTAATCATTTAACTTATTATACCAAAAATAAAATAAAAGATTAAATAATTCGCGGTTTCAAACAGTAAATTAGGCAAAAAAGATTTTATCATGTAAACATCTCTATTTGAAAAAATTATGATTTACCATTAATCATCAATAATACGAACTACCCATTTCAAAAAAAAAAAAAAACACTTTTATTAATTGCTATAAAGACATAGCTTACATTATATGACCAATATATTAACATTTAATGTAAATGAACACACTTTATATTAGTGTTGTAACCGCTCTTGTAACTCTAACCATAACTGAATGTGATGACGAAAGTGGCGGTATGACTCAGTTCAGATCAAACGTTGGTATGTGCTGCATGATTTGATCCATGCTCTTACATATATATTTTAAAATTATTTTAAACTCGTGTATGTAAATTTTCTGTGTGGAACGTAATATATAAATAAATAACTGTCAAACTAATTCGGCCCTTAACCTTAACGACCCTATAGTGTTAATTACATCAAGAACACTTTCCATGAAAACTTTACATGAATGCAACATCTTTTCATTCAAATATTAATATTCTGCATTTGCCCATGTTTCTTTAGAAAATGAGAATTAAATACGTGTCTCTTTAATAAATTAATGAATTAATCGTATGCTGTTTTAGAAAATAATTTATGCAACTGAGGCTTGATCACATAACTAGTTATAACTGAAATAAAAGGTCGATAATTACAAAAGACGGCGATTTAATTTATTCCATATATTCAATAAAATAGCATCTCATCTATGTAAATATACTTTACAGTACTGCAAAGTTTGCAAAAAAAAATGAAAACAGTACTCATTTATTTGATTACAGATTACTTAAAAGTCCCATACTGATCTTCAGTATTTGTTGGGTTTCCCTCCGAAAATCAAAATTAAATAAAAAATCTCTTCCTCGTGAGCGTTGCGTGAAATTAAAGTTGGTAAAGGATTGGGACAGCGACTGAAAAGAGTTATCTGACACAGTAATGCAATTTCCGCAGTGTCATGCGGGTAGTGAGAGAGACCCACGAATTAATGCTCCTGTTAGTAACTCTTGCCCATTATCTTTCAATTCCTGCATGCGTTCTAGGTAATAAGATTTTCTACTCAAAATAGGAACGCTGGTTTTTAAAGTGACATCGACTCTTGGCATTTTTCACACTCGGAATATTCTGTTTAATAATATTGATTTACTAAATTTATGCCCGTCTCAATTAAGAAAAGCAACATTTCCATAGAATAGACACGTTTCGATCGTTTTTCAGAGAAAAGGCATCAGATAAAACTGGCTATTTTGTCGGATAAATAGAGACTTGAAAATAAGGTTTTTCTTGAATTAGCTTTAGATATATTTGTAATGATAAGTGCTAATGGGTCACGTGAAGCGAAATAATCCACTTTGCCTCGTTCTTAAAACCATTCTACAAAGGTAATATTGATTTGAAAGGAGATATATGGTAAATATGCTGGTAGAAATAATAAAAGAATGCTGAAATTTCTAATTAATATTATAGAATAGGATGAAAACAGTATTCTGAGAGATTTAAGTGAATATTATATAAAACTAATGAATTAATTATCCAGAAAGGTGTTTTTCAAAATAAGTCCGTATACTTCATTCTTAGATAAGTCTCCGACCCGCCCGAAGGCACACGGATTTAAACCATAAAACTGAATGACCGGACCGCCGCTACAACATTTGGCGGGAACTGTGGTTGAGTCCTAAGGGCCATCACCGGCCACGGTACAACCCTTCCCGAAGGAAGTACATCCCGTCATCGATGGGAGGAGTTAGATCCCCCACCTATTAGTGTTCCCTCCAGGGTGGCGAGATCCAACCACCATGCCGGAAGCATTTCATTCTTAGATAAAAATCACTTTGATTTTTTTCAGAAGTATTTTCCAATCTGGATAGACTACAAAAAAGAGAATCGTGATGGTAATCCAATGCAATCAACAAAAGGATAAGTTTGGAATATATAATACAATTCAATTATATATTCAAATTATTAGTGAGTTAAATACGAGATTTAAAAAAATCAATTTTTAGTGAAATTTAGAAACACCAGCCAATTTTATATAATATGGTAAATAACTCACTAAAAATTATATTTTAATCAATTTTCGTACTTGATTTGGTTGCCATTGACAAGCCGTCATGGATTTCTAATGAATCCAAGGACTAATCTAAATTTATCACCGTAAGGAAGTGTTACTATTGTCGTTCTTAAGTGCAAATAAATGCATAGGAGTTAAATATATATTAATTATAAAATTGCAAAATTCATGTGAAATATAAAAGAAGTAATTTAAAATATTTTGTATATATGCATGGAAATACATAGTAATAAGTTTTGTTCAATATACTCTATACTCAAAAGTGTGTATTGAACAAATACTTCAATATACTTCTAATACTCCATATACTCAATAAACCGATTTTCTTAACAATAATGGATTTTAAAACATGAAAAAGAGTTTGTAATAGCTTTAAAATATATAAACATCGGTTTCCTTTTTTTAAGTCATAGAAATTACCCATTTGGTTATGATTAACCCAATATTTACGCTCGATTAAGCTTTTTATTAAAAATCTAGTTCTTGATTTCTTTTATATTTTCTTTCCACCGATTGAATGGACATTTGTGTAACATAGAGAACACTCTCCAAAAAATTTCAAGTAATATTTTGCACCTCCATTGATTACTTACAGAACTTTAAATTCAATGCTGCTAGAAACGTCTGAAATTCTTACTATGATTTGTTAACATTTGACTCTTGCCATTCTACAATAAGTAATAAAATCGATTCTGTGACAAGCACATTTTCGTTTTATATATATAATTGTATTGAAATGAAACTCATCTACAAAAGCTTTGACATTTAATAATAACTTATCAAATATGTAATGAATAGCTAATAAACCCGCTCAAATCAAAGCAATATTTCCCACAATTTTAATTTCTCTTATTCATTTCTTCTAAAAAAACCCGAAACGATGATTAACAGGAATACCACAAAATGGCGATTAATTAGATTTGTGTATACTTCTAAACCATTTTCATATTTTTGCAAAAAAAAAAAAAAAAAAAAAAAAAAAAAAAAAAAAAAAAAATATTACTTTATTATTCTGACATTATCTAAACAATGGCATTGAACAAATGCATTATAAATATAAAAGAATCTTTTGGTTTATTGAAAGAATGTAATCTGGATTCTAATCAGGAATGCACGAAATAACAAGTAACGAACTTACTGCTTGTTTAGAGAAATGCAATCGGATTTCCCCAGAGAATGTCAAGAAGAGTTTGAAATGAGGTTGGGCTCAACTCAAGAGACCTTTGAGCAACAACTAATTCTTTATTATCTGGTGATTATGCTCTTTCTTTTATCGATGATAAGATTAAAGCGTATTTTAATTGGACTTGAAATCATTATAAACAGATGATAAATCATATAATTAACCAAGCTCGAAATAATCAATAATCTTAAGTTTAAATCGCATTAAAATAGAATAAATTCAAGGGAGAAAATGAAAGAGATGATGAATCCAACCTGCAGACTTTATCAAGGGTCACCTTCAAAGAGAGAAAGAGAGATTTTTTTTTTCTGTGAGGGATCAGACTTTAGTTCAAGTATTGATCTCTCATGAACCAAAAATCCCAAGAAATTCAGGTTTTTAGAAGACGAGAATAAGTATATACAATACTATTATTCAAAAAATGTTTTCTTAATGAATTAGTTTCATGAAAAATTGCTTTTAACTTTACAGTTCGCATTTTCTTTAAGTAAGTAATTTAAGCTTTTGTTGAAGTTGATGAAAAAACTGAAATTTTAAGAAAGCGAAATTTATGTTGTTATATTTATGAATATTTTTAATTAATTAATTTTAAAATTGAGGTTTTTCTATCAATAGATGATATATAATTTAATCCTTTAGCCGGAAATATTCTGTATAATCCTTTAATTGAATAAAATCATAGGGTAAAATTAACTTGTACAAGATATTATCCAATGAGGCAAGGGACATGAAATTTTTTTGTACAGATCTAAATGATTTGTTAATGAATCCCGAAATATTTTGTGGTTCAAATCTAAAATAAACAATGAAATGGCTCTGGATTTGAAAGGAAACTTATGAAAACATATGTTACTTTTCCCCATAAAATCAGAACATCATTTCATAAAATAATTATTACTTTTTAAAAGTCCTACCCCTTTTGTATAGATGTCATTAATAATTAATTCTGATTGGACATTTAGAAAAATTAAAAGTCCTGCTTGTTTTTGCTTTGAATGAAACATTTTTTTTCCCGAATTCTACAACTATTAATATCATGGAAGTCAAGTTTTGAGTAAGCACTTATTGGAGGATATTTTGAATATTGCTAGAAAGTAAAGAATTAATATTTTAAAAAATTATTATTAGCTTCTCAAATTCAGTTTGTTGGAGTAATAAAAGGTTATTCTTCATCTATAAGACCTGTCAGAGGCGCAGTGGTAAGACATGGGTCAAACTTATATGGTTGACACACAGTCCACTGAAGATGTAGTGTGTATGCAGTTCTGGTGATTAAATATCATGTTTTGTATAAGTGGCTTCACGTTTACCTAGAGTGAAAATTCTGAGATTAGATTGCCGATTTAATTCATCCTCGTTGTTTGACCACGATTCAAAATTTCTGAGTTTATACCAAAATAGCCATCTTGCAATTCCAATGTGTGTCGTTAATTTAACCAAACTATCCTGATCTAATTAGATAAATTTTTAAATTCTATGGATGAATTATCAATGGAATCAAATAATTTTCCAATTAAATTATACAATTTTTTTAATCATTTATATCATTTCAATTCGCATAACAATGCACATTAGATATATTTAACCTTGTCCACTTAATTTTTATCATTTAAATTAATTGTTAATTTGCTTCAGATTTAAATATCAAAAATTCTGTAACTCAAAACTCGAGAGAGGGATGTCCATGTATTCAAAGGTGTTTACACCTAAGATGGTAATAATCCTATAATTCAGTTCTTTACAAATTATGCAATATCGTATTTTAAATCAAGAAATTGATTTACCATACTAAATTCACTACACCAGGATAATTTAAATAAGTTATATTTAGAAATAGATATCTGCATAATAATATTTTAGTTCTACAATAAATAAATTGCCTGGAACAAGTATAGTTAATATTTGTATTTTTTTAAACATATTATCTAATTTGTGCACGGATACATAATGCATTAAGAAGAATGACTAAACCCAAAATTTAAGTAAAATTAAGTTCTATTCTAAAATCCATATAATAAGAGACAAACATAAAATTTTGTACACAAAAGTAGACTGGGTGTACCACAAAATTAGTACTTATACGAAATATTGTTACGAAATTTCTTTTACCGGGGTTCGTTTGGATAGTGGAAGCTATATGGTGTGGAGAACGCTCAATAATCAGGCGGCAATGGAAAATAAAAACAACGACGTTTATTTACACGAAAACACACAGGACAGCACAAAGCGACAACTATATACAGCACAGAAGACGATTATCTTCACCCGAGACGTGTAGCATACAACAACACACACAGCAGCATACAACCAGAATCTACTGCAGACAGTAGCGCACAGCTCAGTTCAGCACGAGCTTGACTCCGTAGCTGCTCACCATAGTTTCCGCCTTCTCCGCTCCGTCTTCGGACTTGTCCCGACTACTGGCTTCGTCGTCTCCCAACTCGGACATGACTCTCTGGCAGCCGCAGCCCCTTTTATAGGTCTCAGGAGGCGGGGCTAGAAGCCTCTCAACCAATCAGGAACGTTCGAGGCGTATCTCGGTTCCTACTGGACGGATCGGGAAAATTCTCGAAGTTTCGGGTATTATCTATTTTGGCGTCAAAGTCGCCAAATTCGTCGCCAAGTCGCCAAATGGTCGCCAAGTTTGTCGCCAAGCTCTGGGACCTCCGACGCGCTAGTCCCATTCAGATGACTGTAAAACCCTCTTTCTATTGATGGAATAAACTATGCTGGGAAGCCGAATTGCAGGTTTGTAACATTGCTCCCCTCTTCAAAGACTGACGTCCCGGCAGTCCTACTTCAATCCAACAGCTGGCGTAGGCTTCCGTATGATGTTATGATGATGCTTTAGGCGACTCTCAAAGATGACATAATTTACTAATTTGGCGGCGACTGAAGATCCATCCAAACCTTCTGAATGATTTTGACCCGGACCTCTTCGTCGTTTCGGATTGTACATCCAGACTTGATTCCGCTCATTAAAATGCAGGATGTCCCATGGAGCCAAACGCTGGATCGTAGTAGAGACCTCAGGAATGAATTCTTGCCAGGCTTTTCGGTTGGTCACTTTGAACTTCTTCCATCGAACCAGTCGTGTATCAGGATGATCCAACGATGTCTTCTGAAGTCCACTCGAAAGCCAGGTATTCGCCTTCATCGTCAAAGATTTCACGGGAATACGCCCACCTCTTCCCGGTCTATTCTCGACACTCGAGAATTGTCCGACGCCCTTCACACTGGATCTTCCGAAGAGCACGTCCATTTTTGCTGGAAGGGTCCTTCTGCGACGACGTAACATGTCCGGATGCACAGGAGATTCATCGGCTCCCATTTGCATCACACTTCTATGCAGATCCACAGTAAAGATGAATTCTTGAAGGAAGTTGAGATCTTGACTACAGGGATCAGCGATTCTCGCCACGTAGTCTTCTTCCGTGTCACTATGCCAGGAGATACCAAGAGGCTTGCAAAGAAGTAGTTCCTTTAATCTTTGGGAGGAATCCAATCCAAACAGGGTCGCATCAACTCTTGCATCCATAGGCATCGAGCACGGGTCGCCACCAACAGACCCGTCCGAAGAAAGTCCATCTTCTCCATCCCCAAGCGCCTGCACTTTCGGTTCCACTTCAGGGGACTCATTCGGAGAAGACTGTTTCAGTTCCGCAACTATTTGACATTCTCCCTGTTCGCTCCTCTCCTCATTAAACCTCGGCTCATCCTCCGGATGGCTAAGTTCCATTTCAGTGACACCGGTCTCCATTCTGTCTTCAGTCTTTTCTTCCACTTGGCTCTCGCTGCTTCCTTCAATTTCTTCTGTGATAACTTGGATGTCTTCAGTTTTGTTAACTTTAACTTCTTCAACGCCTTTCTTTGATTCACTCTTCATTTCTTCCGTGAAAGCTTTCATTTCTTGCAAAAGTTCCTTTTGTCCTTGCTTCATCTCATCCATAAGTTTCTTCATCTCAGCCAACAGAGCCAGTAACTCACCATTACCGCTATCAGCCATTTTTCCTTGAGATCTCGTCAGCACCATACACCGTTGACCACTAACCCACTTCTGACACCAAATGTTGCGAAATTTTCTTTATCGGGTTCCGTTTGGATAGTGGATGTTCTATGGTGTGGAGAACGCTCAATAATCAGGCGGCAATGGAAAATAAAAACAACGACGTTTATTTACACGAAAACACACAGGACAGCACAAAGCGACAACTATATACAGCACAGAAGACGATTATCTTCACCCGAGACGTGTAGCATACAACAACACACACAGCAGCATACAACCAGAATCTACTGCAGACAGTAGCGCACAGCTCAGTTCAGCACGAGCTTGACTCCGTCGCTGCTCACCGTAGTTTCCGCCTTCTCCGCTCCGTCTTCGGACTTGTCCCGACTACTGGCTTCGTCGTCTCCCAACTCGGACTTGACTCATAGTTGAGATAGGGATTACGGCTCATTGGGGCCGCAGGCCCCACCATCCGTAAATCTAACAGGTGAAAACTTTAGGGTGATGGAACTGACCTTATTAATTACAGTGCATCAAGAATGGGTTAATTTTGATTTGAAGTAAAGTTTTTCTTGAGTGTAGAGAAAAAGAGAATAAAAGAAAAGTTAAATTATGAATGGAAAGGGAGAGTTACACATTGTTAACATTACTGAAAATGGGCAAGAGTTCCATTAGAATTGCTAGTTTATCAAGATGATTGTTAGCATTTCTGAGTTGCTTAGCGATTTTGCGAATGTCACAACCATCAAAGAGAGTTCTGAATTCATTAATCACATATTTTATATCCTCAAGTTCTGTGACATTATCTTTGGGGAAGTAAACTGTTTCCTGAGCATTGATTGCTTTATTTTTATCAGGCATTTTATTTGGGTGGGGATGATCATCTGGGGGTGATTCATTACTTGCGGCATTTGCATATGAGATGATAGGGTTGACATAACTGCTTTTGGTAAGAGTTTTATTAGTTCTTTTTGGTTTGGGAAATTTCTCGCATCCGCGGTAAGAGGCGTAATGTTCTTTGCCGCAATTAATGCAGACAGGTTTTTCCGGGGGTGTGATGCATTGATCTTTGTGGTGGTTGCCGCCGCATTTAATGCATATCGATTTCATTTGGCAGGACGCAGCACTATGATGCCAATAGTTACAGTTATAGCATTGAATGCTACCTGTTTTTCTGACAAATTTTTCAACTTTTATTTTAAGATAGAGTAGGGAATTAAGCTTCCAGATACTTTTATTGATATCAATATTCGGCAATGTAATCTGAAAGAGGGGGAGTGGTTCTTTGGTTTTGTAGCGGGTTAATTGAGCAACTTTATCAATTTTAAAATTGCATTCATTTTCTAAGGCTTCTTTAATAACTTGGGTTGAGATGTTGTTAGGAAGACCTCTAATAACAATTTTAATAGGACGACTGGATCTGGGTGTTATGACGAAAAAGTCAAGATTGTTATCTTTGAGGAATTTCGTTAGCTTACGGTGTTCATCATCATTATTAACAAATAATTTGATATACGGACCGCCCAGTTTACTCTCAACTGGAAGACAATTGTCATTTATCAGTTTTAGATCATCAATGAAATTCTCATTTCTTTTAAGCATTATCGGGGGAGGCCTGAGTGTTAAGACATTAATTACATCATTCTCCTCATCAGGATTGAGGTTATCTAGGTTTTGGTAAGTATTATCACTTAGGATTGAATCATTATCAGTAACCTGAGTTTTAGGATGAATCTTAGCAGTTAGTCTTTTGGGAGGGAATAAAAATTCCTCATTATCAGGATTCTTGGTTTTTATATTATCTTTTGATTTTAAATTTTTATTTGCATTTGGGAGAGTTTTATTACTCTTAACGCCAGCAGAGTCAGTTCTGAGTCTTTTGGTTTTACTTAAGTTAGTCTGATTTTGGGGGGTGTGATGCCTGCAATTAATTAAAGGACAAGAACCAAGGTCACTCACCCTTTTTTGATAGTCCTCAATCCGCTGCTTGAAGCCATTTGCAATCCGCATAAGGCCCTCAACTTCAATTTTAAGTGGTAGCAGGGAATAAACCTCCTCCAGGTGTTTTTTCGCTGTTGTGATGACTTCAGAACATTTTCTTAGCTCCTGACAGATGGCGCTAGGATCAGCATGTGGGACTGGTGGAAAAGTCTCGGCCGAATAAATCGGTGATGTATCCATTGGCGGGACTCGTCGTCTCTCTCTCGGACTTCTTGACTTCACTCGGACTTCGTCGTCTCCTCGACTCTCGGACTTTTCGGACTTCTCGGACTTCGGACTTTTTCTCGGACTTGACTCTCTGGCAGCCGCAGCCCCTTTTATAGGTCTCAGGAGGCGGGGCTAGAAGCCTCTCAACCAATCAGGAACGTTCGAGGCGTATCTCGGTTCCTACTGGACGGATCGGGAAAATTCTCGAAGTTTCGGGTATTATCTATTTTGGCGCCAAAGTCGCCAAATTCGTCGCCAAGTCGCCAAATGGTCGCCAAGTTTGTCGCCAAGCTCTGGGACCTCCGACGCGCTAATCCCATTCAGATGACTGTAAAACCCTCTTTCTATTGATGGAATAAACTATGCTGGGAAGCCGAATTGCAGGTTTGTAACAATATGTTTCACTGACTGGTTGATGTATATGCAAATATTTTGTGTCAAGTATCTAACATCTAATCAAGTATCTAATTCAAGGAAATTACAGATATTATCTATGCTATGCAATTATTGTATCATTATTACAAGCTATTTCATTAAAATTGATGATAAAGCCTGTTGTCATCATGTGGTGTGTGCTAACTATTTTCTTGTTAGAGAAAAGACGCTATCTAATCTCTGCATTCAGCCTACTTTGAACCCTTAACCGGTATGTCCATGCATAACAGAATCATCAAATTATCGCCTTTCGAGCTTATAAGATGAAATTAAATCATGTAAAGATGTTTTAATTTGAGATACAAAAATTGCACATAATCAATAAATGCATGAAGTATTTATGGATTCTGAATTGAATCAATCGAGCAGCATATTTCCGAATCAGAAGGTGTCACCTAATTAGATAATAAAAAAAGTTTTCTAAAAAATAAGAAGTTCTTAAAATATGCATGGAATGCACTTGGAAAATGCTTCGATAAGCGCATTTCATCACTCATTAGCGAAAGAAAACTTGTGGCGCTTAAATTATCTAAAAACATTCCTGAATTTTCTGGTCAAGAGTGTGCAAAACTAATATTATCCAAGCATTATAATGAAAAATGAGCATTTATTTTTTAGATTCATAAAAAAGGTTATCACATTTTTATGAATATTTTTCTTATCCTCCAAAAGAGATAAATTGGTATGGATTCTTTTTGTACCTTGTGTTTCCTACGTAATTCTATAAATTTGTTCATTTTTCACATTATCTTTTTGCTTTAAGGCTGTTTGTATTTTATGCCTAAATTTTTCGGGTTGTTTGTGATAGGCTGAAATGATTTATCAATTGACTTTGTCCAGTAAAGAATTTCTAAAAAAATTCCTTAATTCAAAAGCACCCACATTAAATTTTCTAAGTAATTAACAGCAAGTGAAAAAAAATACAAAAAGATGAAACTGGTATCGGAGGAAAAGGTAAAATTTTCTGGGAAAATTTTCTTCTAAAGTTTCTTTAGAATAATTGTAAAATATTGATTCATTTCTCATATCTGATTCCCCTACTGTCTTAAAATATTTATTTCATTTGTTTACAAGAATTTCTCTTTTCATGCCTTATTTTGTGCGATTGATTTATGCATGTTCTTAGGCATTTTTAAATTATTGCTTCGAAACAAATACAAACGAGGGGGGCAAAAATAAAAGATATGCATTAAAAAAATCAGAAAAAAATATTAGTAGAATAAATCAAGGTTAAGTTTAATTCTAATGGACGGAAATTATTTTTGAAAAATTAATAACTATTGAAATATATTTAATGCGGAAATGAAATTGATAACAAATTGCAAGGTTTTATTTTTCATTTTATGATAGTTTTAAAATATTTTTTCTGGAATAATTACCCTTAAAATTACCGGAGAAAGCAGGAGAGATTTTGGTTAATTTCTAATTAATTGAATGTCAAATTGATTTTTGAATTTTGGGAAGTCGACAAATTTTTTTTCTTGTCTTAAATAATATGTGTTCAGAAATTGGTTGGATACCAATCATTTGTTTAGGAAGATATGTGAAACGTATATTTATGCGTGAGTAGTGACTTTTATTTATAATAAAATGCGATTTCTCTAATAGGCCCAAAAATATTTTTGACAACAGCTGCAAATCTTTTGGATTCGCTACATTTGTAAATATTTTATTTCCAAATATTAAAAAAAACCCTATCTTTCATGATCTTTCGTTAAAAGATTATCAGATCTTTTTATCAATTAATTGTTTTTTTTTATCGACCTAATGCTTAGAATCAACATCGTTTTTATCTTGAGGACTTCAAAGCAGTTTCAAAGGAATGCCTCTCATATTATAAACTTTATTTAAAACTAGAGAAACATTTTTCTAAAAAGTATTTGCTTTTAGTTTTCTATCTTACATCAAAATATCGCCATATTCAAAATATAAATAAAATATTTTTGCAAATTCACCCAATTCAGATTTTAAGTGTATTTTAATCAAATCAACATATCATTTAGTGACTGAATGACTTAACAGCAATTGGATCTTTTATATTTTTCTTTTCAATGTCCTAATTCCTATATTCTGTTAACATAAAATCAATTCATGAAGGTCCCACAGTTTCTTCTTTAATGTCATCATCAAAAAGGGAGTAATAAACAGTCATTTAGAAAGTAAATCTAGCCGAAAGGCTTCAGTCATCTTTTCTATTAAATATAATTGAATTTTTCTACGCTTAAAAAAGCCTTTATTTATTTCTTTTAAGATGAAATAAAATAAGTAATCTTTTGAAGTACTAGTTCGCATTCGCTAATTGAATTATTGCAATATCTTCTTTTCTAAAGAACTAAAATGCCTGTGATATAATAAATTGAAACAGATAATTGAATATAACTCTCCAAAGTGCATATAATCTTACAATCTGTTACAATATTAATAGTATCGAATCATGTCCTTATAAGAGCTTTATATAATAGATTTTAATCTTTTCCAAAAAAAATCACTTTTTAACGACTGTCTGGTTATTCTGGACCATATCTAAGTGATCAAATAATAAAATAATTTTTTTCTGAATTTTTACGTTTTTCAATAAAGTGAGGAATAACAGAGACATATGATACTTCCTCATATTCTGTTGGAATTGGATAAAAGCTTTTTTTAAATTTTATGCTGAACATTCAATTTTCCCATTTTATAATAATCGCAATCGATTTATCAATTACTTTTAAGTTTTGAAATCTCATAGCTGCTGAATTTTCGAATTAGATATAAAGTTAAAGCAATGCTACAACTTTAACGTCTACTCTAGAATTGATATTTTAAATTTTTCGGATTAACTTATTCACAATATTATTTTTTTTTTAATTCCTTTCTCACATGAAAACTTAGAATCGCTTTTCTATATACATTAAAATACGAAAGAAAATTCCAAAGAGACCATACATAAACAATTTTTCGTAAAATAATATATTTTTTGTTCAAATAATTTATTTTTAACTCTGCAAAAAAAAAATTCCGTTATTTCTATTAACGGATTATCATTTTTCAATTTATGTCACGTTTCTCAATCAAAAGTGTCTGATTTAGTTTAGTTTAGTTATATTAAAGTCCTGCTTTAAAGCATCACTTGGGCTCTTTTGGGATGGACCTCGTATTTTGAACCATGGTCAGATGACGAGGTCGACACCTGTAGAGACACTCTCTTCCAAACTTCCTCACCACACCAGTAGGAGGATATTTGGTCCCAATGGATCTAGCATGCACCTATCCCACTTACATGACGGTTCTTCGATAGAATCGGGTTATGAGCTTGGAAGCGTCTGACTCTGAAGCCGACACCTTAATACTAGGCCAACATGGCCCTTAATTGTGTCTGAATAAACATATATATTTTAAACTTCTGAAAAAGCATAATATTTTTTAATGAGTAGGACTTATAACTTAATATATCGAATGGAACTATAATTATGCTCTTATTAATTTGTGTTATCCCAATGATGAGTATTTTAGCTTTAGTCAAACCTCCACTATTTACTTATCCATATTTTCAATTCCAATGGAATCAACATTGTTTTTGGCAATTTTCAAGTGTTAAAGTAGAATCATTTAAAACTTTATTCCCTCGTTCAGTTTCTATAAGATCAAACTTTCGATATTTTCATTTTTAAAATAAATCAAGTACTTAAAGTTATCTATCTGTTTGAGAAAAAAAGGTTTTAGTCCTTCACTCTTTTTCTTTTCGGTAAAATTTAATTTAATTTATCACGAAGAAAAGTTTTAGCTTTTGCTTCTAACATAGGTTTAACTTCCTGACAGATATATGCAAGTAAATCTTTAAAAATCTCTGTCTTGTATTTTTTAAAAACTTTTTTAATTATAATCTAAGTTTATTTATTTATTTTTTTATTTATTTATCTTCAAAAAGTAGTAACACATTGCAATTTTTTTTAAGAATTAATCAAAAGCAATATGAAATTATTTAGAGGAACATAGTATCTTATAGATCCTTTATTTAAACTTATTCTTTTTTTATTCGTGATTCTCGTTCTAATTCTATAAGCATAATTTGTATTCACAGGGAAAACAAATTCCAAATTATCAAATTTCTGCAATATTAGACAACTATACCAAATAAAATTGGCATATCTTTTCCAAATAATTTAACTATATATCTATTTGTTTCTGTAATACTATAATTTGCCTTAGTGATATTTATATTGAGATTTCTTTTGTTTACTATTTATCTTTGTTGTATTTTTTTTTCTTAAGTTGCTTCAAGAAACTTCCATAGTGTTCAGTATAGTTACATATACGCTTCAAATCAACATTTGGGCAGTTCTGGAAGAAACCTCATTATTTTGAACCATAGCCAGGTGACTAGACTTACATATGCATAGGCGCATACCTCTCCAAACTTCCACACATCAACAATCGGAGAGGGAATATGGCCCAAAAGGAATTAAAGTGCATCAAATCTACTTAAATGATGTTTATTTTGGGAAACAGGTTTCAAACATCGAACCTTTCAAACCCGAATTCTTTCCACCCGCCCAACAGAATACCGAAACTTCCGTCAAAACGATTACGAAACTCACTTTTAAATACTAGATGAGACGAAAAATGCAAAATATGAAATCTAATTTTTCCTAATCATCAATTTTTATATTTATTTATCAGTTGCAAAATTTTGAAAACGATTTCTTGGTTCTTGAGCATGAGAATGAATTATGAAACATCAACAAATGGTTTTCATTTATTTGCTTCTAATATGCATTTAATAAAATACAAATCATTTTGGTAATATATATATATATATATATATATATATATCATATTCCTATTTCAACAAATTGATATTTAGAAGCATAATAATAACTAACCCAATGAATTCCTGAGCCAAATAAAATATTTAAATTATTAATTTAATCTTCAAATATTCTCATTTCTTTAAGTGATAAAAATATAAAATAAAACAATATAATATAAAATAATATAAATATAAAATAAAATATAAAATATAAAAACATCTGGAAATGATTTTTCGTGTTTTCCTCAATCATTTCTTTTGAAATTCCCGATTTTGATACACTCTATTTCCAGACTTCTTTATTATTAAAATTGAATATGAAATGGTAAAAATCCACCGTTATTTTTAATTGAATTTTATTGTACTCAATTTTTTCCAGTGCCGGCTTGATTTAATTGCGCTTAAGATAAATATATTTCATAAATGAATGTTTAATATTTATCAATTTGTAATGCAACTTCTTCATTTTCTCTCATTGCTGATTTCAATTTATCTTTTTGTTCATTACTAAATGGAATTTTCTTTAGATTATATTTTGTACATATTTTTACATAATAATAAATTAATATAATATTCTTTGAGATATTCGTGAGTTATTTTTCCTTCTTTCAATATCATTTTTATTATTATGACGACTTGACTATAATTATGTTTAGACTGAATTCTTTCACAAATATTATCTGTTGAGTGATTTAATAGATTAATTTGTTTTTTAAACCATCTTTGACATAATAATTTTCTTTTTGACAGCATTGAAATATTTAATATTTTTTTTTCATCTTTTGCATTTTATAATTTGCTTCGTCCATTTAATCATATTTTTCATGTTTGCTGGCATTTCTTTTTATTCCTTTAAAATTATCTCTTTATCTTATCTCTTATCTTTTTTTTTCGTTAAGTCTATTACGTCATCCAGTTCATCAACTGCTTTATTATTCACTTATTCATTCGGAAAAAAAAAACTTTCTTCTTTGATAAAGATACATTTAAACTTATATCGAAATTTAATCGAATAAATCTTTCGGCTGCATCAAATAGTTTTTAGCATTTTAGAATAATCCCAGTTTAGAATTTTAAAGGATTTATTCCTAGGAATGAGAGATATATTATATGCTTAATCTTTTATAGCATTCTTTCTTTCTTTGTATTTTTTATTTATAGATATCTTGTTTTTCTTTCTCTTCTAAAACTGGCTTATGAAATTCTTTGAAAGATTTTTGAATACCTCATTTCTCTTCTAATTGTTTTTTATTCGTTCTTCACTTTTATTTATCTAGTTTAAATTATGCGTATTTTTTTTATCTTCAAACTTTTTTTAATTATTAATCTTTTAACCACCCTTTTTCTTTATTCAAATCCGCATCAAGATTTGCAGAACCATCTTATTTCTTTCTGTTCAGTCACCTTTAAGGACGGTGCATTCTATTTTGAGATTTGTAGATGGAAGCGGCTACCTGTTCTTTCCCCTTCATGACTGACATGCTTGACACTGATAAATTGCAAATAGTAAGTTCAAAATAGCTGGACTCACAGAAGATTGATACGAATATATTTGCACTGATGTCAAAAATAAAATATTCAGCATATTATAAGTACATCAGTCCCACAGGGGGCATCTCGTAATTGGGGATGAAAAGATATTGCATGGTAGTTGGTTCTTGTCATCCCTGTGGGTACACGAAAAGTGGGGGTCTGGCTTCTCCCATTGAAGACTGGACGTACTTCGTCAAGGAAGGGTTGTATCGTGGCTGATGATGGCCCTTAGGACACATCCACAGTTCCTGCCAGTGTTGCTGTTGCGGCGGTCTGATCATTCAAGTTTTTCCGTGTGCATTCCGGGTTGAAGTAGACAGTCTGCGATTTATGAGTACATCGTGTTATGTGATATCTAGTGGAATCTACTAACAGAGATACGATACTTTACTCTAGGATTTGCTATTTTCTAGAACTTTATTCTAAATTTATTTTCTAGATTCATTCCGGAAATGGATCTTGGAAATTCATTTCCGATTTTACTTTTAACTAAACTTTAACTTTTCTATTCTGCAATATGGATCAAAAAAGTTGCTCTATTTTAAAATTAAGATTCTAAATTATACTAATTTTTTCGAATAATTTTTTTCTTTAATTTTAAAAAACTGTTTAAATTATATTTTAAAAATAGTTTATGAAAATACTTTTTATTGTTGTAATGAAGTGGAAAAAAATTTTATTGTTTTATCAAATGGATACCTCGAGTGCTTATGCCATTGTTAACATTAAAAGATAATTTACTTGATTTAGACTATAATTTTAAAGCAGAGATTTTGTTTTACTTAATTTCATAACGTTTTTGACTGGAATTGATTTATGTAAACTACATAATGTAAAAAACGTTATACGCCGTATGAATAAAACTAAAATATTATAACAGTAAGATGTTTACTTAAATTAATTATTTAAAATAAATTATACAAAATGTTAATAATAAATAATTCATATCTAGATGAAGATATGCTGAAATGTATATCTTATCATTCTGAAATGAATATTATATTTTTCGGACTGGACTTTTCTTCTGATTAGGAAACGAATCAGAAGAAATTAGACCTCGGAAGTGATCTCACTGAAACTTTCTCGCATAATCTTCACTAAAACCTTAAGGGTAAGGTCGTGCATGCTTTACATGGCATTCGCGATCAATAGTTACGAAATGCATATATTTTGAATAACATTTTTACTGAATGCATTGTGTGAAATATAATTTGGATACTTTTTTTCTGATTGATGGTAGTTAAAATTTGGGGCCGAATTACAGTTGTAATCGCAAGATCACGAACCTAATTTCATTGACTTAATACAGATTTTACATGCATGCAAAATTACAGACCAGCAGATGGTCAATACTTTGAAAGATTTATTTCAAAATTTGATAAGAATCTACTTTTTATATACTAAACCTGTTTTAAAAGTTTTATTTACGTATCTCTATACGTTTTAAAATTATCAGTTTCACTTGTATTTGAAAAGCTAACCAGACAGACTTTCCTTGAATGTATTTCGTTGAAGATTTTGTAGAAATATATAAATTTAATATAAAGTCTATATAATAATTTTCATTCGTCTGGCTTAAAATGTTTTTAGTTATCTTATACATAGACAGACGTGTTAACAAATATGCGCTTTTCGTGCTAAGGGAAATCTGAAGCGTGGTGATTCGTTAAAATCTCGAATTCGGATTTTTGACGATTGCAATACTTTTTCTATATTTCTTATACGAGGAAGTAGAAATCAGTACAATATTTTAAATGCAAAATATTATCATCACCTTTGAAATTTATCTAGTGTACATAAATATATAGATATAATCCACAATAGCATCAATTTCTGTTAAAATTATTTTCCTTGATTTCCCTGAGAAATATGTCACTCACAAATTTGAAACTATTTTACTTAGAACATCAATTTACTGTCCTTACAATTCTTGCCATTAATGTAGGAGAATGTAATTTTTTTTATTAGATCATGTTACGATTCTATTAAAATTAGTACAAATGATAAATTGTGTTGAAGTCTTAGAAAAGTGTTTTATTATCAAAAACGAACTGAAATAGATAGAAAGATAATAAATCTGAGAATTTAAATAAGCAATAAAAATTATAATCAAAAAAGTACTTTTCATAAAAGTTCTTTGTTGTATTTCATGGATTGAAATGAAATGGCTTAGATGTTAAATATAAAGTGGAAAGAGATAGGAACAAGGATATAGTTAAAATTACTTCATATACTAAATATTTATTCTATAAGTTTGAAAATTTCAGACAATTTATTCAAAGGTTCCATGATTATTTTAAATTAAATATTTAAAAAATTCCAACTGTCATCAATTGTAAGATGTTGCATACCCTTAAGGAATATTTCCAAATATTTATTATCCATGAAAACTATACACATCTTTGCATTCTTAAAATATGCATATATTTTTGAAAATTTTGCAAAGAAATATCCAAATTATGTATACCTCTGCAAATCCTCATAAATAAATTATTGCCCTTTTACATCTTTAAATATTTAATTTTTTACTGTTTAAAGCAGAAAATATTTTAAGTTAAGTAGCTTGAGAAATAAATAGAGTATTAAAAATAATATGCAATTGAAATAAAGTCCTTATTTGCACTTGACATTACTTTTAAGCTTTGTCGAACAGGTAAAATTACTATGACATCTTTAAGAATTATTTTTCGTTATCATATTTAAAACGCTTATGAAAAAAATTTGTAACATTTGGGTTTTATTATTAACATTGAAATAAAGGAAGATATGCACTTTAATTTGAGAAAAATTTTTTAAAGTTTTTTTTTCAAAAGATAAAAACCACTTAAGAAAAATATTTTTCTGTTTTTTTGTTACCCCCTCTAAGAAGTAATTGACTTTCGAAATACGAAATTGTGATCGGTAGATTTAGTTTGAAAGTACAATTTGCTTACTGGAAACAAAAGTGTGTGTGTGTGGGATGGGGGGGGGGGGGGGGGGAAAAGGGGGGAAGAAAGGGGGGGAAAGCTTTCCCCCCGGGGGGGGTTGAAACCCAGGGAAGGGGGAGGGGGGGGGGGGGGGAGGGAGAAAATACACTCATTTCTTTTCCGATTGTCTCTCGTATGTTGGCTGATATTTCTTGACGAAAATCCTTGTTAAGTAGAGATAAAATTTAGAGGAGCAATATTAAAAAAATAGCAATTCGCAGGGTTAAACCTTGCTTAAGTTTATTATTTATTTATTTTTAAAAAAATGTTTTGGATACTTCTGCAACGAGCTGAAGCATCAACCTTTCTGCTTAAAATACAATTTTTTTTAATAAATATAAGGATAAAAATTACAGGGGAGTAGGAGAATTTGCAAATATACATAAAATCCAAATATATCTGTTAATATAATTCCATTAATAATTACAGAAGCTTCAGATTGTGGTAAGGCAAATTTATTACTTAATTTAAAATCAATTAAATTTCGATGATTTATTTGTGTGTGCTAAAGATTTATGTGAATCCAGATATTCAAAATTACAAGAAAATTATACATTGCTTCAAATTATTGTATAGAAGACATTCAAATGTAAAAATATCAGAAACAAGGAAATGTTGCTTAAATTATTTGACAAATGCAAAAAAAAATGTTTCATTAGATTATCACAGTAGGTAATTTTATTACTTCAATGCAAACTTTAGTCATATATCATGAAAGCGTAAGGGAAAAGGATTTAAAACATATTGAAGATTTATTTATGTAAGCAAGAAAGAAAATTGAAATGATCCTTAAAAAAAGAATGCATCGATTACATGCTTGTTTAAATCTTATTAATCGAACTCCATTAACATTTGAAAGAATTGCAAATGCGGTTTTTTAAAATTTCCAACCAACAGGGATTCAATGAATTATTAGAGAAATCGATGGTAATTTAAGCGTGGCAGAATTTAAACAATTGTATAATAAATGTGGTGAAAAATTATAAGATTTATTTTCTTGTTAGATTTCGTGAATCCAAAAATGAGATATAGAATAAATTTAATGCTATGTAAATCGATATTGAGGAATATTTTGAGAAAAGCTTTTAGCCTGTAGAAAGAGTTTTAGCTACTTTCGAAAGCTTAGAATTCATTTACGAGGGAGTAAATCTACCTTAAGTGGAAACCGAACTTGTCAGCATTTGCATTCTTAATATTAGCCGTTTAAAGTTTAAAACCTGTCATTGTTGAAATCAGAGAAAATTCTTTAAATCTATCAGAGAGGAAAAAATAGTGCAGACAAGATTAGGAATTTTATAAATAGTTGCTTAATCTCTTCAAATCTTAAGTTTTGTTAGAATAAAACATATATAAATGAGATGAATTAATTCACTTTTGAAGTTTCTAATTGTTGAAAAGTATGTTAAATAAACTCAATTAAATTATTATAAATTAATTTTTCTAAATAAATAAATAGTTAGAGAAAAATGATTTATAAAAAGAACATTCATTTTTTTGAAGAAATCAACGGTTCAGACATCACTGGAATTATGAAAAAAGGTGATATGTTTAGTTGGCTCAAGATAAAATAAGCTCCTTTGAAATACATTCCAAGTTATTGATAATGGGGAACGAGCTTACAAAATTTGAAAAGGGCTTGTAAAGATTCTACCCTTGAATTAACAGAATACAGCTGGTAAAATATATAATATTGCTCAGAGTAAAACAGTATGTGCAAGTGAAAATTTATGATTTATCAAAAACGCTTAGATGATTTACAAGTCTGTTATTTTTTTATCCTTCAGGTGGAAAACCAATTAGTTAAAAAGAGATTTGGATCAGGTACATTGAGCAGCGATATTAAGGTGTATTTTTTAAAGGTAAATCTTATACGGAAACAAAAGATATAAAAGAAAGGATTTTAAAAAAAAAATTAGATATTTTAAGAGATATTTGAGTCGTATCTGATTCTAAAAACATTTTTTTATTGAAGGATTTAAAAAAAATGTGAATTCACATTTATACAGGATGCCTCCAAAAAGTACAGAAAGCGTTTGTTTATTTAAATGCTTCATCTTGACTTACAGTTACAAAGTTTCGTTAAATAATTTTTGAATCTATGGGAATAATGTTTGAATTGTGTGAAGGTTAATTCTAATATATATATATATATATATATATATATATATATATTTATGTTTGTATGTATATATATATATACAGTCCCGATAATGTAAAATTATCAGTTAGTAAAAGATTTTGCTTACATTCAACTATGCTGGAACATAGCTTCAATCTCCAATCTACCAAATTTGCAAAAATATTAAAAGGCAAATATATTGATTTAGACCACTTTTTCATACCTTTGATTGGTGTTTGAGCGAGTGTTTCTAAACATTTTACAAGGATAATACATATCTTAAGGAAAATAATTAATAGGTCGGAATCCGAAAATGCATTTATTAACTCAAATTTAAAAAAAAATGGTCTTTAATGGATACATTAATTGAAGTGTTTGCAAAATTTATTCTTACACCTTTGACATCTATACAGAGTTGCAATGTTTAACAATATTTACGTACATTCTATCCAGTTCATCATTTGTGACCTCAAGTTAAACTTTTTGAATTCAATGGCAAGGATTTTCTACTTCAACTTGAGGTGTGTTATACGCAAAAGATTGTAAGTGATCTCGATGATAAAAGTAACCCTATAGTAACGAGGGATCAAGTTAAGTGATTAGGAGAAGTTCTTGTAAAACAATTCGTTGCATCGTTTTATTGCATCCACAAGTATGGAAGTACTGTCAATGGCAATTCATCCATTAGTTCAGATATTATGCCATTCAAAACTTATTGAATATATCGGTTACCATTTGATGCATTGCTGTAACGAAAGATTTTCTGAAAACACCACATTACACATTTATAGTACATTGTTACTGAAGATGAACCTTCCGTACAGAAAATGGGTTTTTATCGTTACAAAAGTGACCACTTTTACAAATGATGCTATCTTCTAGATTATACAAAAAATCTCTTGTCCAAATTACATTTCTGATGAAAGAAGGATTTCATTCTACCTGAAACATGACACATTAGTAAAATTTAAGATGCCGTTCATGATCTGTTATAGATGTCCATATAATCCATGAATACAGCATGGATGATAGTTAATACGTTGAGATATTCTCTATATTGGTGTATTTGGGATGTTGAGTTCTGAACTAATTATTCGCAAACTATTGTGATAAAAACTTGAAAAATTAATCAAAGTATCAATTTCGTTTATTTTCAAGATTTAGCAAATATGTTCGGACATTTCCCATTAAAAGGAAAACAAGGTACTTATCAACTGCATTTAAGTGATTATTTTAAAAGACAATTCATGAAAAACCACAAACAGGCAAAGGAACAAAATATACTAAAGAAATAAAAACGACTTTTAAAAGATCGCAATATATATTTGTTTATAACTGAAAATGTAGATATTAAATGTTCATTCATTGAACTATTTAATGTTACACTCAATTTAAAAATTAGAAATATCTAGCACTTAACAATATAAAAACATATATTTATATATTAGATCAATTAATTAAGAATTATTATAATTCATATTAGAGATATATTAAAATTATACTTGCTAACGTCAGTTAAGAAAAAACTAATGAGAAATCATTCAGAGAAAACTTCGCATGAAAAATAAAACTTTGAAGATTCTGCTTGAGTGTCTAAACATAAAGATGAATGAATTTATAAGAGGATATTATCCAACATTTACACACACACACACAAAAAAAATATTCCATCTGACATATAAAAACTAGATTCCATGAATTAAGAGCTCACTGATTTGAATAATGAGAATACTAAAGGCTTGTATTGCGAGAAGAAAATGATTAAATATAATAAAAACCGATGGTATCTATGAAATTCAAAATTTATCAATAAGAAAGGAAATAAATGTTTAATAAAATTTTTTAGATACCCAGGGGAATTTACAAGAATTCGTAATTCATGAATTGATAAAGGAGATTATTTTATTTTTTGAACAAACTAAGTTACTTTTTTTACAATTAAGTAAGTGAAGACATTGACTTCTCAATATATTTTTAAAATTGTTATAAACTGTGGCCAATATTTAAATGGTTGAATTTTGTTTCCATATAAGTTAGATTTTCGTTAATTTCTTGAAAACATTTATAGCATTTGGATTGTATTTAATTGTTTGAAATATTTTAAATCATCAGGATAATTATTTATTAAATTATTTATACCAATTTGTATTCCCGTACACAAAATATAGATAAATAATCGTAATCGTCAAAAAATTCGAGTTTGATAACTGAAAGAATCTCCACGTTTCAGACTTCCTTGAATTGGAAAGTCATTTTTAGCAAATTCAAAAAAATCTTTGAGCAAGAAGGATGCAAGTTGGTATATGAATTATCGCACACATTTGTTGAATTTCAATAGATTTGGAACGAAATCCATTCAGAAAAAATTGTCTTTTGAGCTGTATAAATACAATCGAACTCAATATCTACCAAATATAAAGATCTAGATAGATAAAATTTGGTAGAGAGTTTTTTTTAGACAGGTATAGATTGCTGTGTGCCTACAAGTATAGCACATAATTTACAAAAGTAAGTCATTACTCAATCAATAATGGAAGGGAGTTCTAAGTATGCAAATCAAACAGGAAAATGAACAAGAATATACACAGATCTAATGAATACAAATCAAAATACAAAACTTTCACAAACAAATGGAAACATTCAGTAATTAAAATTATACAATGGAGATGGTTAGGAAACATGATATTTTTTTCAAAATACAAATAATTAAAGCATAGATATAAAAATGCAAAATATACGAAAGCAAATAAAAAAATTATAGTCTAAATAATACAGGAAAAATATTGCCAATCTATTTACAAATCTATGCATAGTATGATTTGCTGCGATCAAAGGCAGAGAAAAGAGATCACGATATATTGTACTTTCGTAGACAGTTCATGAGTATACGTCTTTCGGAAACGAATTTAATATATGCAAATGTCAAGTGCTTGGCATCTTGGATTTCACCTGGAGCAAGGACACAGATCAATAGGCGGCGAACTGAAGCATTTTAAATAGACTTTAAAGTTTCCACGCAGACTTAGAAACTGGGTAAGCTTAAAAATAGGTTCAAAATGATTACCCTTAAGCGTATCTTAACAGAAGAAATATATTCTTCGGTGAATTGTGCATTATTAAATATTTAATATAAATCATTCCATTCAGATATTACTTTCTCCTTTCTTTCCATTTTTATAATACGATTTCGAGATATTTATAGGAATCAAATCAACTAATGTCATTGTTTTTTAGTCGAGCCAATCAGCACGTTTATTGCCATAAATTCCCGTATGATTTCGAACAAAGGAAAAGAAAACTATCTTGTATACCTCTGATTCGAAGAAATCTCAGATTAACTTGTGTTTTAATAGCTATCCAAATTTGGAAATGAATGTTTTTTTAAAGCATACAGAGACAAAATGAATCGCTGCAAATTAAGAAATTTGATTAAAGGTTTTCGATAATTGGTTTACAAAAAAGAAAAGTTGTTAAT
>JAPMOR010125260.1:338159-351806 GCA_026543865.1 Argiope aurantia
ATATATATATAATATTTAATTTTCGCATAATAATAATCGCATTTTTATTTGATAAGATTGAAAAATATGAATTCAAACGAATACATCAAAACAAATTATAATGCAAGCAATTAAAAAGTTTATATGCTACGAAATGAATACGGAAGGGCAAATACCACTCGGAATTAATGTCCAAAGCAAATACTGTTTTTAATCATAATTTTAATACTGACAAAATCCTGGGACTGAATATTTTGATGAATGATTTCGAATTCCTTCATGACATTAAAAAGTAATTTTTACAAATTAAGTACTACATTTAAAAAATTAAAGAGTACAGAGTTGAAATTTATATCATTAAATAGGTAATTTTTGAGTTTTAAGATAATGCAAAAATTAATTTTGTGAAATAAAAGTTTTTGAACATTTGATCAACGATTTCTATAGGTAAGCCATAGCAATTACCTATCTGAAGACGATTAAGCCTATTTTCGTGTTCAATTAAGCTTTTTTTACACTTATTTTTTATTTCTTTAATACAGGGTTAGCAAGAAATAAGTTTCCCACTTCAGAGGGCTCTAAAATGTATTTTATTGATCCAAATGAGATAAAATGTGAACTACGGATTATTGAGATGGTGTGCTTTACATTTATTAAATAAAAAATAGTAGAAAAATTCACCGTTAGGTACGGTGGTAATACACATAAAAACATTTAATATAGATTATAATCTTTAAATAAAGTTAAATTAATATTTCTCAATATGTCCTCTTTCATTTTCAACAATATGCTCTAATCGGAGAACCATATTTTCTATAGATGACCGAAGTGAGTCTGCCGGAATATTAAGAATATCGCGCCGAATGTTGTCCTTCAGATCTGGTAGAGATGATGGCCTTTGAAGGTAGACATTGTCCTTCAAATAACCCCACAACCAAAAGTCGCAAGGTGTGGTGTCCTGTGAGCTATTGGGAAATAACTCTTACTTCTGCGAAATGCTGTATTAACAATCGCTTGACATGACGATCAATATGAGGTAATGTACCATCTTGCATGAAAATGATGTCTTGAAGGCGTCCACGCTGTAGAAGAGTTGACATTACAAAATCCCTCAGCCTATCATGATGTGATGGAACAGGTTTGGATTCCATTTGAAGTTAACTCTTCAAAAAAACATGGTCCAATGATAAAGGTATCTGTAAAACCACACCATACTGTCACTTTTCAGGATGCAAGGGTTGTTCATGGATAACTTGAGTTGTGGTTTTTAACTTGCCCATTGAGGCAAAAGTGGGACTGATCACTCCACACAATGTTCCATGGCCAAGTTGTGTCAACCATCATTCGAGCAGAGAACTGAAGTGCAAAAGTTTTACGGATCTCTAAGTCCCCTCCTGCAATAGGTTCATAGACTTGATTTTGTATGGATAAAAATGCAAAATCCGCAGTACGATTTTTCGTACGGCTGAATACGACATATCTAGAACATGGCAAACAACTGCAAAGCACTTTTATTCGGCGACTGTCTACTGGCTTCAACGAGCGCAGTCTCAAAATTTTCGAAGCTTGAAGATCGGATTTTTTTCGTCCTCTACCTGGAAGATTCCAATTTGCCCAGTTTTTTTCAAATTTCTGCATCATCTTGAGTAGGGAACTTGGATACATTGGACCTCTTCGTACCTGCTTCGTACGACGAAATTCCTTTAGAGCTGCAACGGAGTTTTGTTTTTTCTGGTAGAACAATTTCACCAATAGCGCTTTTTCTTGCAACGTAGGCATGACGAACATAGAAGAAACTAATGTTCGTGCAGAATCCGCCTTCTTTTAATCCAAAGAAAAATAGTAATAGACATGTGCTAAAGTCAATTATGTTTCACATTTTTAATATATGCAAATAAAGGCCATTTGTTTTACAGCGGCATCTATTGGTAAATTTTTGTACTAATTTTTTTTAAATTTATAAATGTAAAGCGCATCATCTGAATAATCTGTATTTCAAATTTTATCCTATTAGAGCCCTCTTAAGTGGTAACTTATTTCTTGATAACCATGTATCTTCTTTCCTCTGAATGAACTGAGTTTCTGATGGAACTCATCTAAATCATTTCTAATAATATTTTGCATTTTCATTAATTAGTGCAGTATTGAATTAAGTGTAGCAGTAAAGATGTTCAATGAAGGCGTCTGAAACTTGCATATAGTAATTTATTTACATTTGACCGTTGCCAGTTGATAAAAGTGATTTCTGAGTAGCTACGTTTCAAACGTTTCATTTATATAGGTTGGAGAGCTTCAATTTCATTAAAATCTTGGAAAATAACAAATGCAAGACCAATATTATTATTGATTTTACTACTATCTCTCAAGCAGATAAAGGAAAGTTGTCTAAAATATTGTTTATGATAACTAACTTAGTCTAGAAGAAATCGTACAGAAATTCAAAAGTTCTATCACACCTCAAGGGACTTGATTATTCCTTCCATGACTCGTGTCGCCCTTTCTTATTCCTCATTCATATTGGACGCATAAAATTGCGCATTTTTTTCAAATTCTTGGAAAGTCTGTGTGTATCTATGAGAGTAATTGAAAGATTTATTCATAATCAACTTTCAAATCTGTCTCTCCCATAAGGCTCTAATGAATATCATTCTCTTTGAAAGTTTCAGAACAAAGCTGGTCACATGCATTCCATCACTAAATTCTAATCATTCTCCAAGGGTTTTAGAAAGGTCCTTACAAGTACAAATTCTGTAACTATTTAGTTTTAATATAAAAACTGGGCTTGAAAGTCCTTTGTCGGACGCTAAGTTCAGCTAAAAGTATTATTCGAAAAAGCCCTCTTGTAGTTGTAAATTACCCCACAGAGAAACTAACACGGTCATTCCCATGAATGTATTTAGCTACCCACATATACTTTACATAGTAGAGTTTATGTTGATAAGTCCAGAGAAAATTTTCAAAAACGGGCGAAAATGGAAACGAAAGGAACATTTGGACATTCTGAGAAAACGAGGGACACTTTGTTCAAAAAGAAAAGAAAGAAAGAAAGGCCAATAACGGGATTTTGCATGAGCTGTGAGGTTGCAAAAAATGGAAATAGCTTTATTTCACTTTATTTCAACAGAATTTGGGCGTGTTAATTTTTACAAATATGTCTGCACTTTTGAAGACTTTATTCCTTTTAAAATACTTTCATTTTACTGCGTTATGATATATATGCATTATTTTCATTGTATATGTATTTATTATAAAATGTTAGGTTAATGGAAATATAGGGGAAAACAATTAATGAAATTTATATAAAAGCAAATCTAATACTTTCATTTTATAAAAACTAAAAGTAACTAATACACAAATTCATATACTGTTCGCTGTTGGCGGATCAACCTTGAAGGGGTGGTGGTATACTTTTACCTCACCTTTTTCAATTTAGGAAATGATAAAGAAATTACATTTTTCGATTATTACATTTATTAATGAATATATTCGTTGAAACATAAAGATTTTTCTTGAAGCCTTTACTCAAAAAAATCCTTTTCTTACAATACAAATTAATAAGAATTTCTTTATCTGAAAACGTATGAATTCGAAATAATTTTTAAGGAATTATAATTATTTTTCAATAATATTGCATTATTTTATACATAATAAATATTCGATTATTCATTAAAATAATTTTTGTGGTAAAATGAATAAACACAACTATATACACAAATCTTAAAATGGATAGGACAAATGCTCCCTGAGTGTGTCCCATCACCTTTGAAATAGTTTAGCACAGTCATGAGAACTAAAGTAACTGATAACTTTGAAAAAGATTTTTATAAATACATGAATAGTTCTGTTTTTGGAAAACTTTAGGAAATGTTAGAAAAAGAATCGATGTAAAATTATGTTGTCATTATGATCAAATTTAAAAAAAAAAATTTTGAACCAAATTAAAAAAAGAACCATTTTCGAGGAAAATTTATTAGATGTTTGCATGAGTAAAGGGAAAATAAAATTTGATTATTCTATTCATGCTGAAACTAATATTTTGGATTTATTACAATATTTAATGTATGATAGATATTTTGTATACATAATATATTTCTGTATTCCATATATAATGCATTTTTATGTATGTTTTGTATATGTAATGCAATCAAAGTACTTTTGTATTCATATCATTATATTTATTATAATATAATGAGAGAAAAAATAAGGCTATACTAATGTGTATGACAGTTTTGTTATAAGTATTAAAATTGATAACTTTCAGGAAGATATTATAGGAATTATTGATTATTTTAATACCTCAAACCATCTAGAAATTGACGGATATTATGTTGAAACTCATCAATAAATTTTCAGCAAGAGGATCATGAAAATTTATCGCACAATTTTTTAGATTAAGATCTAAACTGTATACTTGTAAAACTAGAAAGCGTTTACTTCCCAAGCTCCCAAAATGTTGCGTAATTAAGACTCGTTTTTCTATGTTTGAAGGTCTCTCTTATTTCTGAAAAAAAATATGGCGATTGCTTTCTTTCAATTTTCCTTTGCTTTCAGTAGGAAACAAGGTACTATTTGTCTAAAAGCACTGACTTTTAAATCTTAAATAGATGTCACTTGTGTCTCGAGGGCAAACAATGTCTGATATCTCTCACCTTCTGGCAGTTACGGACGATAGAAGGTATGCCCCCACCGAAGTAAGGAAAGTAAATTGTCGAGGCTAACAAAAACTATCCGGTTGTTTACAAACAACTGACGTATTTTTCGGATTCTTGATCTCTGTTTTCTAATTATGTTTTAGTCTTGAATTATCATGGATGATATCATCCACGTGAGCAACAAAACCTTTAACAGACGGCGTGAGTAACTATCGCTTAAAACATATTTTTCTGTAGCATACACAATGATGTCTAATTCAGTTTCAGACCTTTTATTCGTCTTAAGAGACCCGGGAACAGATAATCTTTTGATCTAGTTAAAAGTTATTTTAATGTGGCGTAATTGCACTTTTAGTTTTTATTTATTTGCAATCGAATTTAATTCTTTCTCAAATGCAACTTTAATTATCTTTTACATTTTATAGTATACAAGATGCCCACTTAAATCCCTTATATCTCCTCTTAACTTTTGAACGATGGTAGTTAAGAGTCATGAAAGTGTGTCTAGATACAATAAAATGTCTATGCGCTATGCTATGAATATACTTGCTGTGCTACCCGTTAATAAATTCCAGAGTTAATATTCTTATCTCGAAAACTGTGTAAAATGGGGGATTGAGAATGTTAGTTAGAAAGTTATAAAGGACAATCAATAAAGCTTTGATTGATAAAGCTCAAGCGTTTAATATTTAAGACACCTTAAGACCAGGAAAGTCATCTTATGCACATTATCGCCAAGAGAAAAACATCGAAAAGGCATATTTGTTTGTTCATAATTTCCTAAACTGTGACTTCACAGTGAATGCTGAAAAGAGAAAAAACCACTAGTTATGCAAGTTACCTTTATTTTCGGCGTTATCCGTCATCCAAAACACAGATCTAGACCCTTGTTTGAATTTTACTTTGTAGAATTTTAGGATATTAGCTGATACTCTAACACAAGAAAGAGTAATACGTTCAAAAAATCGTTTAAATAATCAAAAGTATTGTAATGTTGGCGGAAAAGTCATATACACTTGCGTTTTATTCAAACAGAAAAAAATATATTTTAAGTTGATTTTTTCGGCCTAAAAATAGCATTATCTCTTTTGGTCCATGTTCTATAACTTCATGATTTGGCAAAATGATAACAATCCAATGTGCATATTAACTGTTCTGTTGTTGGCAATTATGTGCTCAATGTGTCTTTTTGAATTTAATTAATAACAATCTGCAGCTTTGAAACCTATGCTTTTTTCCATTCTATATCGTTATTGGTGCAGGAACTGTAATTTCGGTTTTTTTAAATTAAAAGGATTAAGTGGCTCTGTAAATGATCTAATCGCATAACATGTAGTCATTTTACTATAACTTGACTCTATTTTCATGGTTGCAGCAGCCGTCTTTCTGAAGTTAAAAGGATTTAAGTGGGCACCCTGTATATTTTTATCAGAGTATCATTTTGAATATTTCATCCACTGGATATTAAACGCTTTTCTAAATGATATTTTATTTATTTCGCATTTGTCGTCTGCTCCTACAGTCATTATACTTTGATTATTATCATTCAATTTAAACATATTCGTATCATATTTTGGAGTTAGAATATAATTATCTTTATAGCCGTTACTTTTTTGAGGAAAAACTCATACATATCTATTTACCTCCGGTCTTCAGAATTTACAGAGCACAGTTTGAAGCTATGTGTTAATGTTATTTCCCTATTACACTTTCACAACAATGGATTCTTCCAAATACTTTGTTGTTGGTACATTCGGCAGTCAAATTTTATAGCAAACAAATCTACTGACTCTTTATCTCAAAATATATTTATGATAAATCTCTACTCTAGTGAAAACCTACTCAGCTATTATTATGTATTCTCATTCGTTTCCAATATTTCTGTATAATTAATTTCCTATATGTTTTGAATTTCTCATTAATTTAATTTAGAGATATATGCAATATTTTTTTATGCTTAACAATGCATTTTAAGGCATTAAACAATTTTTGCAACTTTTTCGTTCTGCCTGTTATTCTAAATAAATTTTAACATGTTTTTAACAATATTTACTTTTTGCATTTCTCTACATTCACAGTATGTTTTTCTTCAGATTATATTTGTGATTAATTTTAGTTTGTTTCGATAAAATTTTCAACATTTTTGTTTCTTCCTTTCTTCCGAATTCTTCCAGGTTTAAAATAGACTTTACAAGCAAAAATAAATAAATTTATTAATCAAGGGAAAGTAGATGAGAGTGAAAAAATGGGGAGGGGTGATTGCTTAACACAACAATCTTAAAACACTGATTCTACTTCTATTTTTTTCCAAATTTCATCTCAAATATCAATAATCTCACTAGTTTCATTTCTATAAATGCAATATTTTATTTTAATTCTATGCGCGCTCAAAACTTGTACATGCAGCGATATTTTATTTTCTTCGAAAAGTCGTATATTTCCCTGAATTTTATTGTTTCTTTTATCATCGAATTTCACTTAGTAATCAATTTAGTTTTCAATCACGCATCATAAGATTATGACTAAAGAAAATATCTAAACTTCCCCAAATCCCAAACTAAAAAGGATTTGGAAAAATATTCGAATGAAGTGGACAGTCTGTCAATACTTGAACTTATTTATGAACTAAGAATAATATTTCAAGGCAAATATATCTGTCCTCATAAAAATGTATGGTGAAAAACATCTGCACATATTTTAATTTTCCCTTCCAGTAGAGTCAATCACATAGAAAGTTTTAAAACATTCAGAAACATGCGAAGATAAAGAAAAGAAAAAAAAATCATATTCACTGTTGCTTTATTAAACCAGAGCAAGAAGGTACGAGAAAACACAAAACAACAGGTTTAGAGCATATCCTGAAAATTTTCTTAATCCATTAAAGGAAAAAATAAAAATGAGGAAATCAGGGCGTCGCTGTCAATTGTGAAGAAAAAAGGGATGTCCAGAAAATATTCTCGAGTTTTATTAATGAAGAGGAATTGAAAAAATAAAATGCACGAATATTTAACCTAGAGAAAAATTTACAAAAGTCATTATCTATAACCTGACTAATAACATAGAAGAACATGGTATTAAACTTCGCATCGATAGACCTAATGAGCTTATTAGTGAAATATAAATTTAGAGGGAGAAGGGACGATGCTTTTCAATGGATTTCTGATACTTTTCCGTCTACATTTCAATTTCTAAAAAAGGTATAAGGCAATTCTCCTAAACTTCCCAGCCTACTTAGTCCGAGAGTTCATAAGAGTTAGGCGTTATTTTTGAATATAAAAATGATAAATTGCCAATACCATCCCTTTTCTGGGAAAACACTATTCTAGCTTTATATCAGTGACAAAAAATGTAACAATAGCACACTATCAAATTATGGCAAAATTATCAGTTTTGATGCTCGCCACACTGCAGTAGATAGGACTTGCCATTGTTTTAGAAAGGAAGTAGAAATTTATAGGAGAAGAACGGTTTCCAATGAGATTCTTCGCTCCAATGCGAGTTCTTCTCTCTATTCAGTGAGATGCTTTTAATTTATTTCTCCATTGAAATTTTCATGAAAATATCCAAACGAATTTTTAGTATATGCAAATCAGTTTCAGCGAACCAAGATAGAAACAAAACATGCTTATAAAATCAGTTGACATACAAAAACTGGATACATTTTTTATACAAGAGCTGCACATAATAGATGAAAAATAGAGGTTATACTAAATCGTTGGAATGACACGTTGTCAAAAAATGGGAGACTGGGATTATATTCATCCCAACATACCTCAATTTAGTTGTTTTGTCAAAAAAGGAAACACGATGGCTATTAAAGTGACACAAGACTCAAAAGCTTTCACAATAATTTCTTCGTAATCTTCATCCATGCCAACTTCAGGGATGTTCAGAAAAAACTAACGTAATCAATATCAAATTTGTGCCTAATATTTGATAGGGGCAGATTTTAATATGTAGGTCAGTAAAACAATTACAGAAGTGTAGAATTTGTTGGAAAGCCCCATCAGAAACTCATTGCTGAGAAACACCTGTTCCTTCCAGAAAGCTGAAAAAGGAAACTCATTTTATTATTTCGGAGCATGAATAACGCTTCTAGATGCCATTACTAAGTGGAAAGTGCCGATGTAAACCATCAAAAGTCTTGTCCACAAGGGACAGATTCAAGGTTAAAACCATAGCTCATTTAGTGCACCAATATTTTGGAATTGTATGACAGATGATAGGCAAAAGGGAATTGTATGACAGATGATAGGCAAAAGGAGTTATTCTCCAAGCATCTGAAGACAACTTTGAGTTCACTGTGACGCGTAACAACACAAAAGAGTTTAGAAACCCAGCCAATTCGCATTAGACAAGCTTAAGAATTAGACATATAAAAATAAATTTCTAAATTCAATGGATAAAATTAGCTATGCCTTATTCAGCAAACTTGCCAGATGACCAACTATGTAATAGGGAAATCGATAAATTACACGGAAAAATATATTGAAGTATTTAAGCGTTATAATCTATACTTATAATAAACCTCAATATGTGTGTGTGCGTGTGTGTGTTGGCGCTATACAGGCCAGACCATTCAACTTACAGATATTAAATTTGGCACGTGTATACCTGGGAGGCCGGGAATGTGCACCTGGGGGTTATTTTTTTCGAATTTTTAATTAGAATTTTATTTATTTAAAAATTAAGCGAAATTTTGGCGTGTTTCTGCTATAACTTCCGAAAATATTACCACACAAAAACGATTTTTACATCAAATTAAAGATCAAACATTTATCTTTTAAATGAGGCCAATGTTTTAACCTTAAAATTAAATTTATATTCTTAAGGAATTTTTAAATAAATATTTTAACTATATTTTTCAACAATTTTTTTCGTACAAAATAAAAATAAAATTCAAGCTGCACGAGCACGTTTCGCATTCATGGGAAAAAATTAACTTTTATAAAGTGTTGCCATCACATTGATTAAAGCTCCAATTAAAAATAAATTAAATCTTTTTGGAAATAAAATCTGCAAAATATAATTTTCGCACATGTTTGTAGGAAATGAAACAAATATGAAATATTATTTTTTCTAAAAAGTAAATTCAAGAAAAATTATTTTATGATCTTTTACACTCTCTATATTATTAATCCAATAAATCCGTTTTATTTTAAGGCAAGTTTTGTTTAATATGAACAAGATATCCATTCAAATCAGGTAAACACAGCTAATTTGTAAACCTTTAGTAAGACACAGATTTGCTAAAATGGTCTAAATGGAAAATGATTATATTATTTGTAACTTGATTCAATAAATACTCTAATAAATAACAAATGTTCGATTTTACATAAAGCTTCTGCTGTGGAAATCACGATTAACAGAATGTTCTTGAAACACTAATATTTTAAATAAAAAGAGTTCATTTCCAATCAACTAAATCAATCACTTAAACTAACTGATTTATGAAAATTTGAATATCACTATTCAATAAAAAAAAGGATAATTTTAGATTTTCCATCGATTGTTTCAAAGAAAATACGCCAATCAGCGCGCTGGTTTCTCAAGATTAATTGGCCTAAGATTATGAAAATGTTGAGTTTTTCTAAATTTTTAACATTCAATACTTCATAAATAAGTCTTAGTTGATCGTGGAAAATAGAAACATTCATTCATTTATTTCATTCATTAAACATTCATTCATTTATTTTAAAATTTGGTTTGTCCAGAATATTTCTCAGAATATGATACCTTACTGCATTAAATTTAGACTTCATAATTTTTGAAATATATTTATAGGCCGGGGCAAAATATTATTATTGATTTCATTTCAATTCTTTTGAAAGCAAAACTAAAAACTAAATTTTATGCTGAATCTGAGGAATTTTTGTTGAATTATTCTTTGAGATATTACATAAATTATGAAACATTTTGTAGTTCACATAAAGACTTAAATATCGAGCGATTCTGTTTGCAATACTCATATTCAATAATAATAATAATAAATAAATAACAATAAAGATGATAAAGAAAATAAAACGCTTGGTTTTATTAAAAAATATCTTTATATTAATTGCAAATTCATCATTTCCACTTTAAATTAAAGTTGAAGTTTTACCGGAAACGACAACAAATTAGCAAAATATATATAGTAAATTGAACGAAACGATGTAAACAACAGAATAAGTTTGGTATGACTATCAAAATTTGAAGATTAAAAATGTTTTGTTTGAGAATCTATTAAGAGACCAGTTACTTAAAATATTTAATTGAAAATTTTGGCGAGCGGTAATACTAGCGAACTGGCTGGTCGCCAAAGGCGGCTAGTAGATAATAAACTAAGTTGGCTACTTCACGTAACGTAGAAAAGAAAAAGCCATGGTACAATATCAAAACCTATGCAGAATATCAGGAAAAGGAGAATTAATGAAAGCATCTGAAGGATTCTTTACGAATTAGTTATATAAAGAACATTATGACGCATTCAAATTATTCTGATATGTATGTTCAAACATAATTAATTTTTCTGGAGATAATGTATTTTTAAAAACTTATAAAATATATTAATATACCAAGAGATATATATATAGAATTTATAGGTTGATTTTTACACTAGTTCTTAACCTGTGTGTTTAAAATGCCCTAGAAAACCGTGCTATGAAAGTCACACAAGCCGATAAAAAATTGCTAATTTTACCCATTGTCATTTTTTATTTTTTCATATAATTGTGGAATTTTACATTGCGATTTGAGAAGAAAATGTATGTTCCAACGCATTTACTTTTTTCAATGATAATATATTTTGTAAAATTTCTAAAACATATCTATATATCAAGAAAAATATCTGCAAAATATATTGACAGTTTTTCATACTAATACATTCATTAGAAAATTTAATTTGAGTGTAAATTAAATCCGGTCTCGTAGACCACACCTCCCCGGCTAAGTCCTAAAATTTCACCTCCCCAATTAAGGGTTAAACAGATAATATAAATGCTTCCCTATTCTTTCACTGTCAGGTGGAAGGGAATATATTTGTCAGGGATGCCGATTAATATATGTATAGAACGAAGTCTCATGGTTCCAGTGGAAAGTCTAACACACGGACGAAGTCTAATGAATAATGAATAGCATTCTTTCGAAATGGATCTTCCTTTTTTCCTTAAAATACATGGAATCTGGATTTGAATATGACGTTTAGTGAATTGTGACCAGGCGTAAGAGATTGGGCTTAAATCTATTGACAAAATTGAGGAGAAAAATCCAAATGAAAGAAGTTTGAAATTTCATAGGAGAGAGATGGAAATATGTGAGAAGAAAATTTTTGAAACAAACCTGGCATGACCTTTGGAATTCTTATAAAAGCTACTTTGTATTGTTTTATTTCGTATTGGCATTTCTTCAGTAACCCGACTTTAAAGATGTAGATTTAAAAATCGTAATCCCATTTATTTGTTTTTTTAAACCTATAGATGATGTACTCTCATAATATCTACTTAATTTACAAATTATATACTCAATTATTCAAGTCTTAATAAAGTAACTCCACTGTTCGCGATGAATCGACAACTACGTTGCACGCCGAAGTTACTTGCTTTTTTTTTCTACTCCAGGATACTTTTTTTTTCTTTCTTAGTATTACATAAATAAACAAAAATGCACATCAACAGATTAAAAAAAAGTGTATGTTATAGCTTTTATAGGAATGATTTTTACTTAATATGGCATATAAAAATGTAACGAAAAAAATAAAAAGTTTGAAAGCAAAATACATACTTTTTCCACATATCTTTGAAATTTAAAAACGCTATTTGGTTTCATATAGACATGATAGAAACTATGCTGTAGGCCATTTAATTACAGAAAAAAAAAGAAGAAGAAAGATAAACTTTATCTGATCATTAGTTACAGAGATAATGGCTGTTCCGTAAATAGTGGTACTTTAGAGAGATAGTGGTTGGAAATAGTGGCAGGAGGGAACTCCGGAGGGTCATTTGGAGGCTTTTGTAAAAATACTCCTCTGAAAGTTGTCCATCAGTAGAGTGAAATTAGGTATTACATTAATTTTTTTTTCTTTCAAAACCTTTATTCACTGAACTACTATGTTCAAGTCCTCCCCTTCATAATTTCTTCATTTCAGTATCCGATCATATAATAACTCATGTTATATGCTCATGTTGAAAAAATATAATGCTCATGTTGAAAAAAAGGTAATCAATGCGTTATGCAACAAAACGTCCACAAACAGTCTATTGGCCTTTTAAAAAGTCTACAAAGGAAATAAAATATAATGATAAAAAATATCTTCAGAAATAGTTTATCAAGAACATATTTTTAATGCGCTTCATTGGTGATAAGAACAATTTTCTTTCAGAGGAACATCGGGGTGAACTAGTCGTTTTGAACTGATTTTGAAGTACATCAACTCAAAATTCGTTCAATTTATTTATTATATATAATGTATTTTTATTGTCTTACATTATTATTATTTTTATTGTTCTGTGTGTCGTTTATTTACATTTTTATTGCTCTGTGTGTCGTTTATTTACATGTATCTATTTTGTGATATATCTTTTATTCTATACTTTTCACAGTTATAGTTATATTTTTCTTTAAAAAATGATATTAATCTGCATGCATCTAAAAGTAAATGGAGCATTTGGGTTCTAAAAATGGGAATAACTGCAATGTAATGCAATATAAGGCTTGTATAGCTCAAGATAAAGCAACAAAAATAATCAAATGTTTTTTAAAAAATGTCGTGAAAAATAGAATTTCATACAAAGATTACAAAAATTGTCTATTTCATAATAATAAGTATTATCGAACTATGGAATCATTTCGTAGCGTTCCATGTTTAAATGCCTACTATATAAAAAATATATTCTTAAAAATCGACACTAATTTATGAAATTGAGATTTTCTGATGAAGAATATTGTGAAGTCTATAGATGTCTGAAAATATGATACAGAGCTGTGAAGTCTATAGATGTCTGAAAATATGATACAGAGCTGTGAAGTATATAGATGT
>JAPMOR010125260.1:351816-373830 GCA_026543865.1 Argiope aurantia
CTGAAAATATGATACAGAGCTGTGAAGTATATAGATGTCTGAAAATACGATACAGAGCCAAACATGAGAAACAAATAATCATGATTACGCACATTTAATCTTTTATCTGAATTTTAAAATAAATTTTATTAGTCGATATTAATATAAAATTTCTTCCTGATTTATTGAATCTTTAGAAAAAAAAAAGAGAATAGTGATAATCTATTTATAATGGAGAACTTTCAAAGATGTGATCTATCGAACCCATATTTTAGAAAGTGCACCATAACAAACATAATATCCTTCTTCTGAATTTTTAAAGGCAAAAAAAAATATTATTCAAAATATAAGAGGTTTTAGCCTATCTCCAAAACTTCCTATATTTTCTCACTGTTTATCCTGAAAACAATACCTTTTCCATTAATCATTTTAGTCCACTTTTCTGAATTGCTTATTTTATTATTTTTATTGCTAAAAGCGCAGATCACAAGATTTCATTTGAATATTCCTCTATATATTCCTATTCATAAGGCTTTCTGAATCTCATCATACATGTAGTATTACCTTTCTTGCCATCTTTTTTTATTTTACTACCGTTTGTGACAATCACTGTTTCAACCTAAATCGTTTCGGAGCATGCTGTCAAATGAGATCATATTATTCATCTTTATTGAGACATTATGAAAATGGATCCGCCTCATTCTGTTTTAGCATCGATTCCCAGATAGAAACTAGATCCATGAAACTTTCCACCGTTAAATCAATCATATGTTATCCAATAAATTAGAATTTTTTGTTTTGTATCCAGATGCCATAGGTTGAGTGAAAACTGCTGTGCTGTCGATTTTTAATTTCTTTAAGATACGGTTTTTTATTTCTGTAAGATTCTGTAAGACCTTGCCATTCATTCATCGACCAGATCTAAATGCACAGATCAGTTATTTCAAATTAGATCAGGTATTTTAAACGGAAAACATCCAAAGCAGCTTGACTGCGTGTTATAAAACTGTATCATATCTAAAATAAAGTCTGTCGAGCTTTTAAATTCTTTTCTCATTTTCTTCTCTTTTACTTGTAGGAAAAAAGATAAGAATACTAATAAAAGTATAATAATAAAATATTAGATCTCAAGATTTTGATTGATATTCACGTTTCATATGATGAATATCCATCATGAATACAAAAAATTCTGTTTCAGTATTATGATGGTCTGTCCTTGAAATCGATTTCTCAAGAATGGAGGGATCTAGACGAATGATATTAGATTAGATATATAGTTTTAAGAGAATCAAGGCGAGATAATTTAGATCTGTTTAAAATGTTAGGTGAAATTCGTCGACAAAGCATTTGTCCATCAGCAAGGATGTGAAAATGATAACTTGAATTAAAACAAAATAAATGGATGAAATATCACATAGTGTTTTATCACTAGAATGTTTAGCCTGCCTCAAGTTTTGGACGAAATTCGTCATAAAATTGACTGCTTGTATGTGCATCTGCTCTTGAATGCTGTAACTCCAAACATCGACAAGATGAATATCTGTGAATATTATGATAAATAGCAGATGTCTAATATTAGATGAATATTAGTCGACTAATATTAAATGAATATAAGTGAATTATTAAATGAAGTTGTACATTTGTACCAAACTTTAGGCAAAATCCGCTGGAGGATAGAATATCTGACTGTGTGTACAAATGATAATTCAAAAAAATATAGCTGAACGAAAATTTGATATGTGGTATTAATGTCAAAATTTTGTTCTGCGTCAAACATTGGATAAATCACAGAACAAAAAGTTATGAAAATTTCATGATTTATTTTCCTCCCTGAGAAAAAACTTTAAAAAAAAATCCTTCTCCATATTGCGGGAGTAAACTCAACAGTCGAGGAAAGAAAGCTGCCACTAGGTGTCATGATTTTCGAAATATATGGATTTTCTCTCCATTTGTGTTCAGGATGAAATATGTTTTCAATGAAAAATATTTTTACATAACACTCTTTTATGTTATCATAACTTTGAAATAATATTTGAATATAAACCATGCGCCAAATATTACCAGATATTTATGACTATACAGTGAGTGAACAAAATAATGGGAGCACGTCCATGATATTTGCGAAAGGGTATCGTATTAATGAGCCTCAGAAGTTGCCATCATTTTTATCTATGCAAGCATTTAATCTGTTAGCATACCTTGAGAAAGTTGTAATGCAGTTGGAGTTACTATGAATTTCATATTACTGGGTAGAACGTCTCACGAACTGTCAGTGACGACAAATTATGGCCTCTCATTTAGTTGAATTATTAACGACTGTGACAACTAATATTATGGGCATTTTTTAAAATATTCCATCGAAAGTCGTGATAGCATCTCTATGTTAGGAAAAATAGTTTCAGAAGATAGTAATTATAGATAAAAATTAAAGCTTAGATGAAGAGATTGTCGATGTCAAAGTGTATATTGAACTTCAAAAAGAAGGAGACAGAAAAAAATGGTCGCAGAACCCAGCCGTCATCAGAAAATTGCAATTTAAAAAGAAAGCAGTTTGAACCAAACGATATACAGGAAAAAATCTATAACATAGCATAATTGAATGTTCTGTATCCACATCAGTAATCTTACTGGTGTGAATCCAAAACATTCCTTCAAGAAGTAGCATCACCAAAACCTAGTAAAATAAAACCTAATAAACCTAGTAAAGTGAATGAAAGTATACGATATAATGGATAATCTTTCACATTGTTTCCTACAAGAGTAATTGGTCAAGTAGGGAGAATGCTTTTGCAAACGTATGGTTCGGATTAATTTCTATCTAGTGTGAAGCATAGCATCGATATTATTATGGCATTTTGGACTGTAATTTCATGGTAATCATCCCTATTATCAAACTTGTAAATCGAAAATACTGTGAGTAGGTATGTGAATTCATCTATGTATTCTCGATCCTTTGTTGCAAATTGATTTGCATTTGCGTTTGAAATACGAAAAAAAAAACCTTTCAATTTTTCTCTCATTTTCTTTTTGAAACATCTATTTTTGTAAAAAATCATTTATAATTTTCAAAATAAGTGTGGTTGGGTTTAAGAAATTGTTCATCACATCATACGGATGCAGAAAAGACAACCGTGTATTTATACTTAAACAAAAGATTAAATATGTAATGGTATTCAAGAGAGATAGAGCCATTTCTTGGTTGGAAACTATAATTCCTTTTCCAATTCCTGTGCATGAAACATTCATTCAAATATGAATGTTTTACCTAATTCAAAGTTTTCCACTCACTTTATTAGCTTTATTAAGTAGATTTAATTGATATATTTAAACATCAGAAATTATTAAGTATTCTTTTGAATTAATGTGGTAAAGTTGAACTTCTTCGGTCATCACAGATTAGATTAAAATAATGAATTTATTACATTAAAATTTCTAATTTGTATCTTTTGTAAATATAGTACTTATACCTCTCTACGTATGCTATAGTAGAATTGATATTTTTGATGAAAATTACCATCTTGCAAAATCTGTAGTATTTTCGAAAAAAAATATTCAAACTGATTTCTTTGAAATTCTTTATCCACCAAAAAAGGAAGCCCTTTCATCATCTGTCACTCTGAGTTATTCTTAGACAGAAGTTCTTTAACTGTAACGAGTTGGAAAAATTTGAAGGAATTCTTTAGTTTAAAATTATTAGAATTTTATGTATGAAGAATCCTTTGATTTAACTCATTGAATCAAAAAGTTCCTGGGAATGTGATCTCAAGTATACAGAGTATTGGTTTTGATTTTCAAAAAATATAAATGTCGCATATGTTGAATTCAGAGTTTTTGTATTTTTGTATAAAGTTTTTAAGATATGAAACAACTCAAATTTCGAACTTGAAATAAAGTTCTCAGCTTTCATTTTAACATAGAAACTCTAATGTTATATGTAACCCAAAAAAATCCTCCCTAAAAATATTTAAGGTTCTAGATTAACAATTATAACTTTTTAAAATGTGGGAATTTTTCCATTTTTCATTTCAGATAATAATTTTAAGTCAGATAATGCATTTATTTTTTCAACTAATAACAACGCATGACTTGTTTTATAACCAAAGATAAATAGATAGATATTCCTTAACGCAAAAATGAGCCATTTATCTCTTTAGTTAGTTTAGAAACTCTTATAAAATATGAAATGATACGGAAACATTCACTTGTTTTTAAGTAGGCCCTCTTTAAGAAATGTATTTCAAAAGATTACAGAATTTTGAAAATGAAAATGAAATTTCCAATAAATCTTTAATTTTATTTACTTCTACAAGAATATTTCCCATCGCAAAGCATTACTCGAATGTCTATTGCCAAAGTGAAAAAGGAATTTCTTTCATATTCGTTTTGAGAACAGATATTTTAATTAAAATTCTGTAAATTGTAAAAATTGTTTATTCCTAGTCAAGAAAATAGCCTTACATTTCTCAGAATATCCTATTTTTGCTATTTTCATTTAAATGCACATGGAACATTTAATTTTCTGTACACCACTTAAGGATTGAATTAAATGTGCTCTTCATATAACAGGCATTCATTTAATAATTTAGCAAGTTTTTGATACATGTTAATCAATTGCGTATAAAAGTTGCATGCTTTGCATACGTATTATCTAGAAAAATGTCGAAGGATATTGAATTTCTTTACTTAGCGTAGAATACAAAATATATAATGGTATGTGTAAAAGGTGATACATATTTCAAGGAATAAGTAATATTCGACAGAAAACTTCAGCTTTTTAAATGTATAAGTTATTTATAAGATATTCTACTATTATTCTGATCGCGTGACACATTTTTCATTGTATATAATGGACTCACATATATATAAACAATGAATGATGGGAACACAATAGGTTTATTTGATTATTTTTAGGGCACCCATTTAACTGATTCAAAATGACTTAATAAAGCCTATATTTAAGAGCTTCTTTGGTAATATGCTAATATAATAGACATGCATGATGAGATTTAATAATCTTATAAGATAATTAATATTATTATTCATATATTATCAATCATCTCATGTTAATAATATCTAAAGCAATCAACTGTTTTTTACATATAGAAGCGCCATAGTTTAGAAATGTAATGGAAATGAATTTCGCAATAAATACACGATAAAAAAAATTTGATAATGTTTGAATGCTATTTTAAATGCTATTGTAAATTCATTAAATCTTCTTTCTTCGTATGAATTTTCCAGATAATTTTTTTTGTATTTTATGTCTTCGAAACTCACTATCCTATCAACATTGAAGTTTAATAGGTCTAATGTATTTTCTATGAATATTTTTAAAAAGCTGCAGTCATTATTTTGAATATAATTTAACCATATGAGAAGTTTGATGCTGTGATGCACATAGGCACCATACCATTTTTGCATCATATCCAATAAACTCAACTAGCATATGACCAGAATTACAGAGGGATTATCCACTAATTCTGAAGCACCTGGTATAGAGTGAATAAACGGCGTCCTGACAGCAGGAGCTGGGAACCTGAGGGGTATCATTTAGCCTCCTCCTGTAACAGAGGTATCATGCAACTCCTCTTGTAGGAGGTGAATTCAGTTCCTGGAGTGGCTTCTCACCAACGCATTCATAGTGCTCTCCACTTGGTGGGGGTCCAGAGAAGGTTTAAAGACCATTTGCCATTCTGTGAGACTCAGAGGAACAGATGGAAGTTTATCAAATCAAAATCGCAAACTCAATGGCATAGCGTTCATGAAGGGAAAAGTGACGCTTTTACGCTTTTAGTCATGATGCAGAAAGTGGAGGGCATTCACATATTCTGACAAAAGGGTTCTACTTTTTTTTTTTTTTTTACAATTTTATAAACTGTTTTTCCTGAATTTAACTTTTTAGCAAAGAAAATTTCTTAACTATTGAAATAAACCGTTTATTACTTAATAGATGTTTATTAATATTTATAATTCTTGTGTTATGAGATGTTTATTTTGATGAAAACATCTTTGGATAAATTAATATTTAGTATCATTTTTTGGATTAAATATAATTTTAGATAAAAAAAAGTCTAATTTTAATAATATGTTTCAATATTTAGAAATTCCTTTCACTGATTTTCGGCTTTTTTTTAATTGATGAGCCCTTGATGGGTATAAAAATTTAATCAATGATAGTTAGTTAATAAGGCTTAATTTGTTTCATTTCATGCAAAAAGAATCACCTGAAAATCTATTGAGAATATCATTTTATTACAAGCAGGCAAGCATAATAATACAAAACCTTTGACTTCGTCAGTATCACGTGACAATGTGCAAATCACAAATACTTATTCCACTGGTATATTTACAAAAGCGGCAATCAAGAGCAGCAAGTTTACAATATCAAATCACCTTCACTACAATATTAAATTGTTTACTGATCACTAGAGATGAGAATACACAAAAATGTCCATACTATCGTAGACGTTACAAGCACTCCTACACCAACCACAAAGCATCGCTTCCATTGAACCTGGTAAGTAATTAACAACAGGGTTACGCCACTAAATATCATGCACAATACAATTCACAGATACACACACACACATATATATATATATATATAGGATAGTAAGTATGAATATATGTTCAGTACTTGTCACCATAAACTGACTTTTGGAAAGATCCACCGATATAGTCAATAATTACTTTGCGGATTTCCAGCCGGTTTTCAGTCCTGAAAAAGTAACTTTTTTCGGTGTAGGTGTGCAGGTTAATTCAACATACGGAGTCACTGCTCTCATATTCTGTCATGTCCTGTCATCCTTGCTGCTAATATCTTCTGACTTTCACCGAAGCTTGAACATTTGCTCATTTGAAAGGAAATAGTAAAATAGTCGTTATACAAAAATCTCAACCTTTTTTTCTGTAAGTTTTTTAAGTTGTGGTATTGGTACACAAAAGCAATGTTTTTGTACATGAGAGACATATATATAATGTATGTTATGTGTTTATATCGATATATATATCTGTCAGCAGGTGTATGTGTATATATATATAATCATGTATGTATTGAATGTTCACATTCGGTATATGCCATATTTGAAACGATTTATTGACCTACTTCTCTATATATTAATTTAATTTCAATTACGTTTAGCAGCTACAAAGGTAGCTAGCTATACATGTTGCTTTTGCAGTGAGATGCTTTGACCTACAGCTGATGTGATTAGGGTGAAAGGGTTACAATTTTCTCTATGCACCTAGCAGTAAAATAGATACTATCTAGCTATGTATTCTCTCCGATAATTTTTGATACGAATTTCCTTTTGGTGTGTAACCATCTCTTTATAATAGCAATGTAAAACTACAATTTCACTCATTTTGTTATCGCAATAAGTTGTCTTTGGATGTAGAAAAAGGGTAAAAGTGCGATTTCAATGGAGTTGGTGCATCGACTCTTTATCGTAATGAAGCTCAGAATAGCAACAGTATAGAAAAACCGCAGATTGGACGAGTCTACGTAGTCCTAGAATGACAGGCTGTCCTCTCCTATCCAATACCTGCAGCAATACGATACATTGATAATAATCTAACCTACCACGTACCATGAATTCGAATTACAAACGAACACATGGGAATAAATTAGTGTAAAAGTCAATGAATGACACTAACAGCTCTGTTTCTTCTAAATAAAACAATTATCCAGTCTTTCTTGAAATCTGGAAACATTTATGAGTTAATACACTTATTCACGTACAAATAAACACATATGATATTTAGTCAAAAGGATTTCACAAGTAGTTCTGAAATCCAGCCATTGTCAATTTAAGGGGAAAACCTCAAGTTGCGAGTTTTAAACTCGTTTCGAATGACTTAAATACTTTTATTTAGTTTTGGCATTAAAAAATAGCTTTGAAAAATTTTGTAAGTAAATAAATTGGATTTTACTCGATTTTAAAATAGTCATAAAATATAATCTAGTTAGAGATTATGGGTTTATGTAAAGCTTCTCAGTTTTTCTATTGGTTAATGTCAGCCTGATAGAAATTTTAATAATCTAAAAGAGCCATAAACAGACTAAAAAAGCTAATTAAACCATATATTATAATTTTTTTAATATATAAATAATATTTTATGGAGTTTATTGCATTCAGTTGCAAATATCATTGTATTAGTAATTTTTAAGGAACAAATTACAAAAGGAAAGATAATTTTCGCGAAACATTAACATCTCAGTTTAGAAAGTTTGCAGTTCGGATGTGTTTTTATATTTTTAAAGTCTGATTCTTTTACTAAAATATTAGCAACATATGGCATGAAAAAGAACTTCGCAAAGAATTTTTCTTATGAGTTCGGTTAATCTAAAAGATACGGTTGGAATTCATTCTTGAAGAAATTGCTTATATGTAAGGACATACTCAGAGCAATATGACTACATTTTTTGCCAATTATAGAATATAAATCATATAACTATCTTTAAGTGGTATGTAAAGTAGTCATCCTTTTCCACTGCAACTCATATCAATGTTTTTTCTGCTAACAAAAATTATAATTACTCTATCCTCTTTTGAAACGAATTGTAGTCTATAAGTTCTAAGTAAAATCGTTTTTTCATTGAAATGTTATTACCACGAGTGATTTCAGAATATCTTTTTCTTTAATGCCTTCATTAGATTAAGACAAGTAAGTTGACTCATGAACTTTTCGAATGTACGAAGCTATATGGTTACTTAATATATTTCAAAGGTGATCTCTTGCAATTTTGAATATTATTTTTCCTTTATTATTTTAATTCAAAATTAATTATTCCTTAATTATTTTAATTCATAACAATTGTTAGAAAACGCATCTAATGATTAACTGGTCTATCTATTTTATTTAAATAAATCTATGATAAATAGCATATCATCACAGTATCTGTAATATCATATTGTTTTCCAAGCTATCATCTATGTCTAAAAATTAAAACATCAAAAATAGATATGTTTTCTAAACAACGACATAAAATTCATCATCGACGGAATTTTAAACTACCTTTGAGACCCTTTATTTAGCTGTCGCCACTTTTTTGCGTTTACGTTTCCAATTTTCCCTTCATCCAAATCTTTATTTGTATTTTTTAAGTAAACGTTTTTTTATCATATCTAATCTATTACTTTTACTGTTCATCGTCTTTTACCCTGTATAAAAATGGTATATGAGATGACACAAAATATTACAAAGAACTCCACTCAGTCCTCTTAATAAGCGATTATATAAACATCTGTAGGATATTAAAGACTAAATGGCTTCTTTACTTCTGTTTTAATGAAAAAAATATCTACTGATAACATAATATTTCATGAATCCTGTAAGATTTGCATTAATTTATTTTCACGTAAGCAATTGCGGTCTAAATGCTTGTGCTTGGTTGTATGAAGAGCCTAAAAAATGTAGATGAAAACAAATAAAATTATGTTGGTGCAAATCTTTTAATATTGGATATGTGTGCATCATTCTGATGATCCACTAGGAGATGATTTTTTGCAGCCACACAAGTTAACAGATACTGAACAATCATTTCTACAGTAAATTAAACAATAACTAATGCAGAAAAGATGTAGAGTGCAAGTTTACCTTATGCATTTTTTGCCACTTTAATACAATGTTCCGTAGTCAGAAATATCTTAGTAATGTTAATAACGAATTTCTTGATTATGAACAAACATATCAATTTAAGAAGCAAGAATTGAATGCTTAAACACTTTTAGTTCTGTTATTTGCATCTTTTTAATAACAAGATGCTGTAAAATTTAAATTGATAAGCATGAAAAAATGCCATTCATTCTTCAGTATTATAAAATAACTAATTATTTATTGTCAAATTGAAAAGCTGTCACCGACACCGAATCAAAACATGCTCAAATCTACTTTTAAAAGGTTTGTTAGTTGTGTTTTTTTTCAGATACTTAAAAAATGAGATTTAAGAAGAACTTTTAAGAACTTAAACCAGAAATCTTCTAAAATTGATGGAGGTTCAGAAGCTGAGGACCTTCCAGGAAAACTACAAAAGTTTCATTTATCATGAAAGTAGCAGCAACGAAAAATCCAAGTCTTGGTATTTTAATTAACTTGTCCTCTATAAATGGAAGTAATTGGAATTGTTTTACATATTTATATAATTAATAGTAATCTTTTCGAGTTTATTGCTTGTGTAGATCAATTACATTAGTGAATATTGGTAATTACCATAGGATAGTGGTGAATTACCAATAAACGTAACATGTTTGCTCTAAGTCAGTAATTCATAATTGTGCTGTAGAATTGACATGAAGCTGCATGTACAGACTGCAGTAGAAAAGTTCTTACAGTACAAAAATGTTAACATTTTCAATGCTGATAAAGCTCAGAATGAAAATTCTGTTCTCTGAAGGATCCTAATAATAAAGCAGTTTGGATCAGTTATTTTTCTCAACATACTCTAAGGAATTTTTTAATTAACAAGAAGTGCTACTCTTATTTAATAATATATATTTAACCAAACCGAAGTATTTTTTTAATAACTAAGTTAATTATTCTAATACGTCGATTCAAATATCCTAAAAGATAAACCCCTTTACATTCTTTAATATTATTAGATAAAATAAAACAGATTTTGAGTAATTATTTTTGAAAAATAGTTTAAATGAAAGTTAATTATTGTTGATTATTGCCTCACATCAATTTGACAAATTAAATTATGTATAGTTAATGTGATATCATAACTGTATACTTTAATGTATTATAACTTTGTATGGTTCCGTTTCTTGTTTTATTGAATAAATTTACTATACTGTTGGTTTCTTATTTTGGCATTTTTTATGCTTGCAAAATTTATTCAATTAAAATCACTCTTTGTTCCTAAATAGTAATTTTAAATGAATTATAAATATTTATTTAATTTATTTATTGTCCTTAAATTTTGCCTCATTTTTTTCTTTTAAACTTTTGTTTTGATGATTGTAAGAAAAAGTTGTGTTCTGACCCACTTTTAATCCTATTGGGAAAATAAAACATCCCTTTGGAGAAATAGAAAGCTGCATACTAATTAAAGTGCTAATCACTATGTAGCTCAAAGTAAAGTTTAAGCTTCATTTCAGAAGATGATGTAAATGACAGTTTTATTTAAGGCATAGAATTTATGAAAAGCTCTTTACAACGGCGCGCATCCTAAATTTGATATCTTTCCATCTCTGCTGTTCAATGAATATTATTTATCATAACGTTTCAGTATAAAACACAACTCATTTCTTATCATCAAATCATAGAGTTCACTTCTTAACTTTAAAAAAAACTATTAGGAACATAGTTTCTTTAAGTATTTGTTCTTTGCACCGCTTAATGCATTAACAAGGTCAGTTCATACTCTAATTGTAGAATACTAGCTGATCGTAAAACAGATTTCCATTAGAATCATATCTTTTTCATCATAAGCTGGGCATACTTTATCGTAGCAATAATGCAAAGTTATTCCGCCTCTTGATGGAATGCAATATTGGAAATAATTTTTATTCTATTATAATCTTGATTTTTACCTAAAATTTCAAACTCTTCTAATTCATTGAGGTTATAAGAGATATTCATTACTTAGTGATGTATGGCGATTTGAGAATTGATGATTTTATGAAATCGTAACTTATACTAAATGCCTGTTTTAGAATATATGGAAATTTGAAGTTTAGGCTAAATATTCTCTAAGTAGTCTATAGAAATAAAAATAAAAAATATTTGGAATTTAAAATAGATAGCTATATACTTTAAGCGATTCATAAAAGCTTTTAAATGTGCAGACAGTATTGATCTGAAATCTGGAAATTTTCAAAGATTAAAAATAAAAATTAAAAAGAATCTTAAAATATGCGCACAGTACCCATAGCTTATTATAAAAAGGATATGTAACATAAATTAGAGATTCACTCTTGGTGTTAAGTTCTTTTCAGGCAAATCTTTTCAAGTTACAAATTCAGATAAACTTCGAACAATAAAAAATAAAGGAATTCAACTGATAACTTTTATCCGATGCACAAATTAAAATACACAATTTATAAATGTATAAATATATACATATATTATATGATATTTCACTGGTTTCATCACTATTCCTGTTTTGTTTAGTTACATAAGATTGTTAAAATACTGTCAGAAATTGATAAAAGTGAATTTTCTCATAAAAATATTTGTTACATCACAATTTAAAACTATACAAATATAAGCATTCAATGCACGCAATCATAAAACTGTTAATAATTCATATAAAAGTAAATGATATAAGCAAATGTATGTAAGATATTATTTGATAAACCATTATCTAGTTATTTATAAAAAAAAGGAAGCGTTCACTAATGAAGCATTGCTGGAATTAATAATGAAATATATTCTGAAAGAAAACTTAACACTTTTCTAAAAAATTATTGTTTATTTTTTAAATGAATAAAGTTAAAAGAATTGTGTTTGCTTATCAACTATTAAACTTATTTTATCTTAAGACTTGATCGCTTAGAGCTTAGAAAAATTTAATGTAACGGATTTTGAGCTAAGAAAATAAATAAAATGTCTAGTTTCTAATGGCCTAAAGAATCAATTTATTTAATTTAATCTCTATTATAAGATATTTATTATGCGAATCTTTTCTTGTTTTGAGCGCATTTTTCTCTTTTGTAAAATATAACTATTTCTTAAAAATCGCGGCTGATTTTAAGTTCGTGGTTTACAGAAAGTTATTTTTCTGAATGCTCAAAATATTTATCTAAATAACAAAATTTAGTGACAAAAACTGACAAAAATCTAGCAGTCCTTATATAATCTGCCTTGAAATAACAATGAATATGTTGATAAGCTCTGAAGAATGAGAAACCAGAAATAAGAGATTGTATCGTAGGGCTGTTACTGTGTGTACGCGAGATTAGATGTACATTGACATGAGATATGAATAGAACATAAACAAGTAACATATACTATCACGATCTCCACTGGATACTGAAGATAAGGGGATAGAAAATGTTCATCCTTTGGGCTAATTCCATTTTATTAGCCGAACGATTAGTAATGTTGGCGCGAAAGAAAATTCCAGAAGCCTTGAAAATAAAGCAATTGTTGTCGATCCTACAAAATACCATCGTCTTTCCATAGGGTATATGTTCTGGTTTAAAATTCAAAGAGATTCTTTCCCTCCTCTTGTGGTATCTAGACTAGATGCAACATATGACAGTGATGAGGTGACTGGTACCAAAATTAAAAGTGCGAAGTTCCCCGTAGAAAACAAACACACACACACATTCAACATACATTAAGAGCCTGGTGCTAATAAGAGGTTCGTGGAGAAGCGAACCTTCATGTTTTCTCTGGTATCTGTCCTTGGTGAGAAGACCAAAACCAAAGACCATGCACGAGAAGGGTCATTTACTACCCAATGGCACAATGCCTTCATCTAGTACATCGCTGATATGTAAATAAATGATCCAGTACATGAGATTGAAACAGACAAAACACACTGGGAAAACGACGCGGGAGTATTTGTCAATGTCGCTGGGGCTGACGCCAAAGAGCTTATTCGTATTCTTGTAAAAGGCTGCAGCGTCGTATTCATGACTTAAATTGATGGGATTCTCCAAGGTGGAGGTCTTAGAGGAGTAGCACTTTGGATCAACCATCTTCAAACGAACTTCCTGCAACAAAAACAAAATTCGAATTATTCCTTTGAAAACAAAAGAAACAAGTTATTAAGATCTGTTTACTTATTATTGTTTGACAAAGACATTTTCAAATTCAGTTACTACTCAAATAATCATAGTTTATTCATAAAAATTACACTTTTTAATTTCATTTTTTACAGAGCAGCTCCGATTTCATTGCATAGAACAAGTTGTTCCTAGTTCTGTTTCATAAAGAAGTAGATTAGTTACATACATATAATCTACATAGCAAATAATAAAGAAACTCAAAGGATATGAAAGATACATAATTATGAAAACATGAAGAAATTTCCATTTTATGAATATTTTTGACTCAGCTGTAATTTTTGAACCACTAGAGGTAAATGCAAAAAGCCAAATACAAAACAATATTACGAAAGGTATTAAAATATAATACATGGTTTATTGAATTACACTTACGAGCCCAATGAAAAGGCTTAACAAGTAATTTCATTGTTAAATCTCTTCGAATATATTGATACATAAGTGCGCATTTAGATTTTCCCATATATTCGAATTATTATGCATAAAAAAATGAAATTTGGTAAATAAAAATGAAAAAATAGAAGATTCAATTTTTCTAACTTGTTGAACTATTTATTGCAGATACAAAATATAATTATTAGATTAAAATAAAAAAAAATGCTTCGAATTTTTATTTTTCAAAATTCACCGTAGAAGAGATAAAAAAGAGTTAAGGAGTTCAGATGAATTCCTGATTGTTAATTCAGGAATTAGGAACTCGTGATTATTAATTATTATTCTATATCTGTTTATTAATTCAGTTATAGAGTTCAGGATTTAAATTTGAAACCAAAGAAAGGTGTGAATAGGTTTTCTACGAAAAACTGCATACCAAGTAGTTCAATTTCTGATTCCTTATATTAAAAAAGCATTTCTATGTTATTGCAAGTTTCTACTTAAAGAAATGAGTGAAAAATAAAAATTCACAGCAATTTCAAATTTAAATTACCGGAAATATTTCACAATTAAAATATCTTTTAGTTATTGCTTTATTGGACATAAGTTAAGAAGCTTAATGCAAAATAAATATTAAGGGTTCAAAACTCATATGAAAAGTATATAATGCCTGCTTCATTAGTATAAAAAATGATACTTTTACTGAAAAAAGAATTAATAATAATAATTATATATTACAATTGATACTGCCCAATTTCGAATTGTATGTTACAGTAGCTATCTTTCTGCCGTATAAAAAGATAACGAGATTTAAAAAATATTTTTGTTCTTAAGATCTGATTACTGGCTAAGGGAAAATAAAAGTGGTGCAAATTGTTAGTAATTTGATCTAAATTGTTCCGCTAGTCATAAAAGATTAAAATAAGGTTTACAAAAGCAACCTTCTTTATAACTCAGATTGCAAAGGTGTTCTGAGTTACTTTCTTTGAAGTTATTTGGACCAATTTAAGCTGCCTTTATTTCAGAAAGTTTAGAAGGAAACAATGCTGCTCTAAAAACTACTTAACATCAGTTGTCCAATTTTACTCTTCCAACCGTCAGCACTTCTATTTCGAGCGTTTCATTTTCTTGCACTTAACTGATTCATCTCAAATTGCTAGTTTGGACTAAAAAACGGAGTAGGAAATAAAATAAGTCTTTGTTATTTAAGATGTAATATCTCAATATAGAGCAAATAGTCTACTGAGTGCTAGTTAATGAAATTTTTTAACTCAGTTTTAGTATTTGTTTGAAAGATGAATAGCAAAGTAAAATGATGTAGTGTTTTTGATAGAAAACCGTGTTAAATCAAACAGATTATATATATATATATATATATATATATATATATATATATATATATATATATATTATTGTGAACATGTCATTGAACAACCAACTTTGAACTTGAAGCCAACTTTTTTTGAAAAATTGTAAAGAAATATAAATAAACATGAATTCACTCATCGAAAAAGTTTTTAATAGTAAGGACTTTTCAACTGCCCTTTACATATTAGACAAATTCCTATGCTTATGAGTAAGTATAAGAATATGTATTAATATTTGTTTTGCTTCTCGACATGGAGCGGCTGGAAGGAAAATTTCATCTTAAAAATGTTATGGTAGTCTTAACGGTTTTAGTTTTCCCAGACATTTATTGATGTGATGATCAATTTATGTTAGTAAGTTCCATATTCAGAAATTTACAATTCAAAAATTTAATTTTATGAAAATTGAAACGCTTTTGTAAAACAGCGAAACACACGCATCTATTTTTGTGTATCAAAATGACACAAAAGCTCATTAAAGCTTTTCTGCCCAAGATAATTTCCCTAAAATTTAAATCACTTTCTCCATATTTAATACCTTATAAATTAATTAAATTATGACGGTCTTCGCTTTGAGTTCTACAAAGAGAGCGGAAAGTCAAGTCAACCTTTAATCAGCTCTAAGAATCCGTAAGTATTTGTTAAACCATTCCATCCATTAGGAGTTAACTCTTTGTCCACCATTATCCGCAGCATCTCAGAATGGAGCATTTAAATTGCCTCGTTTAACTCTGCTTTATGAGAGAGCTTTACGCGAGTTCAATCGAAAGTCAGCTGCCGAGGTAGTTGGTAGGGTGTGCTTCGTAGTCGAGGCTTGTTGCTGTCTCTCGGCTTAATCCTCTGATGAGGAACTGACAGTAGGATTAAGGAGAGCTTGTGTTTGAGGTGATTACGGAGATTAGTGAAGTCTGGTCAAAGGACAATCGAGAATGCTTCACTTAACAATAACTCGTCATCCAACGCTAAGTACTAAATCACTTTCTGACGTTACCTATAGTGTTTCACTTCAATTACTTCAGCCACGTCGATCATTTCTGAATGGGTATTTCAGTGATTGAATAAGCTTCTAAAAACAAAGAAGATTACCTAGGTGCGCACCAAAGAGATCAAATTTTATGCGACAGAGAATAATCCCTGTATTTTAGTGTAATCACAGTCTTGATTGGAATGGGTTTGTGAGATTGGAAAGTGTAATCAGCACGAATTGCTGGAGAAAGATGCAAATCCTATAAGAAAACGGGTGGGACATATAAAATAAAATTTGAGCTTCCACATTAATTTTCTCATTCACAAATGACATTTTAATTAAAAAAGTGAAATGTAATTTGTTTATCGTTTTTAAAGTAAGAATATATCTTTTGAAGTACTACATGTATCGACATTTAAATTTCTTTGCAGAAACGCTTTTTCCTTAGTACTAACTTTCCTATAAAGTAGCCCTTATCGACGCAGGTAGTTTCAGACTGGAACAAACGGGAATCGTTCATGCGTATCATTTTTCAAAATAAATAAATAACAGGCATTTTTAAAAATGTTCTATAATTTTTTGTACTTTATTAAAAGTTGAAGTAAGGTATGCGTTTTCTAAATTGTAACAATCTACATATATTTTAAAGTAATGTACCGTTGTTTAATATTGCCACTCTTATTTTAGATTTAAACTACGACATTCGATGCAACGTTGAATAAATAAGGAAAAAACATATGTATTTATTAATGCTATCTATTCCCTTTGAACTTTAAAAAGATTTTTGCACTCACCTTTCATATTTTACTTTCAAATTTAAAATTCCATAGAATACCTTTTTTTAAAGATAATAAACCATTTTCTTGTTTATTTTAATACATCTCTTCTTTTGTATTATGCTTTTATATTACGATTAATAGAAGTTTCCAAAAAATTTGGAATAAGGCCTTTTTATAGTTATACCAAATTGTACGCTTTACTATTAAAAGCCGATACCAAATTATGTATTAAAAAGTATATCTATCAACAATCAATTTTGGCCAACAGCCATTATAGTTATTAACATGCGCTTTCTGGTCAAAATTCCGCATTCAGTATTTTTATGGCAAATGAAAAAGCAAGAATTATTTTTTTTTATTTACATCTGACTGCTTTAGTGACTGACTATTTTAACAATTAAATCAAAAGCATATCAGATTATTTGCACTCAATAAGTTTAAAAGAAAAGGTCAAAGAGAATGAAATTGAATTTACTGTTAATTCTTTGATTCCTATCTTATAATTCTGCTATTGCCGATTTTGGGAAAGAACTATTTAGATACAATGTTTGAAAGCAAGATATTTTTCAAAATGAAACGAACTGTTATTTATATGCTATCTTACAATTTGCGTAATGTAATTAATTCTACGTTTTAATAGTAAAACATAAACACATTAGTCTACGAAAGTCATAGAATGTAGTAGAAAATAGGTTGCAACCAACCCTGCAGATTTCACGGGATAAGAACTTAGGGTTAATAACAGAGATTAATAAAAATGAAGGATATTTTTATTCTCATTCGAAATATATTTGAAATTCAGAAAAACTCCCTTCCTCAGAACAACCACTTCAATTATGTCTAAAGGTGAATTGAACCTAGAGAATATTCGTAAAATTGTATAAAGCCATGATTAAGATTAGAATGCATTTTTATAGAGCTCAAAAGTGAAACTCTAACGTTCAGAAGTCTCTCTAAAGTAGTCTAATGCACCAGTTTATTTTCGTACTAAGCTCGTATCATAAACAAAATAAAAATATTTCAGTATTGCCACTTATGAAGCATATTATTATTATTATTATTATTTTGAATAAGTGGTCAACTATGTTCTTAAATAGTAGTGAAACATTATTAAATGAAGTTAAATGTAACTTTTAAATACAGAAATGTGTAATTTTAAGACTGTTTACAATAATGGCATACTGTCGAAGAGTTAGGAGTATTATCATTTTTTGAATGGTAACTGTACTACAAACGAAATCCTGAACACCTTATGAATATTAAAGCTTAAATATGATATTTAATTATTTAATTAATCTAAAGTTAGTTCATTTTCTAAACCAGTTTATTTCCTTTATCATGAAAATCATTTTTAGAATTTATAAAAATCATTAAACAGGGATTAGAAATTATTTTTCAATTAAATAATAATTTTCAATACTAACTTTCAAATAGTCTTAGTCAATATTATTAAAACTGTCTCTTGCTCTCTCAAATTTAATTGAATTCTCTCTTAAATCACTGCAACATTTAAAAAAACAATTCACTAGTTCGCCATTTCAATGTTGTTACTTAATTTAAAACTACAAAATCAAAAGTTTTACTTTTAAAATAAAATCTGAATAGTTTGTTAGTGGTATTAGAAAAAATACTTTTAAATAAATTTCTCTCTAAACATAGAACAAGCAAATTTAGAATAACAACAAAAAAAAATGCAGAAGAACTAAGCATTAGGTCGCATAAATTAAGAACAAGTCATATCGATTCTTATGATGATATCACATTACATATGAATATAAGCCCCTCCCATCATGTATAAAAATGTAATTTTTACCATGCTCTTTAAAACTAGTGATAGGGGTAGGAGGCGCACGAACTTATGGAAGTTACTAGTGCCATCTGTTGGCTTTAAAGAAAAGTTTTGTTCGGATAAGCAACAAATGGTTGCTGCGATGTCGGCAATGTGGGTAATTTCTTTGAAACATGTTAAGCAACAGGACAACAATATTGATAGAAATTCAATATAATTTTAATATGAAACCACAAAAAGAAAATATAAGACAATTTAATAATTCCATTCAGTAATAATATTGCAAGTAATAAAAAAAGAGAAATAAGATTAAAATTTGAGGAATTATAACATTTTTGTATAACCTTACAACATGAAAGAAAGCATAAGAACAAATTAAGAAAGGAATAAATAATTTCATCATGCATTCCAATGCATAAAAAAGGAGATGGCTAGCTTAACAAAATTCATCTTATCAATCCTTTGTTTGAAGTATTAAAGTTTAAATTTTGCGTATAATATCAAAAATTAATCTATATTCCTGCATTATAATTTCAAGATGCCATAGGCAGTTTTAATCATTACTATAGAAAATGATTGTTTATTACAGAATGTATATTTAAAAATGAGGAGCTTGTACCAAATAAATATGAAATGCGAAATAAATTCTAAAATTCCCCTTAAAATGTGTCATATCATATATATTTTCTAAATTCAACAGATTACTGTGTCCAAAATTAAGAATAAATAAATGTTAATATCATTCCTAAATTATATCTAACAAATTATTAACAAAATTTTATCTAAAATATGACTTTTTTGGATTTTGATTTACAGCTGGTAAGAAACATCTTATATTTTTTATTTGCAACATTTATTAGTTAATTATTTTTATATTTTATTAACTTTATATTAAACTGATTTTCGGGGAAAAGTGTATTTTTTGATAACACTAACATACACATTCATATAAATGCATTCATATAAATGCATGTAAATGTTAATACATTATTCGATTTTCCCATAGTAAATTTTTGGAAAGCATCAAGATGATAGAATTTGTGAAAGTTAAATGGGTTCAAAATTTAATTTTAACAGTAATTTTAAATATTAAGAAATTATAGACATTTCTCTGCAGATTATATTTTATTCAGAGTGGAGTTTTCTAGCTTTAACAATAATTACTAATCTTCTTCTAATCTTAATACCTCTTTAAAAGCATTTAAGAATTTTCTAAACAAAAACTCTAAAGTCGAAATATATATTAAAATGAGCAAAGTGTTTCATAAGACATTCTCTAAGTAAACAATGTGGTTTTATGTGAATTTAATACTGAATTCTAAAAAAAAGTTTAGGTCATTGTTTGAATAGAAATATATTTGAATTTTATTTTCCAGTGCATTTAGTTAAGTTAATGTTATTTATAGTAGTAACAGTTAAGTGTAAAATCATATTTATGAAACCTGTTTCCTAATTACGTTGATATAAACAGGAAAAAAATTAATTAAAAATTATATTACTTATAAAGGCAATTTCTTATTGAATGATATTTTACTGAGTTTGAAATGAAATAGGAAACAACAATCAGATATTTTTCGTTTTATTTGAATAAATATTTTGACTCTCCTTTTTATTATTTAAGAGACAACTCAAACAAAACAAGAATATAAAAAAAAAACCCTTTATCTTTGTTATATTTTCTTCCTGGCATTTGAAGCTGATAGATAAAAAAATAAAAAAAATGCACAGTCCGTCAGAATCCATTTTCGTATGACGTAGCACATGTGCTGATGCATAAGTAAGGGTATGCATGTGTTGCTAAGACAACATCGATGGCTATTGAACGATCTTGATTCAACAACGTGCGGGGAAAGAACCTCTCTTTCGTAGATGATTGCTACATATATTCTCGTCAGAATTTGGGAAGTATTGATATTTCACATCTTTAAATCTTATTTTCAAAGCGTTATTGTGAAATGAACCATATTCTTGATTTGCATCCATTTTTATTATAAATATAGCACACATTAAATCATTTGATGTGAGAGAAGTATAATTAAATTTACAAAAAAGTAGTTTTTTAAACACATTTTGATTAGTATATAATAAAGTAACAAAATTAATTTAATATTTTTTTAGCTTTTTTTAAATTTATAATTCCTTATTATAAATATTATTTAATCTTCAACTTTTTTTTACTAAAATTCATAACCAAATTCCTAATATGTAATCAAAATTTAATTATTTAACTGATAGGGCTTGAAAATATCAAATAAGTTTATTTCCACTACATAAGTATTCACAAATGCACAAAATTACAAAAGTCTTGTACATATCGAAGAGGGGGAAAATTTTAACACATAATTCCATTTTTATAAACACGAAATAAGTCAAGTTAAATAAAAATAGGTTACTCATTTCGCTTGATTTCATCTACGATAAATGCTGAACATGCATATAGACCTCGAAGAGAATTTTCATTACTGGACATTTAGATCTTATATGTGATATTTATAGTATTTATGTTAACAAAGAAAATTTTAATAATTATTGAAATTTCCGTCGAGTAAAAACATAGGAGCTTTTATACAAGTTTTTAAGTACTTCTCAAACACAAAAGTAGCATTGCAGCTATTACAGCTTATATGTTTTAAAACACATCTTGCTAAAGAATTTAACTCACCATATATACATATATATATATATATATATATATATATATATACACACACACACACATATATTGTTACAAATTTTCTGCCGGGGTTCATTTGGATAGTGGAAGTTATATGGTGTGGAGAACGCTCAATCAGCAGACGGTAGTAGAAAATAAAACAACGACGTTTATTTACACGAAGACACACAGGACAGCACAAAAGCGACAACTATATACAGCACAGAAGACGATTATCTTCACCCGAGACGTGTAGCATAAAACAGCACACACAGCAGCATACAACCAGAATCTACAGCAGGCAGTAGCTTGACTCCGGCGCTTCCGACTACTCTGCTCCGTCGATTCCGACTACTCTGTCTGGCA
>JAPMOR010125260.1:374230-385605 GCA_026543865.1 Argiope aurantia
TTATTTTCTTAAAACTATTGTAAAAGTTGATGGATACATCTGAAAGCTATTTGTTTTTGTGAGTTTTTATAGTTCTGCAACTTTAAAATGACTAATATTGTTTTAATACGGAAATTTTTTAAAGCAATATAACATTTTAATTTCATTACTAATCATTGGTTTGGTTGCAAAAAGCTTGGGAATTCTTTTAGTTTGTCACCAATACAGTATTTAAGAATATATAGTGATTTCTTTTAGTTTATAAATCCTGAGACAGAAAGTATAAAATTAGCAATCAAAACATTAGAAAGAAAGAAACAGAATGTTGAAAAATTAAATATGTTGCATCAAGTATTTTTTGTGCATATTATGGATATAATTAAAGAATCAGCAGGAAATAATTCAGCAAGAATTCTAATACATATTCGATATGAAATCCATGTTAAAATTTAAAAATATTTTTGACTACTGAATAGTATATTATAAATATATGATTAAAAAATCCCGTAGCATCATTTACACATTAGTTGGATATACTTAATCAACAACCATCACTTATTTTTTATTTTTTTAAATAAAATAATTTCACTCTTTTATTCCTACTACATGAGCATGAATAACTACATGAGCATGCTTTTTAGAATAATTGTCTTAAGCCATTGAATAAAAAGTCAGTTGCAGAAATGAATTGAACTGTAGCTTCCTCTTACCAGAATATTTTGTTTAGAAAAATACTGCTACACGATTTGTAAAATCTAATTCTTTTTTTCTGTTATCTGAAACAAGATTATTGATTGTTTTTCTGATAAGGATTTTGCATTTCAAAGAATTTGAAAAGAAATCTAGGTATTTTCTTGAATTTGTATAGTATCACATTTCATTTTCTTAGATTTTAATCGATTTCTTAGATTTCAGTCGATTTCTTAGATTTTAATTTAAAAAATTCAATAATTCACTGAGAGTGCTTAGAATGGAAGGATGGTAAATCAACGGTAAATGATAATAAGACATTGGATGACAGTTTCCATGGGAACGATATCCTTTTTTCTACTTTTCAACGCTCTTTTCAGTCTGAAAATAAGTCAGAACTTCAGGTATATCTCAGCTATTGATTATCGTATTGCATTTTACATTTGCTTGAGAGCAATTCACTTTTCACTTATTCGTGTTTCTTATTATTTCCTTTTATTGAGACTGAAGTCGAGCCACTTCTCTATTTTTAAATTAAATTGAAAATAGATCAGAAGGTTGCAGTAAAGACAGATAAAGTAATTTTGAACAAAGTGGTATTATCAAATACATGGAAAGAAAAGTGATATGTTGGAAAAGAATTTGTTAGGTTTAATGGTTGAGTCGCATGAAATGCAGCAACATGAAACTCCATGACATCTCGAATTCAAAATATTAAAGCTTTAGAACACAAAATTTAAATATTTCAAGGAAGTTCAATGATAATAAAAGTAAAATCATTCCATGCATTGCTATATTTAAGGTGAAGTTTTTTTAAAATTTAAATTAATGTAGAACTTGATTAAAATATTCTAGAATAACTAATACATATTTTATTTTAATTTATTCAGCAATAATAATTTAGGAATATGATTTTGTACTACCTAATATGTCAATTTTGGTATTTTCTTTGCCCAAAAATAATCGAGAATCCAATTGTTTTTCCTTTTTTAAATAAAATTCTTTGAAATGGAATGGTAATAATTTTTATCTATTTTGCTTATAATATATAAAAATGATTTTGTTTGTGAAAATAACAGCTATTTAATTCACTTTGATAGAAAATTCTTTATAATAGAAAAACAATCGCTCATTCAACTTGTAAAAGAAAGTATATTCACTTATTTTTAAATGCATTCTTAGGTTGCATTTTGGCGCCTTTCTTAGCCTTAAATGAAGCGCTAAAGTAATTTTGACTTCATTGGTTTTGTCTCTAACATAAAATTTTTGAATTGCAAATCAATTTATTTAATATTAAGAAATGGTGTACATACTTCTAAGGCTAAATATTAAATGTTAAGGTGTTCATTGTATTCTAATATAACGATTATCAATACTGAATTCTAGTTAGGTACATTTAAAATAATTTATTTTATGCTTTTCCAATTCTAGTTAGGTGCATTTAAAATAATTTATTTTATACTTTTCCGATTCTAGTCAGGAGCCTTTAAAAATATTACAATCATCTTGAACTTTAATATCATTCAACCTATTATGGAGCGTAAAATATTCTTATCACATTATAAATAATTAGAACATTTAAAATAATGTATGACGGCTGTTTTTTTTCTTCGTGATTTAATAAGCTTTAAAAAAAGATAAGAGTAAAAAATAAAATGAATTAATTAATAACATTTACGTAGATTCATGTTACATTTCAATATAATTGCCCTAAAGATTCAGGCATTTGTCACATAGTCTTTCTTCATATACCCTCTTCAAAAAGAATTGCCGCCAGTGTTGATAAATGGGTCTTAACGCTCCTTTGAAGCTTCTCATTAGTCTTGAAATTCTTTGAAATTTATTTTAAGAAAAGAGCATGGATGACGAATGTCTAAACATGAATTCTCCAAATTCGTAATTTCGGCATTCTGTAGGCAGCCTATTACTTGAGATTCCAGCATTCTTCGTTCTTTTCTACGATTTGAGCAACTCGTTGAACAAGATCATCTAATACAAAAGTCTTGAGCCCTTATATTCCTTTTGGAAAACAATGGTAGAACTTCTTCCTTGAATTGAAGAATCGGCTAAGATGTCAAAAAAATAATTCCAGAGTAATGAGGAGCTTCAAATGACTGTTAAATCCCATCTGACATCGTTGCCGGCAACTGTTTTCGAAATGGGTATAGGAAAACTTACCCATCGATATGACAAATCTGTGAATCGTCATGACAATAATGTCAGAAAATTAAAGTGATTTAAATAACCATTAGCAATAAATTCATTTTGCTTTCAACACTTGTATTTTTCATGGCCCATAACAGCTGAAAAGAAAAAAGGCTTTTGTAATAAGTAGATGTAATTTCACTATTTTTGTTCAATGCAAAGAAAAAAAGAATAGCAATGAGATGCCCTGTTGTCATATCCTCCAAACTGATGAATGCAACAGGACACTAAGACTTATAGAACAGAGCAGTGAAACATCCAAAGAGAAAGTTTCACAAGATGAATAAAAATGAGTGTAAAGCTTCAAATATTTTTGCTCAAAGATTTGTGAAATATGTCAGATTCAAAATTCTGCAGAAAGCTCCAGATTGTCAATTTGTAAGGGATATTAAAGCCACATTTCAACTAAGCATTTTAATAAATTAATAGATGAGCAGATATACATTCTTAATTCTCCCCCCTCCGACCCCGCCTCACCATGACACATTGCCAGAACCGGCCTAAGGGTTACGTGGCCCAAATGGAAGCGTTATTGCAAACCATCGAAACATTTAACAGACTTAATAAATAATATATAAAGAAATAATAAACAATATGAAATTCTTAAAATAAATAAAGCTATAAAATAATACTATTTGTAATTCAATAAAAAGAATAATTCACCTTTGTTTTATAAAAATTAAATAAAAAAACAAATGAGATATTTTTATAGATTTTTTTTATTGGATACATTGTACAATAATCAATTTTTTAGTAAATAAATAGCCTTAAAATGTTACTTATTGATGATCGCTTAGAACATAAGGTATAGATTTATTAAACAAATGAAAGCAACTCAGAAATAATTAAAATTTTCAGTTTTGATTTTCCACTAAGCAAAACTAATGTGAAATTCGAACTATATTTTAACATTATGTTAGTAAGAAATTAAATGGGGTCATCCAAAAAATATTCGAATCATTGATGAATTCGAATTATAACGTTCGTATTAGTAAATCGGCTGAAATAATAATAATTTAACAAACTTCCTTCCTTCAAAGCAGGTTTAGTATAGAAGTCACTATACAAATATATATGCACAAAATGCGATATAATTTTTCAATCTCACGCCTTTCTCTGGATTGATAAGCGGAATCTTTCTCTTTTCCTAATTTGGGTAACAGTCTGAAATATTTGGCATACGGAATTTTAGGGACACCTGTGATGTAAAATTGTTCGCAATCCTCGGACATAAATCAATTAGGGCCAGTGCATTTCTAATTCCTTTTTCGCAATATTGCACACCTGTTGACATTGTAAAATCACACGATTCCGAATTGTTATTATTTTCATTTCAGGAAAAGAAGGATTTTATTCAGTTGCCACAGTGAATTACTTTCAATGCTTCTTGATATATTTATCAGGATTTTGTAAGAGAAAATGCTGACATTTTGCAAAAAAAAGGAAACACTCCTCCAAAAAAAGTAGCAAGGTATATTTTTCTACCATTAAAAAAAATACTAATTACAAAATAATTAAAATGTAAAGGCAAATCTTCAAAAATAGTTTACTTTTTTGGTTATAAATGCTTTCTAACAAATATCTTTTCTAAAAACTTAATGTTGAAAATATATATTTTTAATAAAGAAAGAACTAATATAATAAAAATTTATCAAACTTTTTTTAAGGAGTAGATTTGTTTTTCATGCCATATGTATAAAGATATGACGTTTTAGTAGCTTTAGAATCTTACTAATATTTATGACAACTAGTATTTGCTTTAAAATGCTAACACTTAAGAATCTCAGAACGAAGATGTTAACTGCTAGTCAAGTCAAAATGATTGACAGAAGAAATTTTTGGTAATAAAGTTAGAGAAGAACGAAATTAATTCATTAAAATAAATATGATGGACAGAAATCTTAAAATGTGAAACTTTATGTGCTGTTCATTAGGAAGTGGTAAATGCTAGCAATTGCATAATATATGTACACATCCCATAACTAAAGAAACTAACTCAGAATGAGTAGAAACAGTTTCATGTGTTGTATAACGAATAGCATACTTATGATTTGTATGCCAAAATAATAAAATTTTATTAAAAATCAAATTATTTTTGAGATGTATATTTTATGAAGGATAATAAAGGAAATACATTTTATTAAATAAATTATTTGTATATTTTTAGGATTCTTACATATGTATTTTGATTAATTTTATTCGGGAAGAATTTAAATAATTAGGTTTTCATTTATTAAAGAAAATTCACAATCTCTTTTTAGATTTATGTGTAAAATAAGCTAACGTTGTGAACTTTAAATATCAATTCATATTTATTTTGCTATAACTATTTTTTTAAATTGATGTACATTTTTTAATTTTTATTTTTAAAAAGTAGAGCATACACAGTATTGATGCATTTTCTTTAAATCGTTTAAAAATAAAAGTAATAAAGACTTATGTGAAGTGAGATTAATTGTATTCTTAATTAAAGACAACGATAAGCGAATCTCTTCTTTCAGAAGTAACATATTTTAATAAATTTATTAAAAAGCTTGCTGATATCTTACAAGATTCAAAAGTTGTGTTGATTTTGTAAACTAGTTATTTCTTCACATGTAAAAGGCAAAAGCATTACTTGTAGTACCTTTCAGGATGGAGCTACAGCTTTATCTTTATTTATTTGAGTATAGTAAGGAGCATTTATCAAGGCTGTTGACTTTTAAGACAGTCTGATGATATATCAGTTATACATATAAAATCCTTGGTTTAAATTCAAATTTAAGAATATGAAAAATTTCTAGGAATAGCATTATGAAATTTAAAAAAAAAATCTGATTATAAATTAAATAAGACCAAGAAAAACGAGGTGCCCTATTGGGAACAATGGAGAAAAGAGGCTAAAGACTGGCCCTGTAAATTGAATATGAAACAGCAATGTAATTTAATTTTATTAATTTAATATTGGTAAAAGTTATTTTAAGATAAAACGTAATTTTAAACCGCGATCTAATGACGAGGACGGCATTTGGGCTGGCACCGTGCTAGACCAATGGGAATTCGCCTGACCCACGACATCAGATTTTACCCGCACCAGGCCGTAAATACGTCGGGTCATCAAGACGGACGGAATCGATATTTTTAACATGGAACCTCGGGCATCATTTACAAAACTTCTTCATAAAGCCACTGGGGCTTACAGAAACTTATAATCCACGTGTTAAGATCTATAAGGGTCACAGGAAACAAAATGTATTAACTGGAAGAGCGCAATCTCAAAAAAAGAAAATTAAATTTTAATCAAAATATAGAATGACTTGAAATTTATCTTCCTGAATTTTATTTGCTTCATATTGATTAATTATGTTGCTTTTCCATTTCAAGAAAAAAATTAAAAATAATTTAAATAATCACTGAAGAACAACGTATATATTACGAATGAATCACCCAAGAAATTTATTGATCGAATTATTTAGCATCGTCTGCTCATAGAGGGCACGGAATTTTTTCTTGCATTCTTTCACCTATTATATTACACCTCCACAAGGCACTGCTTCGCTTTATGAATTACTTATTTGTTAGCAGTGATTGACTGCTGTGAGCATTTCTTTGTGTTGCAATATAATCAGCTTGCAACAAAGCCCAAGCAGTAGCATCCAGATAAAAGGACAGCAATTCTTTTTCTTGGCTTTTTGGGCATACTCAACATTTTCAGATTCATACCTTTATCGTCATATGCCTAAATTCGATGCATGCAAGAATTGGAAGATTAATAAATTTTTCTTCATTGGAAGATTAATAAATTTTTCTTCATTGGAAGATTAGTTATTTTTCATATACTTAGACACTAAATAGAATTTAAAGTTCTTTTCAAGAAATTCTGAAGTTTGATAAATAACATTATATCCAAGTAGACTTGCTATAAACAAAGTAAAATGTATTTGATTGTATATGAAGAATTATATAAAAAATTTGATATAAAAAGAAAAAAAAAAATGATTGAAATTTTGACGTCGTGTTTCTATAGAAATCACACTGGTAAAATTTAAGTACTTTACATTAGAGACAATTTTCATGTAATGAAAATTATTAAAAGGAAATTTATAGAATTCATAGCAATTTTTTTCCTAAAAGAAATAATCTGTTTTACCAAAGCAGTTACTTTATTGCTGATTCATATAGTTATTGTTGGACTAGATATTACATACTTCAGATAGGTACTTCAATCAGAAAGCCAAGAGCTGTTTTTTTTTTCTTCTAAATAAGTAATAATCTAATCATTACATCAAATGATGAAATATATATTACAGATATCTGAAATTAAAAATTTTAATATATATATCACGTATGATAATAATTAGAAATCAGTCACATTTAAGAATCAGTTTCGAGATTTTACATTTATATTTTTTTCTTTATGAAAAGAGAAAAACATCATACTCTTATATTTCAGGAAATAAAGGGAAAGTGCGGCACCGAATTTAGACATTTACATTTTTATGGAAAGCGTTAAAATCAATGTAAAACGAAATTTTGTACAGGAATCTGCTTCTTTTTTTACCCATTTCTGTTGTATGAGAGTTTTTAGCTTCAGTTTATAATGTCACCTTAATGAGAATATGTAAAACTAAATGTAGAAATTAAGTTTTATGAAAGTAGGCATTTGGTTCTGAAAGTAAATATTAAAATTACTTCAAAAGTGGTGATAGAATAATATACAAATCATAATATTTTATCTTCATTATTAAGCACTAGATTCCCATTGTAAATAGGGATGCAAAATGTTATCGAGCTTAGAAATGGAAGTAAAAAATGAAGAAATGAATTAGACAGCTCAGCATTTCTTAAAAAAGTATGAATTAGACAGTACAAATGAAACTTGTTATGTCAAAAGCAATTTCTGACAACAGATAAAATGTGAATGCATTTAAACAGCAGACGAAAAATCTTTTATTTAGGTAAAGAAACTTTATTAATTCCCCCATTCATATTTCGCCTTTTCCCGTCTTCAGGGAAAATGCCAGTTTCGTTCCCGTTTTGCTAGATATCGGATTGAATGCATGTTTCGTCGTATGACACCCGTCAACCCTCCTGCATTTTATCCAATTACATTTTTTTCATTCATCTTTCAAACGGAGTATTCATTCATTCTTTTAAGAACATCCTTAGTGTTCCATATTCCATGCAATAACTTTTTAATATTCAACGTACTGAAGGGATTTTGAAATACAAAAATTGATAGAAGATATTCGAAGCATTTGCTTCTTAACAGCAATTTATGATTGTACTTACATCTATCATAACAAGATACGTTTTGAGAAAAATAACAATTTAAATTAAAGAATCTAAGCCACACAACCAATGTATTTAGTATTCTCTGGGAAAGGAGAGAAGAATTTGCTCTTTTTTTTTTACCAGAAATATAAATAAGTTGATAAAGTTACTTTATTTTCATTTTTATTTGAAGCTAATTTCGAACCTAAAGGAAAAGAGAATCATAATTTTGAATTCTCGATAATAAAGCAAGCGGAATAGTTTTTAAATTTGTTTCATAAACCATTCTATGGTGAATATTTTTCTCATATTTTAGAAAATAAAATATTTATATTCAACGTATTATTTATCTGCTCCTACTCTTAGAAGTTTGGAAACTTGTAGGATTTTGTTTCAGTTCTATAAATTAATCTATTTTAAAATTGATATTAATAACATCAAAAGTATTTTATTTCTAAAAATAAATTCCCATCTTCTGCGTACTTCAAGTGTACGGCAATTGTTGATTTTGTCTTGCCAGAAATTAGTAAACAAGTTTATTTCCCAAAATTTAATATTATGTGAGCAAAACGCGATAAAGGATGATAACAAAATACTTTTATTAAATGGTTTTAAATTATTTCTGTTTAATCAAGTGCATGCAAGAATGATTGCTTCTGTATTTGGTCATTGAAAGATAAATGAGCAAATAATTAAGAAGGTTGTTTTTACTTTCTCGCATACGAAGTACTCAAAAAGGAAGTATTGCAATTGTTAGAAAATTCGAACTCAAAAGTTTGATGAAATCCCTTCCCTGATTCTAAAAAACACTGTTTTAGAATAATGTCTGTCTATCTATGAATGTATTAACTCAAAATTGCTTTGAGCTAAATGGATGGAATTAGGTATATTGACCTTGCACCATCCATCAAATTTTGAACGAAATCTATTTAGAGAAAGCATGTCTGGTTGTCTAAGTAGAAGTCAGCACGATAACTGCAAAACGTAAAAAATGCTAAATAGAGAAAGTACATAAGTTCAAAATTTAAATTTCAGATACGTATTAAAGGTTGAATAAAGGAGTTGAACTTCTTTCGTTCAGTACTTTTGTATACCTTTAAACGCGATAATTAAAAAATCTAACAACTTAGTTAAATGAAATTCATTTTACAGTTTTAGGCTTAGTTATAGTAAAGTCCCTTTTAAAGCAACACTAGAGCTATTTTAAGACGTACATCGTAATTTTGAACCCGAGATGACGAGGACGACACCTGAGCTGCACCCTCTCTCCAAATTTCCGCACCACATCAGAGGGAGGAAATTTGGCCTCGACAGATGCAACGTGCACCAGACCCGCTGACACGACTGATCTTCAGTGGAATCGGGTCTCGAACCTGCAATCCTCCTGTTCCGAACCCGAGACTTTACCATCGCGCTTTGAGACCTGACCTCAAAAGCACTTTGTGGTAGGTGGATAAAATTTGGACCAAAGGTGGATGGGCCAAATTTGTAAACTGCTATCAAATGTTAAAAGATATTCATTTAAAAGAAATCATAGTCTGAACAACTGTCCAAGAACAAGAGAACACGACAACTGCAAAATATCACTACCTAGATAGAAAAAACTTTAATACGCAAGTCTAGCCTCTAGAATTTAGATCCATATCATATTTGGAACAAAATCTGATAAAAGGTTGACCGTCTGTCGGCCTGAAATATTGCATTCATGTAAATACTATAACTGAAAAATGCAATGACTTAAATAAATATTTTTTCATTTTTTTGATAGGTAAAAAGGGCCGAAAGCTCATATTCGATTTTCTACTACTTGTGTTTTAACAGCATTTCATAGATTTATCACCGAAGGTCCACCTTTCGCACTTATTTCTCCCCAACAGTATGTGGATTATGCACAAGTATCGCTTTTCTTTAATATATTACGAAACACAAAAGTCTCAGTTCTGAAAATAAAAATCTGAGCAGTAGTGTTTACGCCTTCGCGTAAAGTCCACATTTTTATTGCGGTGGGAGGAAGAAGATGATATTTAAATTTATTAAATATTTTAGCCTCCAGAAAAGTTGAATTTACATTTGACACATTAGACAATTTTCCTATTTCAAGGTATTTCTGTGAGAAAAATATATTGCAATTTTAAGCTCTGAAATGTAAAAATTGTCTCATTGAAAATTAAAAAAAATTATAACCAGAGAATTTGAACAATTAGAAATTTAGCTGTAACTGAATATTGCTAGAAGTGTAGAAACACTTACTAATTTCCGTGAACTTAAATAAAACATACAATTCTATCATTTATGAAATGGCTGATTCGGATAATTAAAATCCATTCTTTATCTGGTTATAGCTTATTGAATAATTATAAAAGAAGAAATGATTTCTTCAATTTTTGCTGTAATTGTTGAAAACTCTTATCTAATCATGACAACAGTATACCTTAGGTCATCTTTCATCGCTATGTATTTTTATCCTTTTAATTAAAATAATAATTTTATGAAAACCGGTTTAAAGATGAAAAAACAATTTGCATATATAATTTTATAAAATCTGTCCATATATGAATTGCGACTAAATGGCTTTTCAAGAGTCCATATATCGTTATGTTAAGAATCCATTAAAGAAAATATGGATTGTTGTTGTATGCAACGCACACACAACTTTGCTTATAGATCAGCTCTTGAGTAAAGTTATTTAATCTATTGGATGATGCACCTACTGGATCTTTAGATCATGATCAAAATACTTTTATTCATTTAAAGATAGCAGATGTTTCTCCGAGTGTAGTTGCTACGAATCGGAATACTCTCTTCCTTTCATAAGATCGGCAATAAACGTCATGTGTTATTTCCCATCCTTTTAACCCAAAGGCATTTTAGAACGATAAATGTGAAGAGGGTGATGCAGGGAACTGTCAGCATTGGACAGAAGAAAGAAAATTGAATCGTACGGTTATTTGATGTCTAGAGGAAAAGGAGAGATTATGTTCCGAAAAATGTTTAAGATTCTTCCATATTGTTAAGAATATTTCGTTTATCTCACGAACTGCGGTAAATGTTTTTTAGCTTTTATAATAATTTATATTCTTTGTGAGCTTAGTTTCTATTACTTAAGCTGTAGAATTCTTATAAATTTTTATTTATATTATTAATGCATTATTAAATTATTAATTTGTTTCCATTAACTTATTTCAACATTTATTTCATATTTTTTTTCCATGCCAAAAATCTTAGAAATTTACAGCACTCAAATTATT
>JAPMOR010125260.1:385705-419091 GCA_026543865.1 Argiope aurantia
AATAAAATAATTCAGAATTTTCAGATTAAAATTAATAAAAAAATTACTACACACTTACAAAGAAATTACAAAGTTTTCTCAAAAAATATATCTCGAAATTAAAATGAAACAGTTCGAAATATTGAGAGTTAAAGGATCCTTATAAAATTTTTGAAAATATGTTCGCTTATAAATAATAAGAAAATCCATGATTTTTTTTATATAATTTTGTAAGGCATGGACTATTTTTTTAAAATTCTTTTCAATAAGACTTCAAGGCAATGGACATTTTTTTAAAGAAGAAGAAAAAGAAAAATTTAGTGCACCATAAAGCTCTTTACATGGAGAAATCGAGGGAAATTTAATAGTTGTAACAAAATAGAACTGCAAACTAATTTTCAAAATATTTCACATTTAACGTGAGCATTACAACTTTGTATTGCTTTATTAAATTATTTAAACCAATGAAAAGACATTTAGTTGCAAACAACAGGCTGACAAGTGCCTTTTGATGCAAGTTGCACGAATAAAGAGACTTGGGCCCTAAATTTGAACGAGGGCACTTGGAGAAATATTTTGAAAGATATTTAGAAGGCGACACATTTTTTTCTTGGTGAAATATCACCATTAGTTCAATGACACATTGTCCTTCCCTTCCCAGTCTCTTAAATTTCTAGCCACAGCCTTCGTTTGTAGGATCATGAGATGCTATCGAGAGATCGTGGGGATGTGACGTCACTCTGCAATCGATTCTATTCCTTGTGGAAGTTGGAGACGGTGCAGGGGACCTGTTGCCAGGCAACCGTCGCATCAGTTGCCCATGACCCAAAAGAATTGGACTTAGTAGGGCCAACTGTTGAAAATGATGTGGTCAAAACTTTTCGCATAGTTAAGTGTGGATTGAAAAAGTGAAAGAAAAAATGTATTTCTTGCCTGTTGCAACTTGCTACCTATAAAATATTATCAATTAACTCATGAAACCTAAAATTATGCTATTTTGCCCATGCTTCCTTTGACACGAGTGCAAAATCAAGTGTTTGCAAACTACATACATAAATCCTTCACTGCAACACAAGTGACTGCAATGGGAAAGTATAAATGCAAAATGCTCTCCGAAAAATATTATTTAAACCCTAATGACAGACATACGAGGTATCCCATGCTTTATGCCGTTCTGCTATTGGCTGATAGGCCTGAACTGTACAATTATTAATAAGGTGAGAGTACAAATGAGAACGTTGATGGGACTCGAAAGAAAACTTGATATGAAATTTAATGACAATTATAGGATAAAAAACTGAGAAGATCTAGATGAATTATGGTTTGAATACATGATGGCAATATTGTCAATAATTGATGATGGCAATAATTTGAATGCATGATGGCAACGTTGCTAAAAGGTATCAAGTGAACATTTAATTTCAGTATGATAAACAGACTGCTGATGCATAATGTTTCTGAGAAAACATGGTAATGACATCATTTTAATTATATAAAGTTATTATAGGGACACGGCAGTCTCGTGGCAGAGTTTCGGGTGCGGGTCTAAGAATCACAGAAATGAAATGCTATTCCACGATAGCTACGATAAGTACAAGATTCCGGTAAACATTAAAGCCTTCGAAAATGAAACTCCTCAAAAAGGATGTGGCGGGGAAGTATGAAGAATGATTATCATTTCTGTTGTGGTTTTCATCATCTGACCATGGTTTAAAATTGCGGTGTCCACTCCAAAACAGCCCTAGGGTTATTTCAAAATGAAAGTTAGTCACATTAAAAAATTAAATTAAATAATTTTATTTTCCTTCAAGAAGTTTATCAAAACTTTTAATGGAGTATAAGGAAAGCTAGTGTCTTTTATGATTTTAATTATTTAATGTATTTTTCATATTATTAAAACAAGTGAATGGAGTTAGTTCAAGAATCATGCAAGAGAACGGCTTGAAAATTGTCTCTTTTAAATTTCAACGGTCCATGGACGCGTATAACATTTAAAATTCATGGGAATAATGATAAGATAAAGTGCTTTGAGTTAGTGAAAACTATTTAGCTCTTTCAGATATATATTCAACAATAATAGAGTGTTTAAAAATTGTATTCCCAAATGTATATCTTCAAAAGACATAGAAATTAAGAAAGACATATAAATTATTTGCAAGCAATAAATAATCAGGAATATTAAAATTTGCCTGCACTTCAGAAATTTAATTCCTAAAGCATGATCCTTTTTAAGGGAGCTATAAGCATGCTCAAATATTAAAATGCGACATATAATTCCTAAAGCATGACCCTTTTTAAGAGAGATATAAGCATGAGCAGATATTAAAGTGCGATAAAATACAGTCGAATTTTCTGTAAAAAATACACAATTAACACTGGATATTATATACAGCGAGTATTCATCGCAAAAGTTATATATATATATAGTAAAATCATTGTGTAATTTATATATTTTAGTAAAATTTATTTGCATAGAGAGTTAATAAAGTGGTATATTCTTTAAACACAATGTTGAAATAAATCTGTTATAAACTGGTGAATTTGTATTAAATATAATGACGCAATTCTTAATCAATGGGCGAAACCTACAGAATAAGAGCCTGCTGTACAAACGAAGGTCATATACTTAAAATAAATTACAAACTGATCTAATATCAGCATTGTATTCAATAGCTCAAAAGGATCACGAGTATAACAAGCATAATATGACATAGAAAATTTGATTTTATCAAATAAGTAACTAGTGCGACATTTTATCCCGTTGGAAGTCCCCAAAGTTTAAACAGATTGTTTGGAAAAAAAAAAGAAATTGTAAACATAATTTCCTTTTACAATAGTCTTAGAACAGTGTTTGATTATTAAAGTTCACCCATTTCTTAAAAGAATATGATTCTTGATAGGACAATCATCGCATATTCTCTCTTTTCCAAAGATAGCTTGGTTTAGAATATGTTTGTTCTATAACACATCGACATTTTGGTTGAACTGTATGATTTAAACGCTGCCGAATATAGAAAACTGAATATTACTTAAAGCAATTTCACTCAATTTCGTGACATTCTTATAAATGATTATCTTTTTTGGCCAGTTGCAAAGGTATTTAATTTTCTGGAGAAAATCAAGATCTGCACAAATCATCAAGAATCATCGAGTCCCAGAATACTGTTTTGACAGATTATCATATATAAATTCTGCAGTCATATCGATATATGGCTTTTATTCAATTCTATAACTGACCAAGATAGATATCAATCGACTGACATTAGGGAATAAAGAATCGAATAAGAAACTAGTGTATAAGGACTTACGAATGATGATTGCACTCCTAAAGCTGAATCCATTTTATGGGAAAGAAAGCGCATCCAGTCCGCTATGAATTATTGCAAAAGGGCAGTATAGACTTATAAATATCAATACTTCATGATAAAAGGAAAGTCAAGAAGAGCAGAAAAATCATAAAATGGAGGATTATCATTGTCATACTGAAGTTATTTCCAAATGATACTTTATTATTTTTTTCGGACATTTCTTTCTAGAGAATCCGTGTCACTTTTGTCTCCTGATTTGACATTTTTAGTTCATCTCTGCATTATTATGGTATGCTAGTTCTTCGCAATAATTTAATTTCGCTAATAACTGAGAGTCTTATTTGCAAATACTTTCTCTGAAAAATAATCTAACGAATTCTTTCATTTGGAACATTCATCTAAGAATTTTGATTCGAATCTTGCATATCAGAAATCAAAAGAAACAAATATGAAGTACATATACAAACATTTGAGTTATGATAATTTGATAAATAGTCTCCCTTTGAATCCAATAATTATGAATCCATTTTTTGTTATGTCTATCATCTAAATAATTGAACTACTAAACATGAGAATTTGATCAAAATATTTTAAGGGAGCTTCAACACCAAAATGCATTTGGTAAGTATCTAAAACTCATATTGAATGGGCAGTTATAAGTAATTTAGTTTTAATACGAGAAGGGAAATATTCTTACAATTTTGGCAGATAAACTCAAATAAAGTATGTAAGAATGTCAGCTTGTCATTTAATTATGATAATATTACTTTTTACTTGATTTTAATACCAAAATAATCTTTCCAGAAAATATATTGAAGGTTTATTTTTATTTTTAGAAGAAGAAAAGTGAGTACCTAAATTTTATGTGAATGCTTTGTAAGATAATATTATCAATAGGCCCTCATAAAATTATTCATTGTTTTGATGATTTATGCATGTATTGATGTCTTTTTCCAGATGTACATACCAGTCGTAGATATTTATTTGAACTTTTGACAAAATTTTGAAATATTTATTCAGTGACAGTTTAAGAATAAACAAAAGTCAAAACGATATCTTCTATCTATTATGAATTTTAAATCATATAGCTAATTTAACCTCCCCCGTCTCCAAATATCTTTCATTCTTAACTAACGATCCATTTGTCATTATTAGTAAAAAACATTTTCAGGTGATTTTAGTTAGAAGAATATTAGAAAAAGAATAAAGAAACTACAGGTAATATTACATCAAATTTTAATGAACGACTTCAAACAATAAATGAAGTATAACCTTAACAAGTATATTCGAAATAGTCATTTTTCGTCCAAAAAACTATTTCATATAGTTTTTACTTTCCTAATAAAATTATGAACAACTCTTCTCAAAGATTTAAAATTCAACTTCCCTCAAGCTTGTAAGATGTTTCTTGCATCAAAGATATTTAGCAGGTTGTTATATCTATGAATTTTTATTATGAATCAAGCGAGAAAAACTGTGAATTCTTTAATCACTTTTTATTATTCAGAGAATAATTGAATACTTTTTCTCTCTTTCTCTATTTCAAGATTTCTATATCGCTAGCTCACACGTAAGGAATTTTGTTTTTGCTTTAATCTGAATTCTTTATTTGTTTCAATTCAACTTCCACAGAATACAAAAATCAAGTCATTCACGATAGTTGGATATGCAGACTTTCAAATCTGCTAGCACTCTTACAGTTTCTAAAGAAATCACTATAGAAAGTCCAATCAAGGAAATCAAGCACGATGAAAATTTTGATTAGATTCTTAATTACAGTAGTTGATAAAGTTGAAAGACAACAGTTCTAGGAAGAAATCTTTCATTTAAATTTATAAATAATGAAATAATTTGTAACTCCTATATGAGGGAGATCCATGCAGTTTTGGGGAAGCGTCTGACCTTCGGAAATACAAGGTTCTAAGTTCGAAACTCGATTATATCGGCATTGCCATCACATGGAATTCCAGTGAACTATAACGGCCGCAGTGGCCTGGTGGCAAGGTTTCGAAACCAGAGGATTTTAGGTTCGAGACCCGGTTCCACTGAAGAACCACCGCGTAAACGGGTCTGGTGCGTGTTAAATCTACCTGGACCAAACGCCTTCAAACTAGCGTGGTGTAGTAGTTTGGGTAGGGGGTACTATCTCAGGTGTCGTCCTCGTCATCTGATAGTGGTTGAAAATTTCGAGGTACATCCCAAAATACCCCTAGGGTTACTTTTAAATAGGGCATTAATATGACTGAACCGGTAAACTATAAATCTGTTTTCGGCCAAACGCCCACTGACGATGTCTTGTATGGAATAATATGCAGCTCATCCCAGTACGCCTTTATCGATTTGACCGAGTCTTAAAATCACAAGGTTTGTCACAAATTATATACTCTATATGTAGTTTCCTAAAGATACATTGATTTAAATAAACAGATGATTAATAATAGTTTCACCTTTTCTATTGTCAATAAAAGTGTTTTGCTTATTGTTTGTATATTATTCTATGAAATGTACATTTTGCTATTTATTTTCCTTTTTCTTAATTTTACTTTTTATTGTTCCGATTAAACTAGTTTCGGTAAAACCTCCATAAATTATTCAAGCATGAATTGCATAAAAATGAGACTATTAATCATCTTTTTAAATTTAAAATACTCCAAAAATTCCTATGAAAAACTATTGTGTTTGTTAAAACACATAAGTATAAATGTGTTACATTTTCTCTACCCAAACATAAAGGAACGATCTTAAGAAATTATATGCTGCGGTGTTTTTTTCGATACACTGAAGAAGGAAAATATTTGCCGTATTCGTTGCGTTAAAACGTTTTCCTCGTTCAGAGTAAAGCTACTTTTTTTATTTGCGCAAGAAGTAAATAGGTACTGTTTTTTTCACTACAAAAGTAATCAATATAGCAGGATGAAAGAAAAAAATGAGTTTAAAAATAGAATTGATGATTCGTTAATTGATTTAAAAAAGGATATTTACCTGAATTTTTTAAAAAAATTATTAGTTGAGAAAAAGTATCCACATAAATAATGTTCCATGTGTGATTCTAACTGTCAGTTAAACGTTAAAAAAAGAAAAGAAAAGTTTCAAATTTTAGAAAATAACTAAAGATTCTACAAAAGCAAAGTTAGCTAACATAGAATAAGGCGGAAGTTATAATTTAAACGAAATGAACAGATATATTGAAAAGTTTAACTCTTGTAGGTTTGGACGGAAATATATATTATAATCGAAAACAGTTTAAATTTCTTGGAAATTTCATTATAACCAGTATGTTAATTTAAGTCATATACGTAACACATCTCAGTTTTTAGTTTATCATTAATTATCAAAGTATATCATTGAATTTATAAATATAATGCATTTTGAAATGACATCTAAGGTATCTCATCATCGGGGTCAGTATCTTATCTAAGCTATCATTATTCCCTAGCAGAACTACAAGCCTTGAACTTTCACTAGTCTACATACTACTTTTCTGATAATTTTTCATATCCCCTGTGATCCGGAAACTACTTTCTCGCAATTTTTTTATAAACAGATTTAGTCAATTTTAAAGTCTTGATAGCAGATTTCAATATAACTAATATTCACTTGGAAATAATGTTTTAATGAATTTTAATGCTTCATCTGATATAATCAACATTGGTATTGAATTTCTGGTGATATGATGATACTTCTCAGAGTTGTTAGTGGCTCAACTTGTAAATCTGCATGTCACTAAATTTGATTTAAGAATTAATGAACACAAGAGCCCTTGTCGCACAAACTCCAGCTGAAATTTCATAAGGCAAATACACGATTATTTAATGGACTGCAATTCTATTAATAGAGGCTCTGAAAAAGAGGATAAAAATCCAGAAAACATTTCAATTATTAATTAATTCAAAGTGCGTCCCAGATATCTTCAACATTACCTACTTGTCAAGTTGTTTCCTTGTATCTAATCATGTTTGAATTATTTTGTGTGTCGATATTTGAAGTCCAAAGTCTATTATAACAGTGTCTCGTATTTGGTGACTTCATATTAAAGAAATTTAAGGAATACTGCTTGGTATATGTTAAGTTCTACAGAAGAGAATGAGGTTCATTGAAATCTCCTCTTTGTCCTCATTCGTCTTTGCAAGCATGTGGAGAATGAGTTTGTAAAATAACCATTGTACTGATTATTTTAAAATTTAACGTAGCCGTGAATTTGATTTTTCAAGTTTCACTTGTGATTTATGATATCAGTGTCACATTTTACCTTATCGGCCTCATTTGGAACCTATTTTCTTCACAAAATCTTTTTCTCTAATCTCAATAGTTTCTTTATTCTAGGTTTCTTTATTCTAAAGCTTCTTAGTAACATCAGTTAAAAAAACACCCTACATATCAGCTATTTCACAAAACATCTATCTATTCGTGTTATTCTATTAATTTACCGAATCACAATCGCTGTGCATGATTGGGACCACACTTTGTTACGTGAAGTCGTGTTCGGTTCTCCTCCCTTCATAACAATCAAATTTCAAGTAGCAATTCCAAATCATCCGATTTCTATCATAAATTACCAAATCAAAAAATTTATTATAAACAGGACTGCATATATTAAGCTCAAGATATATATTTTCAATAAATACTCGACCTTTCAACATAAAATTAACAAAAAGATTGTAACTAAGATTACGATCACACTTTTCCCCATGAAAAATATGAAATAGCAATGTTTGTCCTATGACATTTACTTTTTTTTTTAAATTTTACATAAATGATTCATAGGCTAAAAATTTAACCTTGAAATGCTACATTTTACTTTTTACTCGTGTCATAAACACAGTTATGGTTTGGCTTCAAAATGCTTACAAAATTATCATTACATGTAAAAAGGGTTTATATGTGTTTTGCAAGGACTAATATAAGGTTTACTACTAAATATAACCGCAATATTTTTTTAGAATCTTTTTCATCTACTTGTTATGAAGCTTATTCTGTATCTTATTAAATTGGCCTATGTTTTTAATCAGGATTTACAATCGTTTAAGGTACATTGTTGTGCTTTTTCTTTGTTAATAGGTCATGTATATATTTACTGCCATTTAGAAAAATAATGTATTTAATTTAGGCAATCTCAGAAATACAACCATTCACAAACCATATTTGAACGAAAACGGATCATTTCCTGTACATTAAAATAATCACAAAAGCAGAAACATACCTTCCTATGTGAATTTATACCAAGTAGAATTATCTAACTGGTGATAAATTTTCTTAAGATTGATCGCATACTAATAAAATATTTGCATACATTAACCTCTTAACTGCTTTGCCCGTATGCCATACGTGCATTTATTTATCGAATTTTGATAGTTGTAAGCAAAAAATAAACCATTCATAACGTTTATAATTCAATATTAAAATTGCTTCGAATACATAGATAAGTCAAGTATTCATCGGATTTCATTTATTCATTTGAATCAAAATAAGAAAATATTCCCAAAATAGAAGATATCATCATATTGGATAGTAAAGAAAATGAAATAGTTAAGTTGTTAAGGGATTTCTTTTTTGCTCAATTTAATGGGTTCATGAGAAACTTAAATCTCGACATTTTTTAATTACCCAATTTGCATTGTTCAATTTAAAATTTTAACTTAAAATATGTTTAGGAAACATTTAGACAATTATTAAATACTAATCAGAGAATTCTCGCTTTTATATATTCTTTGTCTTGTCTTGTTCTGATTTTGTTATGTAATTCTTGTGATGCATTTAATTTATGAAGGCCAGAGGCAGAATTCCATTTCTGGTGAGATTTGCTAACTCAAGAATGTGCAATATATCTTTGGGTACGCAAAAGAGTGAAATTATATATTCTTTGAATACTACTTAAAAGTGAATTTAGAATTCTAAAAGTGCAAAAAATGCTAAAAATCTCTTTTCTAAAAGTGAATAAAATTGCAGAGCTTAGCATTGCAAACCAGACCTTTACCGGTACCCCATGTTGACATCTTCCGGAACCCTTGGGTTCCAGCATGGAACTTCGGTCGGGAAGCAATGGCATAGAACATCCCTGTAAATTTGTAAAACATCTTATAATATTGATCAGGAAATCATATAGGTATAATTTAACAATAATTTTGAGGTTGCTTTAAACTATAAAATGCAAACAAAATCAAAAAAGAAAATAAAACCTACGTAAGAAGCCAGAAGAAACTACCTATGTAAGAAACTAAGAAGCATTGAAAGGCAAAATATGAATTCTACGTTACGTATTATTGTTACAATTTGGATGGTAATCCAAATGTTTTTACAGAAAAAAGCTTTTAGATCCTTTTATTCTCCATCATTAATAGTCATTCCACAGTAGATAACGTTTTGTTGGAAAATGCTCTGTTTATGTAAAAAAATTATTTACAACAATTTGGATGAGAAAAGCTCCAATTCAAAAATGTATTACAAACATTTATGTATGTATGCTTTTGAACTGACTTGATGCTTAAAAACAAAATAGGCCCCATTGATTATTTTACGAAATTTATTTGATCTCTTAGCCTCAAATTCAGAAATAGCATTCCATGTAAGATTAGTAGGTGGATATCATTTTTTGTAAACAAAAAATCATTTAACGGAGCATATTTTTGTAAAATATTTCCTTTTATAAGAAGCATTTTGGTCAGAAGTAAATAACTTTTGAAATTCAATATTTATGATTAAGGTATCTGCCTGGGTACGGAGACACATTTTAAAAAATCTCCCCTGATTATCAATTTTAGTAGATTTTCTTGGTGATTATGACTCAAAACAATGAATTACATTAATTAGAAAAATTTAAAAATAATTTAATTAATTAAATTGAGATATTTTATGTAAATTTTGATTAAAATATAACAAAACGCAAAACGTTCTACACTAAATTCAAATGCTCCAATTTAAATTATTTTTCTGCACAATATACTTATTGTACTTATAAAGGGAATGATCTAAAAGCTAAGAAAAATATACAAATGAAAATATTTATGGATCTTCGAGCATTTTTATGGTAAAAATATTGTAAAAATCATAGGTTCTACAGACATTAAACTGCTAAAAATAAAAACATTATAAACATTAGACGTAAATCTTTATTTAATTGTCTTTATAACACTTATGGTAATATATAAACAAAATTTCAAGAAAATATATCTGTAATTTTTTGTGACACTATGCTTTGCATAATAACATTTTGAAAAGAAAAAAAAACGGACTCTTCAAAAAAAGCATTTAAAGTTTATAATAATATAAATCTAAAATGACATTTCATTTTAAAATACTTGAAATTCCCCACTTTTGTAGCAAATCCTTGATCATTCTCTGTTTTATTAATTTTTTTTCTTCTTTCTAATAGCCCATTTTATTTTTCCGGACAATTTTGTAACAGGCAAAGACTGTCTCTTTGCAGCAACAATTCGCTCGTTGTCGAAGCTACTGTATTGTGTTAACATGTAATGAACTTCATTAAATATTTCTATTATGCCTGAAAAACCAGCATTGAATAACAGTACAGTTATATTAGCCACTAAACGCAAAGGTTTCAACTCAACAAACGTGTTTTTGGGAATAATTGTCCATAATAGATTGTTCAAACTTTCATTAGCATTTTGAATTTTTCCATGAAGGCATTTTTTCAGAAGATTTTGGTCACCTAATTTAATATAAGTACGCTTAATAATATTCATAATATTTTTGGGGAGTCATATACTTTGAGTCTTTATATATTTTGCCCTCTGAAATTGCCCGTTGGTATTTGCACCTAGAATCCTTTCCCTTTGGGCATTGTCCATGCATTGGCTTTTTATTACTGGAGCAAACATGAGCAAATGCAGCAAGTGTTGCACTTCACATCTGCAATAAATTACCAACATTGGATCTTATTGCAATGCCATAATAGTTTTGTAATTTATTAAAGACATTATCTGTAAGCTTTCCTTTATACCCTAGAGCTTTAATATATTTTTATAAAGCTTCCGAGTGAGTACCCACTCGCTTTTGAACAGGAACTACACATTCACATTTCACAGCAGAACCTTTAGTGAATTTTAGTTAGCGAATATTAATGGCATTAAAGCTCAAAAAACTGACTTCCGGTTATTTTCGTGCTACTTTCGGTTTCGTTTTCGTTAATGTTGATTTAAAGAAACATATATGTTTTCTGATATAATAATCGTCGAAACAAACAAACTAACAAACAAAAACAGATTTGGAAACGTAAATAGATAAATGTTCTTTCAAAGGTAACAATAAAAAAAAATATGATTTTTTTAGTCAAAACCTGACTTGGCAAATCAGGCAGTTACCTTAAAGGCATTTACGAGTGACAAATAATTTAAAAAAGATTTAAGAAAGAATCCTTTTTAGAAATTCCTACGCATAAAGGTAAATTCTACTTTCTCAAGTAACATTCTTCAAGAGATCGATACGAACATTGATTTTTAACATGTAAATAGATTCACCCTGCCATAAAACATAGTTTCTTTATTTTATCAATACTATATTCAAATATGTTTGATATTGCTACTATCCTACGGTGATATTTCCACGCTCAACGGAGAGGTAAAACCAACATTTCTCCAACGAAAATCCGAGACTGATTCTACTAGATTTCTGAAGAATCGGTGATCCTATTCCATCCTTCCCCCCTCCCTTTTAGATCTCATAAATAGATTCAATTCTTGTTACACCACTGTCGCGTGAAAACATAACTGCTTATGGAAATACACAACCAAATGTTGCGCAGAAGTGACAGTGAGCCTGAATTCTTTATCTAACATTTTATTCTATCCGATAACATTGTGCTTACATTTTATGTATAATCTTTCTGAAGAAAATATCTACTTATATTTATTTTTGAGCTATATTATATTTAAAAAAAACTACGATTGTCACAAGAAAACATTTTCAAGATATCAATTAATATAAATTATTGAAGGTGTAAGATATGAAAATTTGCAAATGTACATTACATTGAATTTTTTATCTTTCAAAAATTTTTCGATAAACTGCCGGATGTATTAAAAGATTAATTTGCGGGAATACTTGCTATAAGTTAGTTAAATTATTATTATCAAATTATTATTATTATTATCAAAATATTTTTAACTACACTGGTGTGCAAAACTTAAGCAACAGGTATGTTTTTTGCCATAACTTCACGAGAAATCATCTGAGAGACATGAAATTCAGAAATGAGATACAGCATTTTATTCTGGAAGAATGACGAAAGCATAGTTGCGCAGAAATCAATACAATACATATGGAATCAAACAAAAAAAGGCTTTACTGAACTCATTCCGAACACCAGTTCCAAACGCCAGTTGATTTGGAGAGAGGTCGGGACACGGTTTCATCCCAGTAACATCACGGAAAGTAACCGTTTCGGTGGTCCTGGAGTTGTCGTCTGGGGAGGTATTATGATGAACGGGCGGACTGAGCTCCACGTTTTCGACAGAGGTTCTGTAACTGGAGATCGCTATTGTCAGGAGGTGATCCTTCCCCATGTGCGTCTGTTCCGAGGTGCCTTTGGATCAGACTTCGTTTTTATGGATGACAATGCACGGCCACACAGGACTCATGCTGTTGAGGAGCTCCTGGAAAGTGAATATATCACTCGAATGGATTGGCCGGCGTGCTCCCCTGATTTAAATACGATAGAACATGTGTGAGATGCTTTGGGGAGACGCCTTGCGGCACGATTACATCCTCCTGGGAACACCCGACAACTTAAACAGATGCTGATTGAGGAATGGGCACTCATACCTCAAGAACTGTTGGACAATCTGGTGCTGAGTATGGGGAGACGGTGCGAAGCAACCATTGCAGTAAGGGGAGGGCATATCCCATACTAAGGAACATCTGCTTGCTGTTCTTCCTCTTGGACAGACAATCATGTGTAACGATACTATGAGTTCAATAAAGCCTTTTTTTATTTGATTCCATACTGTATGCATTGTATTCATTTCTGCGCAACTATGCTTTCGTCATTCTTTCAGAAAAAAATGCTGTATCACATTTCTGAATTTCATGTCTCTCAGAGGATTTCTCGTGAAGTTAGGGCAAAAAACATACCTATTGCTTAAGTTTTGCACACCAGTGTACCTTTATTCTAATTTAGCTAATGAATATAAATGAACGATATTAAAAAATTAGAGAAAGATTGAAAGTCAAAAACTTTAATACACTTTCAATTTTAGAACAAGAATAATACTACAAATAAATTATGAAGCAAAAAAAAAGCACAACAATTGTTAAATAGAAACATAAAGAGAAACGGATTCCATATCTAAATTAATTAGGATTAATTTATCGTAAGATCATAAATTGTATTTTTTTATTTTAAGATTTTAAATAAAAACCTCTGAGAGATAGTTATGATTTTGTTTTAGGGATCTATTCTCGTATGTGATTTTAATAATGTTAATAATTATTTTAATAATTCCATGTTAACCTAATGATGAAGGATTTTGAAATTTTAATGAAGTTTACATAAATATACTGAAATTATTGTTAGTAAAATAATTTTTAAAATGATTCTGAACTTATATTTAATTGAATTAATTAATCTACGATTTATTTTTTATAAATGAAATCTTTTTAGTGAGATATTTTATATTTCAACCAAAACCAAAAATAACAAATTGAACCAAATGATTTTGTTTGAATACTTATTCAAACAAAAAAATATAATAACTAAATATTTTTATTTATTAATTAAATTGTTGAAATTAATTCTTCAGAAGTTAGAAAGATTATTACTGTAAATACGAATTACCGTTGATTGTTGGGTTAAATATGTCTCATGAAGCAACTTGAATTGAATGTAGAATTTGAAATTGTTTGTTTAGATTACTTACTCTACAGATTGGATCGAGTTGTTTATTGTTGCAGTTTTTGTTTACGTTTGGATTTTAGGTAATTAATAACAATTGAAAATTTCTTTTATCGAAACAACTGCAATTTGAAAATATTTGAAATATATTTCAGATTAAAGTACGAGACAATAATTAAAGTGACTTAAAATGGATACATTACATTAGGAAGTAGATTTTCTGTAATTATAAGTATATAATTATGAAGATGATGAGTAAATGTACACAATTATGATTGTAAAATGTATAGTTAATTGCTTTTAAAGTAATTCCGAGATTTAAATTCACTTTTATTTTATTTGCTGCGATCGGTTTTTAAATAACTATAATAAATAAATAAATAATGTTTTTTACATAGCTTGATTTTAAGTTTTCGTAACGATTATAATAGTTTGAAGTTAATTGTATAGAGAGATCTTGGCTGGAAAGTCAAATATGAGTGACCTTCGGCATTAAATGACACGTTTTAATCATCGGGGAAACAAGATTATGGGTTCCACTCATGGTCTATGATTTTAACCAAATTATTGAGAAATTATATAGTGTACGTGTTAGTAACAATTTGATTCCAACAAATAACCTGAGAGGTGATGTTTCTAATCGGATCACAAATGTGGGCCAGTTATTATTGAAAATCTTGCAGAAAGCGACCTTCCCTATTTCATAAGAGATACATCAGTCTTTTGCCTCAGCTGCTCATGGTCAGATATGTTATACTAGGTGGAATTAATGTTACTGCCTCATTCAAAATGGGCCACGGTGGCTTGGTGGTAAAGTCTCGGCTTCGGAGGCAGAAGGTTTCGGGTGTGAGACCCGATTCCACCAATGAACCGTCGTGTCTGCTTCACGCTAAGTCCTTCGTAGCCAAACGTCATCCCGTTTGAGTGGTGTGGAAATTTGGAGAGAGGGTGTAAATTCTGGTGTCGTCCTCGTCAACTGACCGTGGTTTAAAATTAGGAGGCCCATCACAAAATAGCCCTAGTGTTGCTTTAAAACGGGACGTTAATATAATTAACTAAACTAAAAGCCTCATTGAAAATAAAAATAATTTTCTGGAAAGAAATAAAGAAAGGGAAAAAAAATGCAGTTGAGTGATAATATTCTTAACACGTCTTGAAACGTTTGGCTCTCTGTTAAAAATGTGTAAAAAGCATATTTAATTTTTTTCCTGTTTATAAATAATTTTCTGATTATTAGTGAAAAATATTAGCAAGTATATTTAAGGTTACAAGAAATGAATTGACCTAAAGATACTGAAATATTGGATCAAATAACATCATTAAATTCAATGAATTATTATATAAGTTTTTCATTATGATTGAAAATCTTATATAACAATTCTAAAGGCTGAAATTTAAAAGCACCGAAAAGAAATTGAAATAGCAAGATTCTTCTAAGTATTTAGTTACATTAAATTATAGTATTTAGTATTTGTAATGAATTTAGAGAATTTTGAGATACATAATCGGTTTCACTGTTCATATGTAATTTTAATTCCAGAATATGGATAGATTCTGAAGACATCTAATTTAAATGATGAATTCATAGACTACATTTAATGGAGTAACTGTCTTTACGTATACATCTTTAATAATTATTTGAATAAAATGCTCGACGCATAAATGCTAGAATTTTTATTATTAATACCTCAATCAGATGCCATCTAAAAATTTAGAAAGTTGTTTCTATTTATAGAAAATAAACAAATCTAATAAAATTGAAAGTGAATAAATCAAATAAAGAATTTTAACTGCATTGAAATCAATTGTTTTCGAATATCTTGAAAGCAAAGCTGGAATGATATTATGTATTTCCTAAATTTTTCTAAAGTTTAATGTTGTGTTTCTAAAAGCCTCTTAATATTATATAAAGATTATTATGCAGAACTTTCTACTTTTGCCTTATATAATAATTGAATTATTATCACATAAGTTTAATATATAATCATAATACTTACTTCGCGTGTTTAGTCAATAATTTATTAATAAATTAAAATAAAGTAGAGTGTAATATTTTCTTGTATAAATCAGCTGATGGGTTTAGAACCTTTAAGGACAGTACTTCTACATGCATAATATATTGGGAAATTAAAAATTCACGCATATCATTTCTTCCTTTTAAAAGATTTCATTAGAAATATAAAACGAAGAAAATAAGAAGGAAGAGCCATTTCTACAAAGATTAAAATAATACAAAAATACAATTATTATTGAAAAAAATAAATATATTATTCATAATACATCAAAATATTCATTCCAAAGGTCACATATCTTTCATTGTATTCAAAGATATTCCTTTCTTATATGTCAAAGACATACTAAGAATGTAACTTCAGATGTATTCTCTGACAACATTCATGATATGTAAATAAAAAAGCCTAAGGCTACTAGCTACTGGATGTGTCTTACGCATCAAGTAGAACTCATAAATACAGCCCTGTTATAATCAAGTACATTTCTAAAAATAGTATTTTTCATCTTTCAGAAACTCATATTTCACTCCAAAATTTTAATTATTTGAGATCATTATATGTTTATTCTATAGATTCTATCAAAATGAAAACGAGTGAAGGCGTTTTTAATAAAATGCGAAGTTTCATGATCAGTATTTTTCTATGCTCCATTTTGTTTTTTTTTTGGGGGGGGGGGGGGTTCTGCTGAAAAACAAATTGTACATCAATAATGAAGAAAGGGTAATGTTTTTATTTGAAATTTTCCGCATGTGATCAAAATTACTTTGCAAAGCTTTCTTGCTTTATTAAAATGTCGTACGACAAATTCGTCAAAATATTTTATGGGTTCTAAACGCTTACATTTGTTAGCTACATCTCTTCCCAAATTGTTGTATGTAATATGTGATTACCCTATGTCATCCGAAAATTCAATTATTCCACTCGTTAAATAAACACATCGTATGTTCTCTGTCTGTGCTTTTTGAAATTCGATTGATTTTATAAGAGAGACGAAAAATTTGACACATTTCATTTGAAAGGGTATCTCAAAATTAAGGCAAGATTTGAATTTACCACCAGTCAAGCAATAAATTGTTGACAACCAAATTAAAAAACTATTTGACAGCTGATAGTTTAGGGTTAGTAAAAATCGAGCGTTACATGATAGAATAACGTATTGTCACTGTTAAACAATATTTCAAAAATAATGAAAGTCTGGCGACAATCATTCGAAAATTTGAGACTTATCTCTCCTAGAATAGGCCGTATAATTTAACACCATCGGATTTTTGATGAACTCAAATGTCTATGCCAACTAGCCCATGAGCAAGCCTGCATTGAAGATGCTGCACTAATGAAATTCAGCTACATTTATTGCAAAAAGGTCATTGAAAATTTCACCAAAAGAGTGCGTATGTGCCCGTGTACTATAACCCTATCCCGTGTACTTTACGACTCAATAAAAATGCAAAGAAAAAAAAACAATGTGTTTTTAGTTCATTCTAATCTTACGTTAACACGTTGTTCTATCGCGCAATGCTACATTTTTTCCAACCAAAAACTATCAGCTGTCAAATGGTTTTTTATTAGGGTTGCCAACACTTTACTACTAGAATCATGGTAAATAGAAATCTTGCATTAAATTTGGGACACCAATAGTCAAATTCTGCATCCACATCTAGGTTACTTCAAATAATATTTTCGCACTTTAATATTTTTTTGAGCAAAGTATATTTTTTTTGTCATTTGTTGGAATATTTCTATGGAGTATTAAAATGACTGTAAAATCTTATGCGAAGTTTTGATTAAAATAATAATTTTATGATTTTTTGTTTCATTTTGTATGCCAAATTCACTAATATTTTTTATATTTAAATTGAAAGAATCTTTAAAACGAGTCATTTAGGACATCAAAACAAGCACATTTTTATAGTCTTAAAATCTTTAAACACTGTAGATGAAAATTAGTTCAAATTGTGTCATAATTGATCGCGACACTGTGATATTTTATCGAAGTATAATAAGCACATCTTAAAGTACCTATCTATTACATGTCAACCCGATTTAATTTCTAATTATGATAGTCATTTTAGTACGTGTTATTAAAGCTTGGGAAGCAATTAGGCGGTTGGCTCAACGATAATAGTCTCATCTTTTTACAAAACAATTAATGATGGGGCAATTAAAGTTGTTGATGCAATAACAGCAATCTAGTACTTTCCGAATCAATTAAAGTAACGGGCGAAATATCCAATTTACGCATGCTTTCCTATAGCTAATTAATCCTTTGGAATTAATTATAAAAAAGTTTACAACATTTTATTCATCTTTTCAATTATGTAATCCTACTTAATTCCGTCGTTTAGATGGGAATGATATTTTGAAATTATGTATAAAATTTTGAGTTATTTTATTGATTTTCTGCTGTTTACATGTACAAGTTTTTAGCAGTGATTTGCAATTATTTTGTGATTTTATAAGTACTTTTTGGTTTCAGTTTTGCAATTCAAAATCATTTACTCATGAAGCATAACTGAAAACAATAGTACCAAACACAAATTGTGTGCCAATTATTCGGAAGATCATCTAAAGGAATGTAAAATCTAATATATCTCATAGATTCTAAGAAATATAAAATAAGAAATCATTGAAGCAAATTAACAATTTAATTGTCATTAATTTCTCTCAAAGAATTGAGATATTTTCATAATTAGAATTACAAATGTCTGGGGTCATGTACAATAAGGCTCCATTTTCTGACCAATCGTAAATTTCATCTAGAGATACATATTTATCATAATTTTTAAGCGATTATTTCCACAACGCTAAAATTCTTTTAATAGAGATTTAAAGTGAAAAGAATTTAAATCTCTATTTTCTTGAAAGCATTAAAATAAGTGCCCGAATTAAAGCTCCCCAAACAAGATTTACATTTTTTATTGCCTTGAATGGCTTTATGAATAAATTTATATCTTAATTTAAATTTATTCACAAGTGAAGACAATTCTCGATATTAATATTATAATTATTAGTTAATTATATAATGTTTATGAATGCCTTCTTTTTCTTGCGTACGACCGACCACCCCGCCACCACTGAACGTCGCAGCATCGACAGAATTTGTTGTGGCCGACGCCTATTGTTTATGAATGCCATAGGGAATTCCAAAAACCAATCACCGCATATTTTTTATCGAGGTGTTCAATTAAAGGCCTGTCATACTGGCTAATAAAAGAATTTCTTTGTATTTACATTCTGCCCAATGTTCTTTGACTTTGACCTAAAATCGAATTCTCAAAAGAAACTATTGAGAGTACCCTCCCTCTATTCTCTTTCAATTGGACTTGTTTATAGTTTAGTATTGTCATATACACGAAATTGTAATTTTGAGGGCAAGACTACTTTGTAAATTTCATGCATCTAGATAGTTTTTTTTAAATTATAGTCCTCATAGATAAATGGATAGAAATCAATTTACCAACTGGTCGATTTGATTCATCATTTGAGACAGATTCCCAATTTTGGTGTAAAAATAGCATATATTTCATTCATTAATTTTTTTTCTACGTTTCTAAAATATAGTATTCATAAATTGAAGAAGTTTCAAAAAGGATTTTCCGGACTTTAAGAGGTCTAAAACTTGGAGATTTATCAAAATTAAAGTCCAATTTTATGAAATTATAAAAATACACTTCGCATAAGATCAAATAAATAAAGCTCGATGTATAAAAATCCTAAATACGTGGCCTAACTTTACATTCATCTAACAAGTTTCTCATCATAGGAAGATTAAATTTTGTTCGGAAATTGACGATATCATTAGAATTCAGGAAAATTAATGCAATTATAGTTCTTCGATGCTTAATAAACTTTAAAAAATTATGTTCCACTTCGAACCATTACGCTAACGAACAATTTACTTTCTTCTGATATAGATAGTTGACATCTCCCATTTCAATAGTTTCTGTTGGAGCATATCTCTGAAGTCCAACGTGTCTCATTAGGGTTCTGGAGTAATATGCACTACGTGATGTTTCATGTTTCAATTGCACCGAATATACACCTGCGTTGATTCCGGTTACATACCCGTCTATACATTCCAATAGTCTGTGTTCTCTAAGTTCAAATATCCCCATTAGTCTCGTTGTGAGAATTTGAACGTCGTGAGAGGAACAGAAGACCTTATATGTATCTCTAAATAGATATTGACTAGGCCTATGGGATTGAGTAGCAGGTCTTGCAATCTAATACTGTATCCCTTCATCAAAATTATCTAGTGCATTCAGTATCAGAGGGTGAATTGTTAAATTAGTCCAATAAGCCAAATAAATCCGATCACTCAAGGATTTGAATTTAGGAACAAATGCCTTTAGGAAACGTTTTGTATAGATCAAATCCTAATTTTAGTGAAGCAAAAAATAAATAATAATTTAAAAATTACTCAATAATTGAAAATCTAATATGTAAGAATATGCCACTTTTGAAGAAAAAAATGTGCCCTTAGTAAAGGGAAGGGGTTAAATAGCTTAACATATCAATTATAAATGCTGTTTAGAACTTTTTGTATTTCTTTTTTATACTGTTTAAAATTTGACCCAAAGTATGAATGATGTTTAAGAATTAAATAAATATATTATTAAGTATATTTGAGGTAATGCATTAGTTGCATGTCAATGTCATGGATTTTGACTATAATGTCGCAATAAAGAAAGTCCAGAGAATGTACTTTTATTTAACCCTTTTGTTACTCCCTCCTTTAGAGGAAAGTTTAATCATTTGCGGTTGTATGTCTACTATCAGCCACCAAAGCATTTTTACCGTTCCGGTCGTATGCCTGTCCTCAGCCACCGCAGCAAATAAATATACTAAACTTATATAGCATTCGTCACATCTTAATCTCCATTTAGGATATATTTGTTTACACTTTCCATGAAAGAACAGAAAGAGTTAAAGAACTTATTCACCAACCAATATGGTGCTTCTACGACTTCGTGATATTGAAACCTAATATTAATAGAGCCGCCCCTGACTCAGCATGAAAAATCAAGGGCGAAATTATTGACGCCAAACGAATTATTTTGGCGACACTTCTCATCGAAAACCAAGACTTCACAATGGAGACTGTTTTGAAAGATACTACGTGATCGCGAATTATAAACTATAATTTTTGACAATGAAACATTGCATTAAAACAACATTGTTTTTACAATATCGAAGTTTACAAAAGAATGAGAATGAGTAAATTGTGTTTTTCCTTCATAATCTTGCATACTATGTATTACTGTTCGCTTAACTGAAATTAATTCCGACCACCACGGCACCTATGCCCAAATTTAATACGACCACAAAGGGCTTAATATATGTATATTTCGCATCATATAAAACCTATATGTATGTAAATTTCGTGAGTTTCTTCTCTTTTCACTGAAATCCAGTAAATGATGCTCTAAAAGCATTTTATAAGAATTAAGAAAGATTTTGAAGTCAAAGAACTTGATATACAAAATAAAAAATAAAAAATCCAAACCACAAAAATATTAGGAATTCAGGGATTACAATTTCCATGTTTAATTGCATTCATTCCTTTAATATTTACGAATGAAAAATCACAGGTCAAAAAATATATGATAAAAAATTCTATTGGAAAAATTATCTCCGAAAAAAAAATCCTGAATTTTGCGATTCTGATGCCCGAAAATTAAATGCTACTTTGCATACTATTATATGTAAATTCTATTAGAGATTTTTGAAACTTAAGAGGATGCAACATACATCAATAACGAGGTGCACTGCAGGAAATATACGCATTGATCATACATCGCATTGATTAAATAAAATCTGTACAAATTAAATGCTTATGTTTTTCACGGCATCTAGAAACACTACAAAAATAAAAATATGAGGATTAGATGTGTTTAAAATTGATGCTTCTCTACTTAGATCGGTTTAATGGACACTTTATTTCTTTAGAGAATGTCTTCTGTATATGCTATGTTCCATTATATGCTCGCTTGACATTTTTGTTTGCTATGTGTTTCAAAACACTGTAAATTCTGGCCGTTCACAGAGACAAAGCCACCCAAATATAAGTAATATTTAAATTAAGTCCATGGAAATATAACAGAAAAATTAGAAAACTGTATGATAATCATTGAATGTAATTACATAAGAAAATTCGAAAAAGAAATACATAAAAATTCGCCATTTAGAAATAAGTATTTTTTTCTTGAGGAATCTATTGATTTTCAATTTTAAACTTTTATGATTACTATGCATGCATAGCGGTCGGTAAGAAGAGTCTCGCCAATTCTAATGTAAAGTTTGAATCTTGATTCTATAAGCATAAAATATGGTGATTCGGTAAAGGCCAAGGAAGAATCAGCAAATGTTCTTTTATGTAGAGTAAATCAATGTCGATATTAGTATTTTTCAAATTTTATTTTTTTAGTTCCATATATCAGTTGTTATTTACTTTAATAAATTGTTCTGCTAACTAACATGGCCTGCTATTCAGTCCTTTAAATTCTTCTTCTCTGGCAATATCGGTTTTTTGGTTAATCAGCTTTAGTAATAAAACTGTATACGTAAAATTTCTTTAAAAAATTCTGAAACGTATTTAATTTACGAATTGTAATAATTTTTTTTTCAATCTCTTACTTTGTATTTAAATTTTTGCATTTTCTATTATTATTTTTTTTCCTCGAAACTACAACCAAGTTCTCTTTAGGAATGATTTTGGTACATTTTTTTTAAATCCAAAATATACATTACTTATGTATTTTGGCATCTTTGTATCCATATAATGTCGTGATGATGCAACATTCATTAATCCTTTGAGGTCCAAAGTCCAGTCTGAGTAGACATTCTGAAGTTTGCTTCGTTTTTACATTCTTTTTAGATAATGATAATTATAAAAGCCATATAAATGGCTAAAACTCTCATATTAATTTTCAGGAATTATAACAAACGCATAACAATATTTTCCAGTTTTCTAAGCTCGAAAAGGATCTCGCAAAATACTTAATTTCGCATCTTATTACTTTTTAGACAGTAAAGGGTTAAAGATACCTCGCAATTTAAATTTTTCTTAACAATCGTATACGAAAATTTTACAAGATTTCTATCAATTCAGCCAGAAATTTTAACAATAAAAGATGCTAGGATGATGAATTGTCCTTCTTATCACATCTGTGAAAGGTCCAATCATGAAAAGACACAATGTGAAAGGCACAATGTTTCATATCCATGACTTATAATAAAGAACTTAAGATAAATTTATTCTGCTTTCGATATTTATCATGGATCATTTGGGTCTTGTAATAAAAAAATAATGTAAACATTAATTCCCAAAATAAAAATCCTGATATGTCGTAATCATTTCCAAGTTTACGCTCTGATATACAAATATTAATACTGTTTTGTTTTCCTGAAAAGGAAGCAGAAAACCATTTGCAGATTCGTACCTAAGTTACTGTTAAATATTTGCACGCAAATGGGATTAAAATATGCTTGAGATTCATACAATCAAATAAATTGCTACAGTGTTCACCCCACCATTATACTAAGACGAAAATCCATTCAAAACATCTGAAAGGATTTAACTACCATTTGTTGAGAAGGGAATTGCAGCTGCAACGCATAACGATTGATTGATTTTTACGTGTGTATCCCGCCCCTTCTAATTTGTTTGAACGAAGCAACGGATGAAAGCCAACTGCTATGTAGTGTAGCACTTTAAGAATAAGTTATGGTGCTATCCGGAACCGGATACTACCGTATTCGACGTCCTAAGCTGAAACGACCTTTTATACTCAGCTATTTATGGAACCTGACTTAGTGTAATAGCGTTTCGACCGTAAAGTTTTGAAAGATTCTGGACATATTGCAGTTCTTTGCTTGAATAAAAGATTTTCAACACTGTAGATGAGCCCAAAAGCAGTTATTCACGATGCACAGCTCAGTCAAAATAATTTTTCATATTTGAAAGGAAAATGAATACTGAATGTAAGGAAAAGGGTTTTTTTTTCACATAACAAGGACTTGTTGATTGTCTAGAATCTTAAAAACAATCGAATAATATATGACATTCGCTTAATTCATATTATTTATAAGAAGTATAAATTTTGAGCCCAATTATGATTTTTATGAGTATAGAATTCGCAGTGAATATGCAAACATTTTTAATTTTATGATAAAATGCTTTTAAAAATAGGTTTCTCAATGCAATCTAGTTGAAGATGATGTGAATTTATATGAGGGTAACTCTATTATTAAAATAAGGCAATAATTATAGTTCTTCATATATAGAGGGGAAAAAACAACGAAAATTTAAGAAGCAAAACGGTTTTCTATATCCTTGTCTGTCTTCTACTCAGGAAGAGAAATGCAAATTTCGGGATTAATATTTTCCAAGGTATAATCAGAATATAAGAGCAAATTGCGTATTTAATTTGAAATATTTAAATAAAATTTAGTTCATATCATCTTATTTGACTTAAACTACAAATTTATAAAATTTTGAGAATTTTTGTTGAGTAAATAAATATATCTTTCATGATGTTGTTGATAACTGAATTATTTTTACAGAATTGCATAGGTTTTCGCTATGAGAAGTAGTGGCATAAAAATATATTTATTAAAGATTTCCTCTGAAAATTTATATCAATGTGATGAAAATGTCATGCTGCAAAAATATGCCTCACTCTCTCCTAATTAAAAAAGGATTTGTATTTCATCTATGTTATTGTATTTTTCACTATTGTATATCTGGTTTCATATTTGATGCCATGTTATGTTATATATTATCATTTTGTTTTATGATGAAAAATTATTATATTTTCGAAAATTTGAAAATTTTATACTTAGCAGTAAAACAGTTTCAACCTGCTAGCGACAGAAGATCATTAGGAATATGTCATGACCTTATTATCCTGCTGATAGCTCTGCAAATTTTAAAAAAAAGGAGAAGTTAAAAATCAGGAATATGATTTTCTTTATGTTGAAAATATGGAAGGATATTCAAAAGAGTCCATTTAAATTTCAAGGGTAAATCTGGAATACCAAAAGAAATCACTCTTACATTGGTTACATATCGGCGAAAATGTTCTGAATCTTGTCTAAACATATAACTTTCATGAATCGTTAAGGACTGGAGATTAATAAAATTTTACTATCAGTCGCTTTCATTTAAATGTTTAAATTCAATCAGACATATCAACACGCCTAATATTAAACGTTCTTCAACTTCATTATTTTATTTCATTTTTAATATTTTATAATGTATACTGCAGTAATCATTTAACACAAAATTTATTAGACTTGGAAGTATATTTAGTTTCTAGAAATGAGGAAATTTTTGTCTACAATCGGAGTGACTTGTGCTGGTACGCCAAAATACAAGAAAAGAAAAGCAGGAAATTATATTATTTTAGAGTGCTATTAATCCATCGTTGAAATTAGTAACAAAATTATATTTATTGGCAATGAAAACAACTTCGAGACCTGATTCGCTGGCTGGCTAACTCATCTTTGTTCGAGTTTGAATAAAGAAAGAAAAACCTGAACATTTGCTTGGCACTTTCCATCTCTTCGAACTTGAAAAATTTCTTTACCTGAAAGTGATTTTCTGTTCTCTTGAGAACACAGTCAGTCGAAAGTTAAGCCGTCCATATCAAAGAAGACTGATAAAATTTATAAGTCAAGTGCATAGTGCTTATTTCTATTTATAACATATAAACAACGTCCATTCACGAGGTCCAGAATACTTATCATTTGACTTGGAGAAACAGATAAATATCTAAAATTTAAGTCTGAGAACTTGATATATAAAAAAATCGATAAACAAAAACACACAGTCTTTATTCAGTAAACAAGTGTAAATCTATAAACAAAAAAGTTTCACCAGTAATTTAAACAGAAAATACTCTAAACATTGTTTATAAAATGGAGCAAAATTATCTTAGTTCAAAAGTAAAAGCAACTACTTTTAGATGACGTTTCATTTCTGTAATTTAAGTCAAGCTATTCAAAGACAAATATCAAACTCTTAAACACATACCCTGAATTCTATAGCGATATATAAATATTATTTCATTTATTTGAAGTTATTGGATTACAGAATGATTTTTCTGCAGTGTGCAGTAAGGATTTTAAACAATCAATTTAAATACTATTTTCTATATGTTATTTTTTATTTACAATAACTTGAAATAATTCATGATACTGACAACCGTTATATTTATTAAATGTTGCTTAAATTATTCCACAGAACACTTGAAAGTACACTCCTAAAAACACAGAAAGGTGTTTTTTAAGAAAAGAAACTCGGTTTGATAAGATCCGAAGAGCTGGTAATTGATGAACTCTATTTGGTACCCAAGTACTTCCTAAACTTCGAAGTAGCGTGCTTACTTAATGTCGTGCTAATACTTTCGGTGGAGAGTGAAACCATCTCACCGTGAATTTCATTATCATTAAATAGAGGTGTGTAGCCTCTTCAGTGTTCTGGGTCCTTTCATAATCCATGGGAAGAAAATTTTCTCAGCCGTCAAAATTACAATTTTTATCATTAGAGGGCATCAACTACACGCCATCACGCAAGCCGCGCATCATGGAAGAGTTTGTCCTCGCTATCAACTCGGGAAATATTCTCTTCAAAGCTAAAAGCACTTATATTCTCTTAATGTCTTTCCCTACCTTCCTAGACCGATATATATCTATCATGTAAACAGCATGACATCTTATCCTTCATCTATTTGGGAGATTCTTAAGATTCAAGGATGGTGCTATCCATTACTCTTATTTATTTCAGGAAGGATATATCAAGTATATAGATTCAAGTATTCAAAAGATTCAAATATCTAGAGTCATTTTTTTTATTTTATCTTTTGGAAAATATTAAAAAAAGAATTTATACTATCAAAAACTTAGACTTTGAAAATTTGATGTATCTCAAGATTTTGAAGCTCTCCCAATTCAAAAACATTTTTAAAATTCTATTTGCCTGTTTGTAAATATATGTGTGATTCAAAAATGCAACGAAGTAGTTGGATGAAATTTGATACAACGTCATTTTCAATGAGGTAGCAATTTTGGGTGAAATTTCTTCACCGAATGTCTATTTTACAGTCAACTCATTTGTAATGAAAAAATATTTCATTCAATATAAAAAATATTCTAATTTCATTGCATCATTAAATTTTCAATTTCATCTTTTCTTTAGTTAAAAATTGATGTAAAAATTAATAAAAATATTTGCCTAATGAATTCAAAGAAGGTTATCCTTTTAATGGTGTCAGAAATTATATTTAAACGAATGAGTGCAAGGTGCAAATTATCAACATTATCAACACTGTAAGATTTAAAACATTAAAAATTTTAATTTTGTTTGTACATGCAAGAATTAATTCAAATCCTAACATATTTTCTTTGCTTTGCTCTTTTTCAAAATTCGTTTCTTTTCCGTCTTTTCAAGCAATTAATACTTTCGTTATACAAAGCATTACATAAGTAGCAAATTTTCACTTTGGAGACTGACATAACAAAATCAAAAATGTTCATATGAGTGGAGAACTAGTGTGTCTCCAAATTCAGATAGTTGGGGAACAGAGATAAGTAAGAAAAGGGGGAAATTCAAAATTGCAGGAGTTTCATAGTAAAATTTAACCTAAAAATGAAAAAGAGTAATTATAAAAAAATTCAGAATACGGCAATAAAAATAAAATTGTACCACAGAAAAAAAATATGGGAAATTAATAAACCATAATTCTAAATAAATATTTTTCATGACTATCTAAGAAACAAATATTATATTTGCCACTTAAAGTTACATAAGATCCCTAAATTCCGGATGAATTCATACATTTAAACAATAATAAAAAAAAGAAAACTGAATCAAGATTTATTAAACACTAGACACCAGTTTCCAGTTCCTTTGCTTTTTTTCAAGAAGATACTTTGGAGAAAATTATTGAATCGCTTGTGGATCGATATTTGAATTTATTCCTTCTCATTCATTGAATATAAATTATACTCATTTAAGAATTGAAATAAATGTACCAAGATTTCACTGATTCAATCAGAAATTCAATGATATCCTGGATAACTTCAACGGAAAATTAGATCAATAGATATAAATAGTGAAATATTATTTGACAGATAAATTTAATTTTAGCATGTCTATGCAATATATAAGGGGATTTAAAGAAATTTCAACAAGCTTTAAGGGTTGGTAGGCATATCGAAACACATCATCTTGCATAAAAATATGCAGAAGGGAATATGATGTGTGCATATTTGAGGGCATTACTTAGCCGTATGTAAACATGAGTCATCATTACACCTTACATAGACACAGAGTAAATGGAATGGAATTGTGCAGAAATACGGAGTTGATAAACTGTATTTAGAATTTTGGGCTGCTAACGGAAATGTACTAACAACCATCTGTTCGATAGTGGAAGATTTTCAAACATAATGTGCTCTACTTTGAACTGTTTATGCAAACTAACCTAAAATTTAATAAATTGAATCGTCTACAACTTTTCAAGATTTTTGTTTTTTCTACTTGTTTATAGGATTTATTTCAATAAAATCATGCATAAATTGCTTATTAAATGTATTTTTAAACAATATCGACATGTAATTTTTCTTGCTTTTCTTGTGTTGCTATTGTCATTTCTTTCCGCTATTCTCGATGTTGTCATATCTTTATGTGAGACTGAATAATTTTAGAATATTGTTTTTAGAATTTTTATATTAAGAATATCAGAATTATTTTATTCATTTTGTAAATTAATGATATAATTTTTTCAGAAATGTATTGATTTGGTCATTTAAAATTAAGTTGAATTGCGTAAAAAATAGCAATGGTTCTATTTTCATGCGATGTTATATAGTCCTTTTTTATTGCAAAATCGATACATTTTTCATTGTTATATAGATACATTTTGTAGAAAATCGTTTTTTAAAGTAAACAACAACGAATATATTCTAATAACAGTATAATCGGCATATGATTCTATTTTAAAAAATCAAAATTTGCTTAAGATAATTTAAACTCATAGATAATATGTTAATGAATTTGATTTTTGTTGTGTGATTTTTCGTCTATAGATATGTAAAATTTAAAATGTTTTCATGCTTTGTAAAGATTTTTTTTGTTAACAGCAGGGTCAGGTGATCTATTGGCAATAAAAAGCTAAACTTATATATTGCTTATCTGTTAAAAACCGAAATACATATAAAAGTCCGATTTTCTTCTTAGTCCTATTCTTTGATATCGGTTGTCATCTTTATCTCTTTTGCATAGCAAATGTGGTATAGGTGCAACTGAAGCCAAACTTTGCAAAAGCTCAGAACATAAAGGAAAAATATTATTTTGAACTCCTTTAAAACTCCACTTAATTTGCACTTTTAATAAACTTAACCTATAAATAAATAAGAGAAGCTTAATTGTTATAAAATTTGAATTTCTAAATAAAAATACTTTAGTAATTTAAACTTAACCAATCAAATTTCTTATCCACGTAATTTTTATATTTGTGGTTGATTATTTATGCATAAATTAAATCGAATGTTACTCAGTAAAAAATGAAGGCATTTTCAATATTTTTTGATGTAAAACTCAAAATTTCACATAAGATTGAAGTCAAGTTCTTGTACTAAAATAAGCATTTTTCTCCATTAGTTGGCGTATTTTACAGTAGAAAAGTTTGCAATTTGGAAAAGTATCATGTTCCACCAAAAAAATAATTAAATAAAAAAATAAGGAGAAAAATTGTGGTTTTCTTCTTAAAATAATTTATGAAAAATAAATAAAATATTGGTAAAAAAGTGATGAAACATTTCTGAATCTATTAGGTTTGTATAGATTTTTATTTATTATTTTATGTATATACTTATAGATTGATATGGGCGTTAGTTACATAAATGGACTATGTATTCCTTTTTAGCATAAAGTTTCCAGTGTTACTGCAATATCTGCACGATTTTTATAAGTATTCAAAATGTCGAATAACATAGTGAATAAATCTTACAATATCTCGAGTAAGTCATTTAGATTTATGAAAAATAAAAACAGTAGTTTAAATTAATTTTAATGCTCCTTGTTTTATTATTTATTCATTTACATGCAATTATGTAGCTGGTAATTAAAAATAAAAGATTCAATTTTGATAAATATACAATTTTTAAAAAATCTTCATACCATTAACATACAATTTACTTAAATGTACAATTTCTTTAAATGAGCATACATATAATTGCATACATTTTTAAAAATTATATTATCATTATGTTTTGTTCAGACTGAAAATATTATGCTTTTATATCCGTTTATTTTCAGTTCATATGTTTGAATTAATTTAAATTTCTACTTTTCGAAATTATACTTATTTAATTTCATATCGAAATTTATATTTATCTTAAACTAAATGCAATTAATTTTCATTTCTACTATATAGTTCTAATAATAAAGATCTCTAAATTGCCTCTAATCAGATTTTAATTAAAAAGCTATAAATTAAAAGTTATCTTCCGCTTTATAAATATAATTATAATGCACTTGAAGTGTTTCTTCTCCTGTAAAATATTTCCTTTTTATTTTTACTAATATGAACTTTAGGAAAAATTTGAACTTAGCAAGTTTTACATACTCTATTTTACCTCCTTTTGTGAGAAAATTGTCTCTCTACTTTTAAAAATTAACTTATATTATTCAGAAAAACTTTTTGCACTTTAAGTTTTCACATTATTAACTTTTTTTAAAGTACGGTGTGTTATATACTGATGAAATATTTAAAAACTAATTAGATTTTAATTAAATATTATTTATTTTTGTACTAAGTTTTCTTCTTGTTCTAAACGCAGACTTGTTTTTAGACAAGTTTTATGACGATGTATGAGATTTTAGTCAATTTTATTAATCATTTTAAAAACTCATAAATTGTTTACAAAATCAGGCACTTACATTAAGAAGCTCAACCAGAATCTTTTCTTAAAATACCAAGTATCTGATGCAGATTATACATGCAAATAAAATAGAAAATATGCTTAAAAATATTTCTTGGACTTCTTGCTTAAAACAAAAATGTTATGTTGAATAAAAATAATAATAAAAAAATGCGGCTTAATAAATGTACTTAACAAATTAAATTACAACGAAAGCACATCTGAATCCCAAAAGAAAATATATTTCCTCTTAATAATGAATACTATTAATGCAGTGTCACTTAAAATAAAGTTTCTCGCTATTAATAAAGAGTGCGGTTATCATATTTTACTCAAAATAAATATGGAAATTAGCTGGTAATTAAATTTTGCCATTATTGAGAATCTGTGTTTTTACAAAACAAACATTTCATCAATTCTGTAAAATCAGTGCATATAGGAAAAAAAATTAGTTCCTAGTATGAATTGCTCTCTTTTCATAGGAAAAAAAACGAATTTTATGTATTTATCTAATTTAATTGGAAATTTTAAATTAAATGGAAACTGGAATTTTTTTATCCCACGTATTTAAGAACGTTTTTTTTTTGAGACATTTTTTTTCATATTAATATCTATTACATTATTGCATGATAAATAAAAATTCGTTCTTCGAAATCGAAAGACAAAAATGAAATGCCTATTTCTTATTTTAGTTTTTGAGATTCCATTAATTATAATTTAAGTAGGGATTTTCATTCAAATCATTGTTTTAAACTAATATTTCTCGGTAGAAACTGCGAGAATATTTTTAAATAAGAAACGCGATTTTTTATAATAATAATATAATGATATTTATTATTGTATATTCCACGAATTCCAAAGTATCATCTATCATAATTTTTTTTGGTCAACTTATTTGTCTTTTGAATAATGTAGTTATTTTAAGATTACAGAACATTATTTTGATGTCAGTTTTGAGATATAAAGCCTGCATGAAATATGATTCTATCACAAGAGCTCACTGATATTGAATATATATGTCATACTGAATTTTGAAAGATTACTCAAAAAGCAAAAGAAGAACAATTCCTTCTCGTGTTAGAAAACATTAAGATGTTTATTTTTCTCATTTCATTTTTTAAAAATTTCCAAAAATTTTCGTTCACTGTCTATTGAACATATTTATTAAGTTGCACTGGATGGTTCAAATGCATGAATAAATTAAAAACTGAGGACAAATTGTTCAAAAATAACTCGAAATGCCAATTCTATGAAATTTCTTCTCTTATCTACTCTCATATCTTAGAAAAATGTTATTATCTTTCTCAACTTCAAAAATGCTAAATTAATGAAAGTATTTAACCATCTTAAGCAAAAGTTTTAATCAGATTTATGCCTGTATTGCTGAACTTAATTTAGTTGTAAGCATACCGTGGATTCTAATTTTAAACAAAAGAATAAATCATTTGATTTGTTTCTGAAAAAGAATCGTTAAACGTCTTATCTTTTCGTAAACCAAAAACCTTTTATCCAAAGAAAGAACAAATACATTACAATACTTTTTATGATGTTGTATTATCTCATAAGAATATCTTTAAAATATTTGCAGTATCTTTCACTGTCTTCATCTTTCAGTAAACCCACAATGCTATTATCTCCTCATCCATAGTTTTATCAAATCCTGTTCTAATTCTTCTTTAAAAATGTTCTTTTCTGTTGATCAGTTAAATGTTTTTTTAAAATTTTATTTTTGTTTCCTGTTTGAAACTTTGAGAAACGTTTATTTACGCTTTTTTTATCCATATCTCTGTGTGTTGAGAAATACTTTACAATCATAACAATAACAGAACTGTTTTTGGGTAAATTAGTAAGATCTCATCCTCAGGAAAGGATGATAGACTCAATTCTTCATAAGAGGCATTTTACATGCGAGTCCTGCCATTGAAGGTAAATTGACCTCACAAATAAAATCTGAAAAGTTGAATATCATCTAGAGCAGTTTTTGTGTTATATTAGAACCATTTGAAGTTCCAGAAATAGCCTTCAATTACCTTTAAGTTAGTAGAAAATATATATGGATTGAATTTTATAAGCGTATCTTTCACTTTGTTTAGTAATTTATTTATCCTTTAATTACCTTTAAACTAGTCGAAAATATTGACTGAATTTTATAAGCGCATCTTCGCATTTTTTTATAATTAATTTATTTTGAATTAATCAAATAGCATCTAAAAATATCCCTTTCCTGAGGCTTTCTTTAACAAATCTATGGCTTATTAGCATTATATGATGTCCATAATTGTATAATTAAATGTAATTGATGTCCATAATTGT
>JAPMOR010125260.1:422930-441501 GCA_026543865.1 Argiope aurantia
AGATTATATATAAATCGTATTACTTATATATATTATTGAAATTCCTGTGCTTATGTAATGTATTCATCAATACTTAAAATTGAAAACAAAGGACACTTTATAATTCACAAGCTAAGAGGCAAGACTTTTGTCATCGCTTTGTCCTATAAAACTATTGTAAAAATATAATCTTTTTCTTGTTTCAATCCCCATAAAATAGACGACAAATTTGTATTAACGCGATATTTGCTCTTACGGGAAACATCATTACTTGTCAATAAATCTACTAATTAAATTTCAATATAGATCTTTTTTTACCATTTTTCATAAACTTTCGGCATCATCAATCTAGTATTTTAATTATCCTAAATCTTTAATCTAAATGTAAGAACCCTTAAAATAGCTTTGAAGATAGACCACCTGCAAAATGACCTGATTGATTATATCTCAGAGTATTTTTAAAAGCAAAATCTTCATAACCGTTTGTTAAAAGATTGGTTTAGTTTAGTTATATTAATGTCCCATTTTAAAGCGACACAAAGTCTATTTTGAGATGGACTTCGTAATTTTGAATCGCCGACAGATAACGAGGATGACACCTGAACTGGCACCCTCTCTCCAAATTTCCACACTATACCAGCTTGACCGACGGCCCCGACGGATTTGACGTGCACTAGCCCCGCTTACGCGATGGTTTTTCGGTGGAATTCGTCTCGAAACTGAAACCCTCCGGCATCGAAAGCGAGCCCTTAAACATTTGGAAATGCCCATTTACGTTACTATCATGGTCGTCAAATTTAATGATTACTATTTGTTTAATATGATTTGCCACAGTACTTTTCCCTGCTGTTTTTATATTCTTATAGATGGGATAGTAAGTTTATTATATAGGTTAAGAAATATTTTAAACTAAATAGATTTTCTATCTTCAAAATCGAAATGTAGAAAAATATTTTCATTTTTATGCGCCGCTTTTGTGTTTTTCCTTCTTGTTATTTAAAAAAGCAAGAACAATAGAAACTATTTAGCTTTTAATAAGTTTTTGTACTAATTGCCAGGTATTTCACAATAGTGAACGTTCTAAATAAGAAATAATTTTAATTTTTAAAGTAATTTAAATGAAATATAATGATTTTAATTAATTCTTCTTACTAAGGATAAATGTTTAATGAAATCTATCTTTTATGTATAGGTTCTATGATTGAGGACGGTTCCACCGAAATTTCCTTAGATATAAATCAATTCAGTGAATATAGTTCGGGATCCAAACTCTGCTCTAAGAATCAGAACATAATTGTGAAAACAATTTCTGAAGCACATTTCTTTCTATTTTATTCCAAAAACAAAATTACATATGAAAATTTTAAAAATAAAAATTTAAAAAAAATTAATTTAAAAAAAAATTACAAAAATTATTAATGATTTAAAAAAAATTATTTTTTAAAAAATATTTTTAAAAATTATCCTGAGCATTACTATAAAAAAGAAAAGGCTTAAAGAATTTTAGTTTCGTGTTAGCAAATCATATTTAGAAATCAACATTTCCTTCTTTCTAGATTGATTTGGAAAATATTTATTTCTGTTTGTTTTGATTACAATCAGTATGCAATGTTGAAACATAGTTACCCCGATTGCTAAAGCAATTTAATTGGCGGCTCCCGGATAAAATAAGTTCTTTTCTGTGTTTTCGTTCGAATACAGTATAAAATGTCATAGAATTTGTTTTAAAAGAGAACTAAATAAAGCCTACAAACTATTTTAAAATTCAAGCCTTTCACGCATCTAACTTGTATGCATATGATCAACAATTCGTCCGTTTGCATACTCCAAGTTAGATTCACTGTTGAGAAATCAACTTACTCAAAACTTTTTAATTAGAGTTTTATGAATTTACATGCTCGATAGCACTTAACAAGCTCCACTCACTAACAAGGGGATCTAATTTCGTAAAATGCAGTCCTCGTATTCCTGAGGCAATGAAATTTACGCTTCAAATTAACTTGCATCGTGCAAATAGTTTTAATGATTCTTTATTGTTGGAGGCAAAAGTTTGCAGTTTTTTAATGATTTCATTTATAATATTTGATAAAAAAATGTATGATTCAAATCTGTTTACAAGAACAGCATGAAAGTAATCGATTTTAAAATATTAAATCTTACGAAATTTTCTTCTTTCCCTGAAGTTAATCTCTTTTTGTTGATTGAAAATTATTGCGAGGGGGTATAAACAGCACGATCATAGATTTTTAAATTATACAGAGAGAATGCAATATTTTGAAACCCAATTATGTGCCTATATTCGACAAATATGCATAATTCAAAATAATTCATTCACAATGGAAGAAAATCAGAAAGATACGAGATGATTACTTTAAAATGCCGTAGAGAATTTTCTGAACTGGAAACAATCCCCAAAAAATCAAATTTCCAAGAAACTGTTGATGGTTTTAAGAAATCTGGTGGCTACTGATTTCAAAACTAATGTTGCCACTGATGGATCTATTATAGCTTTTGAAATAATGCACTTTCTCTATATTTCTGAAGAGTCTGTGACCATTATTATATTCTGCTGATTTTGATTACTATAATTCTTATTTGAATAAATTGTTCATTTTATATTTCATTATTAAATATAGCAACGAGATTGTTTTAGGCATTGACTTATTTTGAAATTAAACTTGGGGAACAAGATAAAATTAGGCTGCATAAAATTTTTGCAAAAATTGCATAGAACATTTATGACAGTGGGGAAAAGGGCAAAGGAAAGTTTCCGATTTATTGAGCCAATGATGTGAAGAGAGCTTGTTAATCACTATAATGGCTATTAAAGGGAAAGGTTTTAACATTTACAAGAAAAATAAGTATTCAAGTCAAATAATAGTTTGATTTGTAATTAGCAAGTTTGGGAAACCTCTGCTACACAGAGAAAATGTTCCGAATCCAGTTTTCATATTATTGCTTGATATTCCTCCGTCAGATAAACTCTGATTTTTATGGTGGAAGTAAATTTTCAGTTAAACTAATCAGCATCACAACAGCTCTCTTAAAGAGAGCTCATTAGCTGCGATATGATATCACGGCCTGTCAAATCAATGTTCAGATCGTTTCACGTTTTAGATTAAATAGAAAAAAAATATTAAAAACCTGATGTTAAAACCATAGCTTGCAGGATCAGAGTGGAAAATTTGTTCCATACTTTAGTAAAGTAAGTAAGTATATATATTGCAATAATATTCTTCTTCTTCTCTTAGGAATTGAATATCAGCCAGAAGATTGCAGTTTTTTATAGACGTTTGATCTGAAGTTTCAAATGAGTGTTATTGCACATTGGCATTCGTTATTCTTGCTTGTCAAAGCTAATTCAGGAATAACATTAAAACTTTAAAACAGATCTGAAAAATTCTGTTTTCAGAAACACTATTGATTGATTTGTGTGGATCTAATGATGGTATGGTCAGAAAAGTGAAGCAGATATAAGAAACATCATTTTACTAGCTTGTGGTGAAGAAGAACACAGCGATAATGGCTTTAAGGGATATGCTGAATATAACTAATATTATAAAGGTGTCATTAGCTGATAGACAAATTCTCCTTCCACATCATTTAACGCATCTAATAATAAAATAACTCCTTAGAGCATTTAATATAGCTTGTGAATGCTTTGAATGCCTTTTTAAAACGTTTTATGGGCTAAGCAGTGAGAATCTACAAATATAAATTTTTTATCCAGTCTTCTATTCGGTGTTCCTTCATCATAATTATTAATAAAATTTTGGAAAACGCAATATTCAGAGAACTATACAAAGTTAGTACCTTAATATACTTATAGCTGCGATATGATGCAATAACACTCATTTGAAACTTCAGATCAAACGTCTATAAAAAACTGCAATCTTCTGGCTGATATTCAACTTCCTAAATAACTATGTAGAAAAACATACATTTGCACCTAATTTTTAAATATATTTGGTACTAACTTTGTATACTTAAAAATTAGGTGCAAATGTATGTTTTTCTACGTAGTTATTTAGGAAGTTTACCTGCAGTTTGGATTATTTTAGTGAAGGACAAGGAGAGATGTACTCCATAATATCAAATAAGGCACATCAAAGCAAGTGAGTCACATAAAGAGATTCAATCATATAAGATGCGTGTTTCTATGAATAAAATGATCCAACAATTAATTTTCATTTTATTGTATTCAATGCATCATCATCGTACTATTATTAACGTACTATTATTATTTTATCATACCATTATTATTTCTTTGTTTTGATATGGACATTTATTTTTTAGTTTCATTTATTAATATTATTTAAAATTTTATACTTTATATTTGACACAGTTTCATGTTTTCTATATTTATTAAATCGCAGATATATATACTAATTCTTTTAAATATTAAGCCCATTTATTGCATTGACACTTTATATTGGAGACAGTTTGAATGGGATGTGACTGCTGAATACATTTCCGAAATGAATTGTAATTATCAGTTTGTTGGAATGTGATATGTTGGTATTATATAAGTTAAAATCTATATTACATAATCAGTACGACAAAATTACTCTAAGAGAAATTGGATTATGTGTAATAAACTCGATGTTGAGCAATGTAATTGGCAAATTGTGAGTATTTCTTATGCTATTCATTTTAATTTATGTACAGGAAATGTTACAATTTTATTTTTGTGTATTATATTCTCTACAATTGATTGTTGATTTAAGAAACTTGAATGTTTGTTAAAAAAGAAACAGAAAACAATCCATTTATCTCTTATGGTGTTAAACAGCTGTAACAAAAGAAGAGGAACAATTAGCATTCATCGAAAAGTTTCATTTCAAAGGATTTCTAATTACATAAGATGGTGAATTAGGCATTGCAGTAATAAAATACCATTTAAATTCTTCAGTGATTAAATAAGCGGAATGTATATATTAAAAGCACTTTAATACTGAAATTTCACCTAACTTGTTCATAAAATGGCTCTTGCGTCATAAAACCACAAACCAATACTCAAGTTTCAATGTAATCTCTAAATATTTAATTTAATTGATATATGCATCAACGAACACGAAAACATTCTAATTTGTATTCATTTAAATATCTGAAGTATACTGATGAAATTGAAACAAATGGCATAATAGCTTGATCCTTCTTAATTATTTAACTTTTATTTATGATCGTAGAATATAAACGTTTCTTTGAGTAGAATAGTTATTTATTTCAAAGACACGAATAATTGAAATGGTATAAATGGTATTGACACGAATAGTAAAAATCGTATTTGTACAGTTGAAAACTAGATGGAAATCGGGCCTGGTTTCTATTTAAGACGTCTACATTACTCAAAACTCGATATAAGCTTTATTTGTGATTCATTATTTTTTCATTATTTGTATCATTATCCTGGTGTATTGACCAAATATTAAACCTTGTATATTCTATCTTTTGGAATCGTATGAAATACTTGGTTTATGGTTTTGGAAATAAGCAGAACGACTATATCAACTTCAAAAAAACAATATATGACTTATTTCCATGCTAAAAATAGAAAAGTTTTGATAGTATCTATTATATTTTTTAATTATGTTAAGCTATTGCGTTGGTTTTGAAGATTATTACTTTTATTCAGGAAATTCTTTGTCCACATTATTTTGAATAAATTAATGTTTGTAACACTATTTGTAACAACTTGAATGTTATTCCACCTCAAGATAAACTAAGCCTAACAGTAGACTATTATTTATAGTGAGGAACTTACTAATTATCGTAAGCCGCAATCAATTTACTTTGACAATTAGAAAATTAAACTTTTGGAGTCTCTACCTTTAATATGTTTAGATGTTTTGTGTTTAAACCCATTTGACGATAAAAATAGACGTAGCAAGTAATTATTTGTACAAATAATCTTGATAAGCAAACATTTCATTGAACATCTAATGTCGATCTAATGTAATATTCAAAATATCTAATGTCGTTGTGATAAAAGTCAACTTATTTTTTAATTTATTTTCTTAAAAATGCAATTGTATGGATGACACATCTAGTAGAACTAGTTTCTTAAAAAATGCTATAATTTAAAGAAATATTTTATTTCATATTCCTATTCAAGCGTGATTTTATCTATTTAATTCCTTGTCAATATTAAACAGGATTCAAAGCAAAATCTATTTTGTAAATAAAATCAGAAATCCTAACCATCTATCAATAGCAAAATATTTTATAGTTCACGATAATATATTGTTTACAAAGAGTTACTTTCTTAGCTAAATTGCTCTAAATAACGCTATTTTAGTAAAAAAAAACTAATGCTATATATATTTGAGATTTATATAAAATTACTATGATAATTTGTGAAGCATAAAAATAGATAAACACTAATTAGTAGTTGTCAAATAACAATAAAAGTTAATACTAATTATAAAAAAAATTGGCCTTAGTTCATTCATTATTGTAATTCCACATACCATTTCAATCATAATCCAAACAAATGAATAAGAATCATACAGCAGTTTGAAAATAAAACCATTATTCAAATAGGCAACCAGTCTGGCTAGATTATTGAGATAAATGTTCAAAACAACAACTGAGGATTTATTCGAATTTATTTTATTATTTAATTATATAAATTCACCATGCAGCCTTTAATTTTCAATCAATTAACGTATTGATTTTTCTTGCACAAATAAATCTTTTACAGGGTGAACAATTCTTTTAGTTCAAGCTGTTAAGATATGTGCAATGTTTTATCTTTGTACCGCTCAACAGTTTTAACCATGGAAGAAGAATGTATCCAAGTAAGGGCTAATGATTTTATTTTGGTCAGGGATATAAATCACTCTCGTATCTTTCTTTCGAAAACGCTGCATCTCGTTCCTTTCCACACGCAACACGTTTTCTTCGTCCACTAATAACCCTCGTATTTTCCAACTATTCCAATCGGATTGAAATGTAAAACGATCACAACCAAATTAACTGGGAAGTTACCGATTTGTTTCACAATAAACCCCTTACTCGATTAATCTTCTATTCTGGAAAAATAATTCCCGTTAAACCTTGAGGGTTGGGTAATTTACCCGTTCTCTAGAAATCAGTTTCCATAACTCTTCTCTCCTCCGAGGAGGTATGTTTTCAAAGCGGAACCGCCCTATGTGTTACGTTCAGATTAATTACCCAAAGAGAGAGAATTAGTTAAACGATTAGTCCCTACAAATTACGAAGTAACAGCGTACTACAGCAAGAGAGGAAAAGCAGTGAAAAAAACATTAAGCGATTCAACCGCATTTTGTTTCAAAATTTCTGCATTCCGACGATAGAAATGATCTCGAACGCCGAAGCGCCCTAGTTTTAATGAAGTTAAAAGCTGCACTGACGTTTTCAGTTTTGCTGCTGCATTCTTTCCGCCTTTCAGACGAATATCTTCGCACTCATTCCTCAGTTCAGTTTTCGAACTCAACATTTTTCGCTTGCTGCGGATTTTTAAGATGAGAAACAATGAATGCGGGCAATTTTGAATATGCTCCTGAATGAGTTGGAGAAATTACAGTTCTCCTCATTAAAGTTTATTACGTTTTCTTTTTAGAAGACAAATTTATCATCCCAGAGGGATGGCCGCTGGATATTGATAACTCAACTAATTTTTATTTATTTATTTGAAGAAAAAAAATATATGTCACGTTCTTTGATTTTATTTCTAAGAGTTTAAATTTAATTTGTTTTAATTTGATACACAGGCGTAAATTCTAATTTATATATCAAATGTTTATAGTTTAACTCTTAGAAGAAATTAATCGAATATCTCCTCATAAGGGTTAAGTTTCTCTGATTTAACTATGAGTGAATTCCCTCAAGGTAGTTTCACAATTGATTTCCAATTCAAAAAGGTTTCTGAACAACATTAAAATTCCCTGAAGATTGTCGAGAGTGGAAAAAAATTTCTTTATTGTGCAAGTTTAGTACAATGCACGTTTCATTCAAATGCTTAAATTTTTCAAGCATCGCTTTGAAGATAAATAGAATTATATATATATATATATATATAAAATAGTATTTAAGAAAAGTTCATCAATTAATACTTCTTCATATCAGTTTTTCAATGGTATTACGTATATTTTTATATATCAAATGCAATTTTTTAAATAAAAAACAATGAAGATAATTTTCATAAGAGAGAATGAAATGATTTACTTCAAAATGTTTAAAGGAAATAAATTATCTAAAGATAATACGGTCAGTTCATATTAATACTGTTTCTTGGTGATTTCATCATTAATTTAAACCTTTAACAAAAATGACTCAACTATCTTGAAAAGAAAGCAAAGAAGAGTATTTTTGCTGGAAGTTATATAACTGATTAAAAGTTCAGAAAATTATGATGTCATTGTAATTCACAATTAACAAAACACAATTAATAATTGAAAACAGACGATGAAAAAAAATGATTCTCAAGATTTCGAAAATATAATTCCTAAGAAGCTATAAGTAAAGTGTACTTATTTTAGATACCATTTTACTGCGCAGTTTGTTATCGCATTTTACGATGGCCTGCACTTATGGCCACACTTATTCCTTAATTAATTATTAAAGCGTTAAATATAAAATACCCGGAACAATTGTGGTGTTCATAAATCTATTTTCGTTTATATATCTTCTGTTTCTGATAAGATTGAAAACAAAATAAAAGTAATGATAAATTAGTCCGGTTCATTTAGAAATTAATAATCAAACTATGAATCACGCTCAACGAAAGAATCGTAATATTTGGAATCGTCCACTTCTTCTTACTGTATCATATGCAGTAATGAGCAAAGCAGAGTAGTGCAGTAAACTAGGGTAATTCAGACATTAAGTTTCGTCTGCTCTTGGGATACAAACAGATGGGGATAACAATATCATTTCTCTGGTATTCTGCGTTGTTGAACTCAGGCATTGATGAGGAGAATTAGAAACCTGTGTTGCCAGTAACTCATTTTGTTGAATAATTTATAAATGAACTCTAAGGTACGAGATAAAGGAACACCGAGAAAATGTGAGCGAAAATCTTTCCAAAAGTTGAGATATACAGATCTGCATAATGTTTATTCGTGCAGTACGAACCATCCAAAATAAGCTGGTATGTGCTTTGTTCCCCCATACTAGTACTTTGTTCCATTTTGTTTGTTTTAGTTCATGATAATGCTCGCTTACACTCCATTAAACGCAATTAAGAAATTTTCACAGTTCTGTCGGAATGCTTTTGATGATTCTCCAAATATCTCAGATTTAACATGGAGTGGCTGTTACTTCTTTAGGAGCAAGAAACAGTGGCTTTCGTCGTACTAATTCAACGATAACAATGTGTCTGATTATACAGATACAGGTTGGTTTCTTTTCTCAACAAAATATATTTTAAGAAGAAATTTTACATCTTGCAGAACATCTTGACGTGTTCCTCAATGGCTGTTATGTCAAATTAATGAGCTTTTATAGCTTTTAAAATGTATAATAAAAGACTTGCACCTACGATCATCAGTCATAACAGAATTTCAGATTTTCTTAGTTTATATACGAGTTATTTCACATTCTTTAACTTGAGTAAAATCTTTAAATTAATTTTAATTTTGAATTAATTAAATATTTAAATCTGAAGAATTCTAAAATTTCTAACATTTTAGAATTTTTAACTACTTGCTTAGATAATTGTTTAATCTGAATATGTATAATATATAAACTTATTGACAAAATACTAAAGTGTATTAAGCAATATCTGCTGTGCTCTCATCTTAAAAGTAAATTTATTCGTTCATCATAAGAACAAATAAAGATAGTTTCCATGATGTCATAATCACATAGCAGGCATATTTGGGCATGCTTCTTAACATGCCAAATATGCCTGTGCATATTTGGGCATGCTAATTAACATGCCCAAATATGCTGAAAAAGTCTCTGTACATTATCTTAATTGCTTCGTAAATGCCCACCAGCTTTTTTTTTCCTGAAAGAAGCGCAATGCATCTTAAAGCGAAATGATTAATAAGTTTCAACAAAAAATTAAAAATTTGATATGTTTTCTTTACTATATTTAATACTGAAATGTCTTTTCAAGTGTTAAATCCATTCGTTCATGATATTTATGTTAGATAATCTTAAAACAGAACGTCAGTCATTATTCAAACTCAAAAACAGATAGTTGCCCTTATTAATTTGGAAGTAAAGAATTTTGATATTTTTTAAAAAATATAATTCATAAATGCTCAAGTAATTTGCTCAAAATGTTATTTTTAAGAAATAAAATGCGTTTCTAAATGTTAGTCTAGTTCGATAATGGATTTTGCCTTATTAATTATATAAAAAGCATCACATTTTTTAATTCTTGTCACATTCTCATTTTTATAAAACTTAATTTATAATTATCTTGCAAATACGATACGATGCGTACAGTTTTTTTCCCTTTTTAGGATTTTTTCAATTAAAATATTTCTACAAATATTAAAAAAAATTAAGATTTTAATTCCAAAAAGCGTGTTGAACTATCTTCAGCGTTCAAATCAAATTGCCTGTAAAAGCTTAAAATAGATCAACAAGTAAACGACTAAAATAAATTAAAAATACGTTGAATACAGAATTTAAGCTTCAAATATTCTTATTATTCATATAAAAGGATTTTGTTTCTCCTTTTGTAATTAGACTAACATCATTCAGATTCATAGTGTCAAGAAATTTAAATATTTTCTAAAAATATTCTTTCATTTTTGATAAAATATCCATTATTTTGAATAAATCAAAATATATTTCTCCCATCGAAACACGATTATCTCATTCTCCTTCATACAAAACACAAAAAAATAATGTGTTTTCTTTGGAAACCTGAGAGCAGTTAATTGATTTTGTGGATTTGTTTGGGTTTTTTTTTATTTTGAAAAAGAGAATTTGTCATAGTGAAAAAAAAAATTAGATGTGAAAGAACTTTCAGAGGTTTGAAAGATGAGTAAGAAACTATTCAAATAAATATTTTGCAATAGAAATTTCAGCAATTATGTTAATACCTTTCATCACCGTTTACTTTAATTCTCATGTATTTAGAAATAATGGTTTAGAACCATTTAATTTCAGATATGCAGGAAGTAATAATATAATTTCAGAAATAATTCATAGTCATAGAATGATTGAAAGTTCTGATTTATTTTTAGGAATAAAGTGATAAAAATTGATACGATCTCATTCATTTAATTTTTACTTTCAAATACAGAATAATAGCAAGAGGCTGAACACATTTCAAAAATTCTTAACTCCCAAAATGACAAACAAAATGGAATAATTTTCTTAGCAAAGTATTCGTCAGTTTTTCAATGTTTTTGTGCTTTTTTAAAGACAAATTATCCAAATGGAAGTGCAAATCAATTTACAATGTAAGATGCTTCATGTTACTTTCCTTCAATCTAATGGCTTGGATAAAGAGAAAGAGAATGTGTGTTATGATTGATGGAACACACATCTATAAAATCTGTTAATCGAACTTTGTAGCATGTTTATCGTAAAGACCAAATTTTTTTGAATAAAATACAATTGTGATGTGCGTGTAAGAAATTTAAAAATACGGGAATTAGGAACATAAAAATGTCTTCTAGACTACCAAAAACAACGGAAGCAGATGTCAAGCTAGTTCGTCAGAGCTATGTGTGTTGTCCGGGAATAATGACGGAATTCTGAATGCTGCATAGAAATAATTCTTTGCCTATGTTACATATCTCTATGGTTATTGCTTTTCTGAATTGTATGCAATCTTTCTAAAAGAAGCTGACAATACTATTTACAGTAGGGAAGTTTTTACAGTATTTTTGAAGATTTGCAGAACTGTACTCTGTACACCACTACCAAAACACACATTGTGCTTGTATTAAATCGTCACTAATGCTCTGAAGAATTACCACACAAAAAACTTCTTTCATCGTACATGGCTTCTGCACATCCTCTAAATATTTTAACAAAAATATTTTAGTGAACTGCCGAATACTTTGCATAGCATTTTCACTTTCTAGTTATTATTTTTTAAATATGTCCAATGTTTTCCATTCTTTACTTTTTTAAAAATATTTAAACCTTTTCTCTTAGATCCTTGCTGTCAAAATATCACTTAATTTTTAAATTACGTCCTTGAAGAATTCTTATACATAATTTTAAGAGAGTAATTGTAACAAAGACCGAGGAAAGTGCTTTTATTCCTCTTACAATCATTTAAAGCTAAGATATGCCTTACCTGTATGTTTAAAGGGTTATCTTTTTATTTTATAAGATTAGCAATAAAGCACTTAGTTTATTTTTAGCACACTTAAGGTGATAAAAATAAACTGAGGGAGAAGAGTTATCTATATTATATTTAAAAATTCCAGAAATGAGAAGGGCTTGCAGAATGAAAATCTTAGGACTAATTTGTACAACAATTATACCAGTCCATTAGCTAAGGAAACAATAACTTTTATAATATCTTTACTGGATTGTTTACAGCTATTTTTATAATTATCGCTTTTATTTGTTAAGATATTCGTAACTACTTTATATTTTTGAGTGATAATTTTTTTTTTAAAGTTTGATTCAATTTGTTCTTTCAAATGTAGAAAATGTGCTTTTATAAAAACTGTAGAAGTCTAAGTTCAAATCGTGAAGTATGAATCACTGTTAAAAATATTCTAAATATACAAAATATCAATTACATTCATAGAATATTTCAATTTTCAATGAGCATCTTGTTTCTTTAGATAGGTTTTACAATTCATATTGTTTTCAGTGTCTTATATTTCTATGATATTTTTTTTGTTTTTTACCTTCAGAAACAAATAGAAAACTTTTCTGCATTTTTTTCACTTATAAAAATGTGGTTTTTATTTTTTCATTTTCTTTACTTTTTACTTTTTAGTCATTAATATATTTCATAAATCTTCTAAATAATTTTTAACGGAAGCTTACATTAATTTTTTCTTAAATCTGTTACCACATGGAGCTTCTAGTATTGACTCAAAAGTCAATAAATCCGTGAGATTAATTGATTACCACGTTCTGAGAATATTAAAAAATTATATTGTGATAGGTAACCCACTATTGCATCAAAATTTAAAGCTTTAACAAATCAAGAAGTGAGTAAATCAAACCAAGAAGTGAGAATCATCTGTATAAAGATAAACAAAAAAAAACATGTAAAGTTTGCATGCATTTAATTTTTTAAATAATGATTTTGTCATTTTCAGTTTTGTTTTATTGTTACTTGAATTATCTTGGATTTTTTAATTTAATTTTTTTTATTTCAATTATTTTATTTCCGATAAATTTTCAACTATCCATTCTTAATAATTATTTTATCTAGGAAGGAAATCAATAAATGTTTGCGTATTGTATAAATGAGATATTGCATGATTATCATGTAATATGATTGACCATGAATTTCGATGACGTTTGAAGATCAATATGAGTTTTAAAATAACAATGACATTTCATAGATTTTAAGTACAAACTTCATTAAATTACAGGTAAATTGAATTATTATACTAATTAAGTACAAATTTATAATTGTTTAAATTTCATCTTTAGTATTTTCCCCTTATCTCATCTTTAATACACTAAGCAGGCTATTTATCTATACATCAAAACATGTCCTTTAAATAGAGGAATAAAATTTTTTTTTCTTTATTCTCAAAAACTAAGAACAGAAGCAACTTTACTCTTAGTTTAGATATAGCAGTACAGGTAGAAAAACTTATTGATATAGACTGGACAGTCCCAGGAATTGTTTTTTTAAAAAGCTTTTGTATAGCTACCTGGTATACATTTTTCTTGGAAATGTTAAATTTGAAATCTTCCAATAGCACTGTTTACTTATTACGTTTCGTGAGAGCTACCAAGCAGAAAACGATTAAAGAAAAAAAAATGTCTTTTGAATATTTCTGTCTGTAGAATCTAACATCATATACTACAGGATTTATAAATTGTTTTTAATCCAACCGTTTGTATGAGAAGTATAGTGTTTTTAAGAAATTCGGGAAGCCTTAAAACAGAGAAGAAAAATTTATCTAAATATGAGTCTAAGACACTAATTATTAATGGAAAGAATTCCTGTGCAATTCAAACTGAATGACAGAAGAACTTTCAGGATTTTCAGAGGAATTTTCAGTTAAAAAATTGGTTGAAACAATAACAAAGACAAACAGGAATGACATGTTTCGCAATTCACCCTGAAGCATTTTCCTCATAAAAAACATTAATGCTTTGTAAGTGGGCTTATCTTATGTTAGAAATCAAAAAAGCCTCAGATTTTCTGCTCTTGACTCCAAGTCATGGCAATGACGTTTCCATTCAAAGATTACACGAGGTGTGTTAACAATGTATTCAAGAAATTATTTAAATTTTTGACATCAGGTTCTTTAAGACGCATTATGTACAGGAGGATGACAGGCTAGTCAACATGCCATGTGTCATCATTGTGAACTTATTAAAATCTAATTAGGCATGTTTGCACAATAAGGGACCATTTTCCATACAACGTTTTGAGATTTTGTTATCTTCATAAAAGAATGCAGGAATAAACTTAGTGCAGCATTTTCCCAGTTTTTATTATTGCATTCTAAAAATATAAGTAAGTTGACTCGATTTCTGATATGAAGATATATGCACTCAGATACTGTATTTAATAGCGATTTCGAAATCAAGAAATTTGTTTCCTGATTTCTAAATTCAACTCCTAATTTACCTTCCAATTAGGATTGCATTTAATTTGTCTTAGCTACTTTTCTGTGGAGTTCTAGTTATGGATTTTTTTATAGTGTCAGTAGAAAAGATTGTGCAAAGAATTTTAAACTTTTCAATTTCTTAGAATAGAAAAAAAAACTATATAACTTTTTACTCGGGCAAAAGTTTTTTGCCCTTTGTAAAGCATATTTAGAAGCAAAATAAAGAGGATCAAATTAATAAATTAAACTTGGTTTTTTTTGTTGTTGTTGCGGATTTCCAAAACTATAAATGAAGATTTTTTATTCATACAAAATCCATATAAAAATATATATTTATATTTCCAGCTGTTTCAGCAAGTATTTGTTTTGGTATTTGATCCGTATAATTAGAAATATTTATTATTGATGTTAAGTTGGAAAGTTGTACAAATATTTCGTACTAAAATACTTATATATATTCTGCCTCTTGTAATACTTCTTTCTAAATTCGGTTAATACATAAAAAATCTTATAAAAAATAATCTGTAACAGATTAAAGAAACAAATAAAAAAATAATTCACTTATCATAAATTAAATAAATGCAAAATTTGCCCTTCAAAATTTTCCAAAGCATTAAATTTGAGTCTTTGTTTCTCGTTGTAACCATCCAATATAAATTTTTAAAAGAATGTAAAAAAATATCGCATTCTCTTTTGAAACCTGCTCACGCTTTCAATATAGCAGTTTCCAATGAACCATGGAAAACGGAGATTTTTGACGCTATTTATTGTGTACTATAAAAATGTGTTTTATGGATTTAGCCTCGTTTCTCCTACACTGTTTCCCAGGTTTATCGTCCTTTTATGAGAAATAACTTCAAGGTACAAACGCAGCCTCATCAACGTGTTTCCCACGTTTGTCAGCAAGTCTTCTCCTGAAGGCAACGAAAAGTTATTCTGATTTTAATTTCTACCCTCCACCGTGGATAGAGCAGTCTATTTCATATGCCAGAGCACAATTCATTTGAGAAAACGGTATATTTTGTCAGAGTTCGGAGTGCTGTTTGATCCATTAAATACGTATAAACTTTTGAGGAATAATTTGACATTTTACATTTTTACAGTGTCATTATTTATTTTATTTACTTAAATTAGATAATTTTTATACGTTTCAAAATTTCCCTATCGTTTTTATACAAGTAAAGATTTTTTTTTCCCTCAGTTACGTGTTTTTAAATAATCTTTCAGATGATGTAATGTGTTTTAATATTTGATACATTTAATTATTAGGTATGTGATATTTGCAAAATTAACACTTTTTATGTGGTTCTAAAGTAGTATTATACAAGATTACGAATAGAAATAACTATGGGGGCAAATATTTTAATTGAGTTTAATTTCGTCTCACTATACTATCATTTACAATAATAATAAATATGAGTAGTTTTTCATTTTTTTTTCCTACAATGAAAAATAATTTTCTTTCGAAACTAAATTAAAAAAAAAAATTTTAAAGACTGTTGTTCGAAAAAAAAAATATATCATACAGATAACTTAGAAAAATCCTCTCTCGAGACAAGAAAAAATGAATTCTACATTTCAAAACAGAATGCAGTCAGATTGTATTTTTCTTTTCAGTATGTGTAATAGAATATATATCATTTTTACTTTATGTACAATAATTAATGCATACATAGATTAAAGTTTAGTGTATAAGATCAAAATTTTATGATCCAGTAGAATAAAAATAATGTTCAAAATTGTAAATCGATTTGCAACTAGTTTAACATACGAACTGTCAGTTAGAATGGAAATCCTCCCAAATTGATGAGACTCTATATTTATTACTTGACTTGTTTATTGGTATATAATATTTTAACTCGTTTTTAAACTATCTGCATTCATTAAAGTGCTATTATTGATAACATATATCTTTCTAGCAAAACACTTATGAAATCAAATTAATAAGCAATTACCATGAATTGACATTTTAAATAACAAAATTTTTCCTTACTCAAGTTAGTAGTTTGATGGCCTATGAAAACTTAACAGATGCTTTTATTGCTGTTCCAAATTGATTAATTAGTATAATCTTTTTGAAATAACAATAAATGATTAAAAAGTATAAAATTGATTATTGATTGATAAAAAATGGATCAGTATAAAATTGATTAATTAGTATAAAATATTATTCATGAAATAACAATGGACAAGGTTTTCTGTTTTAAAGCCATGTTTATTAAATAACTAAATTTTGGTATTTTTTTACCTGTAAATAATTTTTAATACGTGGTATTTCATTCATATGATTTTAGCAACGAAGCAAAATATTTTTATAGTGATATGGAACATACGGCTTAAGATATTTTTGAGAATAAGGATATATTTAGTTTTTATCAAATTTATTAGATAATATTTTAAAGTGTATAATGAATTATGGAATTCAATTTACAACTGCAAAAAAATTTATTAACCAAAATGCTTTTGAAGTCTAGAGCAGAATTTTAGTATTTATATTATTCTAAAAATATTTATTAAATATACTAGACAATATAACCCTAAAAACACAAAGAACTCTATATTCCAATCAATCCGCCCTTTCAAAATCAAACATTCCGTGATGAACTAGAGAAATGATTTTGCAAACAGGATTCTGCATAAACGACATTTCTGAAATACACTTTAGCCAGTCTTCATTGATTAACATGGATATGAGTATTGATCTTTGCAGACACTGTCGCAATACATGTGCGGGTGCAAACTTCTACAATAAACAACTGCAGCTGTTGTAAGGTTCCATTTAATTCGGTTACTGCATAACATATAACGACACTCCGGTGTTAGGAAATGGAGAAATTCATCCTCTAAGATGAAGTTTTGTTTCGAAATCTGTCAGAAGCTTTGTGAATTCTCTGAATTTCGAAGTATTTCAATACAGCTGCTCTCTTCACAATACGTCATTAAGCTACTAATTCTTTGTTGTTTAAGGCGTGTTATGCGTCATGAAAGATATTTAAATTTCGCGTATTAGACGTTGTGTGGTGATTAAGTGAAATCAGGTTACATAAATTTCATCAAAAATTATAAATCACTTTTTTCAGATGTCATTAAGATTTTATTGGAGTTTGAAATTTTTTATTGAATTATTTCTTTAATACAGCACCGTTTATTAACTTTCGTCATAAATGCATATCACTTAAACATAAAATTTTCATGATTAGAAGTATTTGGTGGAAAAAGTAGAGGTTAATAGTAACATGCCTCCAATATCATAAAATCATTTACAAAATTTTAATCTAAAATCATTTTAAAACTATCATATATTCATTAAAATTCTAGCCCTGAGAAAAATATTCTTGTGTGCACAGGTCGGTCAAAGAATAATGCAATGAAAGATAAGAGAAACTAAGTTTTGGAATTAGGGACTTTAACCCGTTACCTCTAAGTTAGACTTAATTATTGTTTCCTATTATCTCTGTTAAGCCATAGTGGATGACTAGCTTTACAGCCGACTACACCAGCATGGAATGATAGAATTTTTTTTAGGAAGAACCAGAATGAAAGTCTCCCGATCTTGTGCCTTAAAAGAAGCTATAACTTTCCATTTCAAATAAATTGAGAACGACATTCTTTTGGGATCCCCGGGGTGATATTTATAGACTTTCTCGAACGTGGAATGAATATTATTAAAGAAAAACATTGTCCGTTCTTGGATAAGTTGAGCTTGTCTTATGAACAAGAAGGTTAGCGTTGCACTCCTAAACAGACACCAAGATGCAGCTAGGTAACTAAATACTGTATCGATGATGTCACGACTCCTATATAGTCCCACCTTAGCTCCATAAGATTCTTATTTATTTAGATTTTTATAAAATTCGAAAATAATTTCGCGATTGCAATTGAAGAAAAGCGAT
>JAPMOR010125260.1:449123-483945 GCA_026543865.1 Argiope aurantia
CAAAATAATAAAAAAAAATTGAAAACAGTTATAAGAATATAACTTGATAATTATAAGAAAAATTATTGAATATAATAATATAATCTATCTATACTTATAAATAAAGCTCAATGTGTGTGTTGGCGCTCTACAGGCCAGGTCATTTGACCTACAGCTACCAAATTTGGTACATGTATTCCTTAGAGGTTGGGAATGTGCACATGGGGTCCCTTTTTTGAATTTTTAATTAGAATTTTAATTATTAATTAAAAACTAACTTTCCCGCCAAAAAAAATCTTCCATTTTCCCCTTCGCCAAATGAGTAAGGCTTCAGTTTTTTTCCCCAACATTAATGAGGCTAGAGTTAACATTTTTCGGCATATTATATCAAACGATTCTGTTTATTTTCTTAATGTTTTATGTATTTAAAATTGAACATTGTTAATTAATTGATCTTTCAGATTCATTCTGAAGTACTTTTGAATTAAAATAACACAGAATAAAGGAAATTAAAAATGTCTAATCTGCATAGCGTTATCCCAACTAGCGTAGAAAAATTCACGTATTTGCGTTACCGTAACTGGCGTTGAAAATTCACGCATGCGCATTGTGTTCTGATTGTTGTCATGAAAACCATTATCAACTGATGCGGATTTGATATAAATTATTTTTAGGTTAGTTGCATGCTTTTGTAATTAAATTGTATTGATGTTAGTTATATATTTTTTGTACATGCTTATAGGTTTAAGTACATCGTTTTTTAAGTAGTTTTTTTAAACCTGTTTTCAACCGATTATTTTAAACGATTCGTTTGATTTTCTTAGTTTTGATGCATTTAAAATTAAACATTGTTAATTAATCGATCTGGTCATGATGAATCTGAGAAAATTTTTTTGACAAATTCTTGAAATATTTCATAAATTAAGAAAGATATTCTTTAGTGCCCATAAAGTTTAAACGCTCAGTGACAGTTTACAGTAATCATATTACAGAAAAATACATTGTTTCAGTAAAAAATATTATTATATTGATTGCAGATTAATCCTTTCCGCTTTAATTTAAAGTATAAATTCTACGGGAGCTAACAGAAAATTAGAGAGATACATATTACGTTATGACTGAAGGCGTTTATAATATTATGAGTGAATTATATGACTATCAAAATTTGAAGCTTTAAAATATTTTATGAAGAATCCATTTAAGTAGGAATTGCATAAAATATTTAATTATTAAAACTTTAACGAACATTAAGATTGGCGAACCGGCTAGTCGGCAAAGGCGGCTAGTACTTATAATAAAGCTCGATGTGTGTGTGTGTGTGTGTTGGCGCTCTACAGGCCAGACAATTCAACCTACAGCTACCAAATTTGGCACGTTTATACCTTGGAGGACGGGAATGTGCACCTGGGGGTTATTTTTCGAATTTTTAATTAGAATTTTATTTATTTAAAAATTAAGCGAAATTTTGGCGTGTTTCTGCTATAACTTACGAAAATATAACCGCACAAAAAAGATTTTTACATCAAGTTAAAGAACAAAAATTTATCTTTTAAATGATACCAATGTTTTAACATTAAATTTAAATTTCTATTGTTAATGAATTTTTAAATAAATTTTTTAACTATATTTTTCAACAATTTTTTTCGTACAAAATAAAAATAAAATTTAAGCTGCACTAGCACGTTTCGCTTTCATGGAAAAATTAGCTTTTTTCAAAGTGTTGCCATCACATTGATTAAAGTTCCAATTAAATATAAATTAAATCTTTTTGGAAATGAAATCTGCAAAAATATAATTTTCGGTACGTGTTTGTAGGAAATGAAACAAATATGAAATATAATTTTTTCTAAAAAATAAATTCAAGAAAAATTGTTTTATGATCTTTTACACTCTCTATATTATTAATCCAATAAATCAGTTTTATTTTAAGGCAAGTTTTGTTTAATATGAACAGGATATCCATTCAAATCAGGGCCACACAGCTAATTTGCAAACCTTTAGTAATAGACACAGATCTGCTAAAATGGTATAAATGGAAAATGATTATATTTTATGTAACTTGATTCAATAAATGCTCTAATAAATAACGAATTTTTGATTTTACATAAATCTTCTGCTGTGGAAATCACGATTAACAGAATGTTCTTGAAACACTAATATTTTAAATAAAAAGTGTTAATTTCCAATCAACTAAATCAATAACTTAAACTGACTGATTTATGAAAATTTGAATTTCACTATTCAATAAAAAAAAGGATAATTTTAGATTTTCCATCGATCGTTTCAAAGAAAATACGCAAATCAGCGCGTAGGTTTCTCAAGATTAATTGGACTAAGATTATGAAAATGTTGAGTTTTTCTGAATTTTTAACATTCAAAACTTCATAAATAAGTCTTAGTTGATCATGGAAAATAGAAACTTTCATTAATTTATTTAAAATTTGGTTTGTCCAGAATATTTCTCAGAATATGATACCTTACTTCATTAAATTTAGACTTCATAATTTTTGAAATATATTTATAGGCCGGAGCAAAATATTATTATTGATTCATTTCAATCATTTTGAAAGCAAAACTAAAAACTGAATTTAATGCTGAATCTGAGAAATTTTTGTTGAATTATTCTTTGAGATATTATATAAATTATGAAAAATATTTTGTAGTTGACATAAGACTTAAATACCGAGCGATTCTGTTTGCAATACTCACATTCAATAATAATAATAATAAATAAATAACAATAAAGATGATAAATAAAATAAAGCGCTTGGTTTTATTTAAAAATATCTTTATATTAATTGAAATTTCATCATTTCCATTTTAAATTAAAGTTGAAGTTTTACCGGAAATGACAACAAATTAGCAATATATATATAGTATATTGAACGAAACGATCTAAACAACAGTATAAGTTTGGTATGACTATCAAAATTTGAAGATTAAAAATGTTTTGATTGAGAATCTATTAAGAGACCAGTTACTTACAATATTTAATTGAAAATTGTAGCGAGCGGTAATACTATCGAACCGGCTGATCGCCAAAGGCGGCCAATATAATTGAATATAATATTATAATATAATATAATTATAATTATAATTGAATAATAATAAGAAAAAAACTGCCTATTATAAGTGGGAAAAAAAAAGATGGAAAACTACAAAAAGTAGACTCGTTCAAGTTTATGCGTCGCTTCAAATGTTTCAAAATTTTTTTCTATGTAGCAACTTCATTAAATTTAATGAAATAATGAAAATTAATATATCTATAGAAACTGCCTTAATTCTTAAAAAAACCATCTTTCTGAAAGATTTTAGTACAGTAAGCAGTTTATGTTGAAAGTAACAATGTATTCTTATTAAATGCAGAATGTGTGATATGGATTATACAATAGTTATTTGGGTTGGTATAATGCAGAGTTGTTGGAGTACAGAATTATTAAAAATATTCCGTAAAAGAATAGTAAAATAATTTGTTAAAGAACTGAATCACAGTTCCTCTACATAATTACTAATATTGAGTTGTGAATTGTCTACCTTTCTTCTGCTAAAATTTGCTTTTCTAAGAAATGTGTGGGAGGCATCATTAATTCGTCTATAAACATACAAAGAATAAATCAAAATTATAAATATTAATAGTACAAATTTATTACAAATAGTTATGATACAAATTTAAAAAAATTAATGTAAGAGAAATATTTTTATATTATATAAACTTCTGCTTAATATTGAGATATTATTGAAATATCCGTATGAATTGATAGTTGAAATTATTTTTAGAGTTTTTAGAGTTTGTATTTATCAATTATTTTGAAATGGACTTTTTGATATAAATTTTCAGAAATTTAAAAAAAAATGATTTAATAAGACTGTCATGCCTCAATCAAAGCTATGTCCAATAATACATAACGAATGAAGTTGAATATTCGAAGAAACAACAATAGAAATTTCTATGAATTGTAAATTTTATTTTTCACCAATCATTATCATGTTATGGAAATATATTATCAAATAACATATTAGTCTAATAGCAGAGAAATATTTCCTTCCCATTTTTATGCGTTAAATAAAGAGGAAACTTAAAAATCAGATTACTTTTGCCTCTTAAAAAATACTATAAAAATAGCGAATCTGGGAAAGCTACTTCTAGTAATCAATCATTATTTTTACCCTGAACAGTGTAATTTTCTTCAGAGTAATTCCAAACACTGAAGTACAATCTCGAATGCGAGAAATGATTACTCTATAAAGCTGTAAAAATTCTGATATTTATAGTTAAGGAATTCCTGTATTAATATTACACTTGATTATAACACTTGACTCTTAAATATAAATTTTTCTAGCATGTAGAATGGTAAGAAAGATTTTGGTACTAAAATAGAATAATAAATCTTCAGTTTGTAAAGGATTTTAAAAAAAAAGAATGAAAAACTCTAGAGCTAACCTTTTATTAAAAAATCAAGACCCTAAGTGCCTTGGTTTAATTCCATTTATCATCTAAATCATTTAAAAATATTTTGTTGTTTCAGTATTTCAAAATGTAGATTAACTTAAAGTTACAATATGTTTTAAATCAAGAGTCGTTTCTTTTGAAAATAGCAACGATATAAAATGGGCTTTAAATATGAATTTTATGAAACAATTATCTTTCTCACAATCAACGGAATTAAATTCGAAATATCTTTGAATCTGAAACTGTTATAAATCCTTTGAGGTGTTTATGTTTGAGAAATTGTTGGATAATTTAGTTGAAAAGAATAGCTTATAAATGTAAATTTATGAAAATCTTTTATTCATTAATTAGAAAACTGCTATTTTTTATTTTTGTATTAAATTAAGTGCTCATAAATCAACACCGTTTGGCATATTATAAAATATCTCATTGCCAGGTGATTTTTTTATGATTTAATGTTCACCTGTGGTACATGAGTTCAACATTCCAAAGTAATTATTGCTAAAAACTTTTTATAACGTGTTTAATTGATTATGTTTGATGAATAAAAAATATTCCACAACCATACATAATTATATTCTACATTCTTAAAAAAACACATTCTTAAAATTAATTCCACATTCTTATTATAAGAATTTTATTAGAACAACTGCATTCTCTTCAAATGTATCAAAACTAATTGTTTCATTTATATAAATTAATAATGCAAGTTATTATGATTTAATTCAGTGAAATACTTTCCTTTGCCCTGTATGAATTCACTTTGATACATAGCCAGAGAAAACAATTCATATTTTTTCAGTATTCAGATATTATTTGTTTAATATTTTTGCTTGAATTTTCTTTAAAGATATTTTTAATCGTGGTTTCTGAACTTTTCATCCTAGAATAATCCTTGTGTATTGACAGGATTATTACTTTTACTGATGATTTCAAATTTTTGAAATAATTAGTTATGCTTAAATATCTAGATTTGTAGAAAAATTGTAAACTAAACATTTTACTATTACATTTTATTATTGTTCTGTAATTTGAGATATAAAAGAAAGGCTTTTGTATATGCAGAATAAATATATAAAAGAAATAGAGAATATAATCGAAATAACGTTGTATTAACAAATGATTTGCAATCAGCTGCATAAGATGTAATTCATTGCCGTGAATAAACTGAAAATTTCTTACGATAATGATGGTGAATGAAGTTTTTCGAAAAATTGCTGTGAAGTTTTTAAAATGATCATTATTAACATAGATATCTATGAATTCAAGTCATTTTGTGATGCTGCAAATGTAAGAATATTCGAAAAGTTATGATAAAGGAAATTCAAACAGATTTCTTGCAAAAATATTTACACAGAAATAAAAACTATTGCTTACATATCATAGACTTCCTTTTTTTTGGATAGAAATGTGTGCAATTAAAATGTAATCTTTGGAATTCGGCAGATATCAGGGTGGTAAACTGCCAGTTTAGCGTAAGTACTAGATTTAAGGAGGTTCAATTAACAAATGGCATTTCAGTAGCAATAACTGCGTTATGCACGATACACATATTATTACACTATTTTACAAAAATTATCCTGTGTTTATAAATATCATAAAATTTTGTTTTCTTCACATCAAGTGCACTTTCTAAATATAATTTACATTCCCTTCTGAAAACATCGCACTAACTGGAGGGCCGGACTATAGAGAGTCCACTGTGTATAATCTTATTAACTAATATATATTTATTATCCATATATTAGAATACATATCCGAAGTATTGTTCAAATTTGAGTTTAATAATATGATATCTTTCCCATTATTTTTCTCCCTCAGACTGATAATTATGTACTGCAAAAATCAAAAATGTCACTTTTTTCGTTTCACCATTAACAATCTATAACATCAAGAGACCATTTATTGAGTTTAAATATTCATTCATATCGAATAAATTTTAAGATTTCTAATTTTTAAGATGGCGTAAATGTAAGGCCGTAAATTAGGAATATTAATTAAATGCCCTTTATCAGCAAAGAAAGGATATTTCATACAGCTCATTAATGAAATTTTGTTTAATTATACATTTATATTTAAAAGTAAGACATCATGAAATTTATGTTAAAGTATAACTCAAAAAGACGAAGTTGCTTAATAACCTGAATAATTTTTTGTCGGTGGTTTTGAGCCTCATTTATATTTTTGCAGGAAATGCGATGGATTATGTTGTATAATATATAATATATGATTTATAGTTCAAATATATTATGACAGTTTCTTGCTTTTTTTGAGCACGTTCTCATCTAAATACGCAGTAGGTGAATTAGACAATGATACTGGATGTTTCACAATTTCTTCGGGAGAATAATAAAGTCAAATTAAAGGATTTTGTAAAAGTATGACTAGTCAAAATTAGTGCAAATTTCGATGAAGAATGAGATTTTGTGGCAAATTTCAAAAAGTAAATTCTCCATTGCACTACTGATGTGGTATGTATGAGTATTTAATTTAAGATTGGAGTTGTTAATGGTCATTACCTGGTTTGAGGAAGGGTTGAGTCCGTCGCAGCGGTACCGGTGAGTACTAACGGCCGTTCTGACCATAGGTATCTCATTATTGGCGGCTACCAGCACAGCAGCATCACCAGTCCCGCCATCGGCTGTTGAGGCAGAAGAAGTGGCTGCATGGTGGGCTAAACACCTCTGACGATGCTGCTCAGCAATCTTGGCAATCAGTTGGGTACGAGTCTTGCGCATGGCGATTCTCTTGCCCAAATAGCCAACGGTTGCATACTCCAGGAGGGAGGCAAACACCATCACGAAGCAGGTGCCCAGATAAACATCGATGCTCTTGATGTAGGAAATCTTGGGTAAGGCGGCATTGGTACTGGACATAAGGGTGGTCATGGTGAGCACAGTGGTCACTCCAAGAGCCACCCTGGCTGGAGTGGCATTGCGATGCAGCCAGAAAGACACCCAAGAGATGATGACAATGAGTCCTGCTGGGATGTAGATTTGGATCAGGTAGTAGCCCATGCTACGAATGAATTGGATTTCACAGATGAGACGAGAGTAGTTTCCTAGGAGATAGATGAAGCATGAAATAATTTCAAGAGATCTAAATTTTACGGTTTGAACAAATCATTGGACAGTTGCCATCTTTTCTTGTGTTTACAAAGAATTGATTAATTGAGTAATATTATTTTGATTGTTCATATTGATTTTGTAAATTTTCTCTTAAATTATATGAAAATAAACTATCTGATGTTACTCGTACTGGCATTTTTGGATTGATGTTTAAGAAATATATTAATATTATAAGCATAGAAGCATTTTACCGTCTGTCCTATGGCGTTTAGTGCGAAATTTTAGAATTCCTAGATGGTCTGAACTTCGAAATATAAAATAAATTCCTGAATTTATTACAATACAATTAATAAAATTCTATTCAATAAATTCTTGAAACCAAGAAGATAAACTTTAGAGAATGGTGGACATGAGTATGCTTTCATTTTAATTCATCAAAATAACCAATTTTCAGAAGTTTGTTGGGTCTTCATCCATAAAGCTGACATATTTTATCACATACGCATTACTTATTCATTTGTTTACTAATAAATCAGCATTTATGACTGAAACTTAAAAATTTTCTGTAAGTGTCCTCATTGGAGCGAATTTGCGCACTGTCGTAATTTTAATGAAAATCACGAATAATTACCATTTAAAAATTCAGAGCAAAATCTTCCTAAAGTGTTTCTGCTGTATGATTTAAAAGACAATTTCTTGACTGGTATACTTAATTTAAACTTATATTTTGAATCTTTAATTCTTTATTTACAGTACAATCATTACTTCTACAGTTATAATACAGCAAGTAAGCCTCTTTTACACAATATTTTTAACTTACTTACTGTATAATGATAACTTACTATATTTTTACAACAAAGTATATTAACCCAATATACCGAATGCAGAAATTTGTGTCTACCTATTTTCCTTTGCTTAAAATATTATGCATTTTTTTTAAATTTATTTTCGTATTTTACGTTGAATAATTCAGGGATTTGCATTAAAAATGAAATGCCTCTTAAACTTTAAATTATTTAGATGATGTCTCTAATCATCTTAACCACAGGTAAGTTTTATTAACTTTTATTAAAATATCTGAGTGGTAACCGGCTTAGTCTAACATTGTTTGGACGTCTTTGAAAGGAAAAAGTCTATGTTGTTGTTAAGTTGATGATATAAAATTCCAGACGATATGTTACCATAAATAAAAATTCCTGATTGTATTATTATTAACATATTTAAATATTCAGCGAAATAATTTCTAACCTATCGTACCACCTAAAATTTGAGATATAAATTCGAATGTCATATTCTCTTATGTTTATATGCTTAAACTTGTAAATAAATTTAGAAGGATTATTTATACTGTCAAATTAAAATTTTAAAACAAAATGAATAAGGCAATTTTTAGTTTTTCTTCTATGTTTTAACAAAATGCTATTAATTGTAATGCAACGAAAATGTACTGTTTTTCAGAATATTTAAAATTGAGAATCATTCATGCGTTTATGTTAATTGATGCTAAAATTACTTCATTTTAATAAAACGTATAAATTGCATCATCTTTTAAATAAGTCTAATATTGCTTTTTATACTTATCCGAATTGTTTATAACGATCAACAGGAAACAAATACAAATAAACATCCGAATTAAAGCGAAGAAAGTGTTTTGATTTCATAAAAATGTCGAAATTGAATTTTCCACTGCGACTTGTTAGACACGATAAATTAACTCGCATATTTCAAATCAAAAATGTATTAAAATTGTTTTTAAAATTACATCTTTGTATTTAAATTGCTCGGATCCACTAACGATATACTTCATTAAAGGATATTTTTGAATAAATTAATGGAGGAATGGTGCATTTTTCCTCTTTTCTTGTTCGAAAATTATCTATTGCTTTTATTTTCGTCTTAATATCGTAAAAGATAGGAGGGAAATCATCGCGCAAGATGTTAGTAATGATCATTTGTATTAGTAATGAGGCAACAGAAATTACGTGAAAACTGATAATTATCGCATCAACAAGTTACTGCTGCGAAAATGTAAGAAAGAAAAAAGAAGTGAAAATTACAAACATACGAGAAGCAACCCTAAAAAATATCATTTTAATCTTTCTATCTCCTCATTTTTCTTTCTGGTAATGGAAACTATCACGTGCAGGAAAACGATTAAAATTTAATTGCAGTTCTCGTTCGGAAGACTCATTATACGAACTGCTCCGGTCTGCTGCAGAATTTTTCTTTTATCAATCTCAACTTTTTTTCGGCATCTTTCCTCTCGTTAAAACAGTAATATTAGCACAGGAGCGTCGCAACGGTGACGATAATTACAATATCTTCTACTAAATATAGCTGTTCGATTGTTCTTTACAATAGTTGAGGAAGACATGAGAGCAAATGGTTATCATTTGGAAAGAAGAGGAAGCTTCGTTTTCTTTTCTTTGCAAAAGAGGACACGATTTTGAATGAAAAATTTTTCTTAGTGCATTTGACAGTTAATTGAGTCCATACCATTTTATGCATACCTTCCTCGTTTAACAAGGATGCTTATTAAAATCTACTAAAAGTGGAATCATGCCTTATTTCTAGTAGTTTCCCCTGAAAGTCAGGAATGCTAACAATTACTTCGAAATAGGTATTTATAAATATTCGCTTAATATATTTCGTATAATATCGTCTTGTAGTGAAATATTGTGCATTGATGTGAATGTTAAATTAACCTTTCTTAATAGGCGTTTATTTATATTTTAGTAAAAGACAATGAAAAAAAATCAATTCACAGAAATTCGTGCTTATCCTCATGCTAGAAGATGTGCCCGTCTAGACGGGCTGTTATTCTGTTAACAATAACTCAGATAATTGAATGTTGCAGAAGATAATCTCATTGGTAGAGTGTTTAAGAAATAAAAACAAGTATATTTTGTAATAATAATATCTCCGATAATTGAATGTTATAGAAGACTGGCTGGTATCCAGCGAGTTGCTGCGGCAGAAGAAATTATTTTAGCAATATCAGTAGAAATAACTATCTTGTTTACTTAGGAATAATTTTTATTTTCTTGTCGACAATGAATACATTCATTGAAATTGAATGATGTTTAAAGAAAAAGTATAAATAATATTTATTTTATTTCTTGACTCTCTTATTCACAACGGTAATGCAGCGCATACTACTAATAATAAAATACTAATAAAACAAACACAAATTCATTTTTATATATTAGATATGATAATTGCTCTATGACTATAACCCACCCTTGTCCAACAATAAGTTGGACAAATTTCATCTCAATCGGAGGAACGGAACGGCAATGCATAAAATGCGAACAAACAAAAATTAATTTTTATATATTAAATAATATCATGTACATTGACGAAGTGCTTAAGAAATAAAAATAATAAATTTTTGTACCATTCTGTTAACAATAAAATCAGATAATTGATTGTTATAGAAGATAATTTCATTCACATTAGCAAAGTGCTTAAGAAATAAGAAAATAATTACTTTTCGAAATAAATTTTAAATGTTAAAATATAGTAACCTAAAACGTTTTACTTCCTTTGAGTGGTATATTCTCTATCCATAATATTCACAAACATTCAAAAGAAAACTAATTACTAAAATGCATTTATTTGATTTCAGTAAAAATAAATATACTATAAAAAGTTATTTTATTTCCATAAGTTGAAACAAATTTGAATATTATTTTGGAAGATATTTCTTAGATAGATCACCTGTGAAATAAATTTACTATTGATTGAATTGTATCTTTGATCATATTTGATTAGGATAAAAATTTTAAAAAAATATAACAGCATAGAAAGAAAAAATTGCTACTTTTGACAAATAAACATCTTACCAGTAGTGTTATGGTAGATGTGGATAATTACAAAAAAAATGTGATATAATTTGACAAAATATGAATAATGCACTGAGAATACAATAAAAAAATGCTTGTCAAATATGTAGTTTCTAACGTTTGACGTTAAAGTATTTCACTTCTTAAAATCTAGTGATTTAGTCTCTAAATTTATTCTAAGACTTCTTTTGCAGATTTCAAACTTTAGCAAATAGTTCAATGAAAAATAAAAAGAGCTCTAAAGTATTTTATTTTCCCGCAACATGATGAATCTGATATGAACCTTATACAGAATTTAAAGATGCTAAGTTTCTATTAATATATGCTCTTTATTAAAATACAATAGAACTTCCATTTTACGAATTTCCTTTTAACGAAATTTTTATCAAAAATTCCATTTTGATTGACATTCACATGTAATTTTCTTTCCATATTACGAAATATAATTTATGCTTAACAAATCCTTTCTGACTTTTTTCTTGAATTTTTTTTCCTCTCTTGTGACTTCGCATTTGTTTTTCTTCAGACAAAATTTGCCGTTTCGATAATTGGGATCTCAAGGCTGTTGTTCTGTTATGGAATGTATAAATATGTCTCATATTTTTCATTGCTGTTGAAGATACTTTGATTGCTGATTATTCAATAAAATGTGACATATTGCATAGTTTCTGAAAAGTAATGTAGTATTTATTAGAAATCGCTCATGAAAGAAATTGCGAACAGTATTTGAGACAGCATAAAGAGGAAATATTGGCAGCTAATATTTCAATCTTTACAGAAGTTTTTATTAAAAAAAAGATGTGTTTTTTTAAAAATTAAGTCTGTGCACAGAAGTTATCACTCTTTTTTTATTGATAAAAATATGCTTTAAGATTTCTAAAATAATTGTTATGTTCCAGTCCTGCTTTATAAACTTATTTACAAATTTCTACTATCGGAATCTTTTTTATTAGAACGTTTATAAATAGAACATTATTGGATAGACGCACGACTGTGTCTATATAACTTTTTCATTGCAGGTTACATAGATGATATGCTAGTAGACTTGAAAATGCTGTATTGTATTATTAGACTATTAGAAATTCCTTTCTCTCACAGCTTTCACGTCTTGAGTTTTAACCATCTCTCAGCATTTTTTGCTTCTACTGTATCAAGACATGCGTTATTGATAGATGGCAAAAGTGAACGAGTAAAGGTAAAAACAGTAACTTCAAATGAGCTCGAGTGAATGAGAGCATGTACTTTCGAAATATTTAAATGAAGAATGATTATTAATACATGATTTTATATACTTTTGATACTTTGAAAATTAATGCTTGCTTTTATATACTTTACATTCCCTTGTTTCCCATTCGTAAAGGTGTAAATAATCGAATTTTAGCTCAACTTCTTAAGAAATGCCCTTTGGAAATTCTAGATCACGTTTTCTCTATGATAATGAATTATTTTAATATTTTTAGATTTTAATCATAAATAATTCTATCAATTTAATTAAATTTTGTTTACGTAGGAACTGAGTTATTAGATGAATTAAAAAAATCTAATAAAAATTTATAAATTTTTTTAATTAGATATATATGATACATAATAGTGAACACATAATAATCAAAAAATAAAAATTTAAATTAATTCAAATAAAAATATTTAATTTAATCTCAACTCAAATATGGATTTTTCAAAACTGATTTTCTTTCCTCATAAGGAATAGGGAATTATTTATCGCCAATAAGTGATATTTCAGGTTTCTGGTAACCCGTATTCTAAAGAAATATAATGAGCTCGAAATTCTTTTGAGCCGCGAAAAGTTTTTGACCAATTAAAAAAGGATACTTTTTCGTTCTGAAGAATAATTATGCTCTTGTGATTCTTAATCAAACGATGCCGTATTAAAATTTTGTTTTATTATTGAATTGATCTACTTAAATTGTATGACTTCTCCTAATAATCTAAAGATCATTATTTTGATACATTGCAAAGATGAGAAGAATAACATTTTTTTCTTTCTTTAATTTTAATTTATCTGGATTATGACGCAAAAAAAGGCAAAAATAACATTTATGATTATCGCAACATCTCTTCAGGTGTCGGAAGGAGGATAAGGTTTCTTCAGTTTGAAATATTTTGTTCTATTTCAACTTTCTTTTTAATTACTTTTTTCCCCAAATAAAGAAGTTTCTATTTTTTATGTTTTTTATTAATGTAACAAACATTTTAAGATGTTTTAAACTTATAATGAGAGCATAAAATATTAATTTTAGGCAATAAATTTAAAAAATCTATTTTTAAAAAGTATTGTTTGCTGATCTCGAATTATTGTTCTGTTATATTTTTAACTGTAGAAAAAGCTTACATGTATTGTATTTTTATATCAAGACAGGGTAAGTAATGTGCGAATAAGATGATATCATATGGAATGCGCTGTAGATGAAGATGTAGTAAAAGGGTTAAACGATACAGAGGAGGCGTCCGTTGCTATATGAATTCAAAGTCCATTTAAACGATATAGGGCGTTTTGAATCGTTTTTATAATTATTGTATGAAAAAATGGCTCTGTCAAAACAAGTTAAATCTAAATAAATAGTGGAATGTCCTGTTTTACTGAAGATATAATCATTTAAATAATAATGATATATGTCATATAATAATGATGAAGTTATTATAATAAAGATCTTTCTAATAATGATGAAATACTATTTTCTAATAAAACTTATATTCAAAAGATTATTTCTTTGAAGGAAAAAATTGCGAGGAAAGAACCAAATATCGAACAATTTTGCTCAGCAAATTGAAAATATTTGATTAAGAGTTTTTTTTTCCTGTAGTTTCTAATACCCGAATTTTTATATATATAAAGAAATGCATAAGAAATTTAACTGTATTCAACTAATTCATGAACTACGATTAAATTAACACTTATTGATAGTGACGGTAATCCTGAAGAAAAGGAGAGGCATGGTTAATGATGAAGTACAAGACAGCGTTTTAACAAACTTAGCAAGGACTTTAGAATTGCAGAAAGACATTAATAAAATAGCTCATGTGCAGATTAAACTGTTGTCTGTTGTCTTCGTGTGTGATCACACAGGAATATCTGCTAGATCTGCTACTGAAGCAATACGTGTTGTATTACAGGACTTGGGTTTAAGAAATAATAGTTATAAGAATAAGGTGATTGACTAATTATAAATTAGACTAGAAAAATTAAAGAACCTCAAAAAAATCTTTAGAGACTGCCGAGATCTGATTACCCAACATAAAAGATTGTTTTCTAACGGAAAGAAAAAACAACACATTTATTAATCCAACAGAAAGAAAAACAACAGCACAGTTATTAAACAAAGAAATGCACTTCATAAAACGGTTACTACCGAAGAGATCATTTCGCTAATAGAAGAACCAAACTCCAAAATTTTAATCATGTAATATTTTGCACTGAAAAAGATATTGCAGCGAACATGATTTTTTTAAGAGCTGGAAAACAGTTTGTCAATTTTACAAGGATTGGGTGTGACGGAACTGTTATAAATATTCGAATCAATATTAATAAATTTGTTGTTAGAAAACACCATAGGAAGACCATTGATGTGATTATTTTGCTTATTCCATGTTAAGGAAGTGCCTATATAATACCATTTTTTGTTACGATTTCCAAATAAATTAATGGCGGAACTTGATAAGCAAATAGGATATTGTCATAATCTTCCTTAGATACATATTTTGTGAACAGGAAATAACTTTCCTTCATATATAAGTGATAAGTGATTTCAATATAGATCAGAAGTATTTAATGAAGATATATATTGCTGTATCTGATAAAAGAAGCCCAATTAATTTTTCCTTGAAAAACTGAAAAATTTGCTAATTTCAGATGATTTACATTGTCATATTGAATCCTTCAAATCCAAGTAGTAACTGCCAATTCCACTGGAAATCTTGGACATTTGGCAAAATAATATTGTAAAAATTTATGCATCCTTGCAGTTTAGCAATAAATTGCAATGGTCATACATGAATGATTCTAAGAACCTCTGACAACATATTTTTTAATCCCTATAACTTCTTATCTTAAAGAAATACTAAGCAAAGTTCTGCAAAGAAATGGATATTTTGTTGCTGCGGAAGACATTTCGTCTATGTAATGAACGCAAATGTATAAGAGAAATTTATTTATATTGATTTCTAGAAGCAAGAATAAAGAGTAAAGGTGGCATTAGAAAGTTTAAAATTTCATAAATCAACTTGGACGTTAAGGATTGCAAGGATTAAGAAGGATTAAGAATCCATATAATCATAAGAAATAATACTGAAAAAATGGGAAATCCAATGAAAATATATATATCCATTGATTCCTTTAAAAAATACCTTAAGAAAACATTAGCATCAGTTGTTAGGAAGAACCCCTTAATCAACTACCCAAAGTTTCCATATTACACAAAAGCGTTGAAAAGCTATGTTAAACTAGTTATTGAATATCTTTTATTGTCTGTGGATCCTCTTTAAGCTGCCAACTTTAAAAATATGTCTCAAAATAGTATGTCAAAATCCGATGGGAAAAAAAATGTGCTAATGCGGTGAAAAACTAATATTTTCAAATGCTTAATACTTGTTAATCTTGTTATGGATTTAAATGATAAAATTTTTATTCGAACCATAGCAAATTTTTGTGTATATCAACAAGAAAATGAACGATTTAATTTGTTTCCTTTTTATTTACTTAAAGTTCTTTAACATGCTTTAAAAAACATTAGAAATTGGTAAAAAAATTACAAAATCAAAAATGTGCACCCAAAATAACTTTTATTATGTGTGATATTTTGAGTTGAATGTTTTTCTTTTAATCTAATAATACATTATTATGGTTAATTTTTTATCGCTTCTTAGTAAAGATTTCCAAACCTTCAAACAAGCGAGAAAAAAACGTACATAATCAAATTTTAAAATTTTATATTTTTTTCAAAATTTTCAAAACATTTTTTTTTATTTATTAGTACTTTTGCAGCATCTCAAAACATTGTAGTAGAGTAAAGAAATTTATAAATATCGCCACCTGAATTTAAGAGGTAACTTGAATCTTTTATAGCTACAAGCATTCTTAAATTCAAGAAAAAAATGGTGAGAGGGCATTTCTATTACCAGTTCTTAGTTAGAGTTACTAATATCTCAACACATTTAGAAATGAACAGTGTTTATGATGTATTAACATATAAGTACAATTAGCCAATCATTAAAAAAAAATTATAAGTTATGAATTTCTCAATTCATGAAATTTTAATATTTTTCTGTGATAAAAATTAAGTAATTTTATTTTTATTCATCCAATGAGGAAGAATAGCAAATAGGGTCTAGCAATTGTTCAATTAACTCATTATATATAGCAAAATAAGTCAATAGATAATGACCAGAAATTGCTTCATTATTAATGAATTCGATGGAGCAATAACAAGCAACAATAGCATGACCCCAACAGCGGAATTCTTAAGACATTTACACACACGTATTGGAGCCTCAAAGACATTTAGTTAATGGCTCCATATTTTCCTCAGTATTTAGTTTCTCCTCCAATCTTTAAGACTCAAGTTTTCAATCTTTAGCTTTTATCTTCAGATGACCAAAGTAAAGGAAAATGGACTTTGAGTCTCTTTTATCAAGTTCAGTTACTGGGGAGGAAGTAGTTGGCGTTACGTTGTTTAACTTGCGAAATGCTTAGTCATACTTATAGATGACTTGAATGGATGTTTACTTCCTGAACGGATTGATCTTCACAAATATTTTTCGCTGTCTCTCATTTCTATTTCAAGACATTATGGTTAAGAGCATGAATGAAATCTTTTGTAATATTTCCACAGTATTTAAAATCCCTATATCTCCTTGAAATTGTTTTAAATGCTAATTTTTCATTTTATAGAATTTTATTTTACTGAGATGGTTTCAAGTATAGAATTTTGTAATTGTTTTCTTTCTCTCACTTTCCAGAATTTAGATATTTTGTACACTTGTGAATTCTAGATGATAATACTCTATTGAATTCACAATATAATTATCAGTTAATCAATTGATTAAATTTAAATTTTGATTTTCAACAATTAACGCTACATGTTAGTCAGTTTGACAAAAATTGAGTTTGTGATTTGCACAAAAATGAGCTTTAAACAGGAAATTAACAATCAGAAAATAATTAAAGAAAATCTGTTTTTAAGTACACTATTAAAAGTATGTTTTTAAAATATATTTTCCTTTTTTAAGACTAAAAATAATTATTTTGAGCAGTTCAATACTATTTAAAGATATATAAAAATAAATTATTATATACCAAACCTAAAGGCAAACATATCAGTATTTGAATAGTTTTACAATTGAGTTTTAGTAAATGCAGGTGAATTGTTAATTAATGTTAAATAAATTTAGATTAATATTTAATTGTCAAGAGTTTCGTTATTATTTAATTTAACAATTTCAAAAAATTAAATAATCTTATCTCAATTTAATTTATGCATACTGTCTATATATTTCTAAATACCATATTTAAAAGAAAATCATGAAATATCCGTTTTTAAAAAGCCAACAGAAACTATAATCAGTTTAAAATGAATTCATGAAATTCAAAATATTGTTATGAAATTTTAAAATTCTCTGCTAAATGCATCTGCCTAATAATGTTTAAAAATTTACTCTTTGCAGCCAGTCACTTTTGCAGCTAGTCTCTTTCAGCATTTCGAATTTTTATTAACTCTCCAATTCTCAATCAAACATTCATTTTCAGCCGAGAATCTTCAAAATTTATCCTGTATTTAAAATGGATTTCAGAAAAAAGAATAGTATTACTTAAGAACAAAAAACAAATTCGGAATGAATTGACGTTTTGCAATTTAAATTTCATAGACGTCATCACATGTCATGCCATTTTGTTGTTAAAATTTAATGCAAATAAGTATGGGAACTAATTTTTACATATTTCTTGATACGATGGAGAACTGGAATCTTATGTATGTTTGATGATGAGACGCTAATTTAATATTTTCTTAGTTATTCATTAATCATTAATTAAATGAAAATTTATTTTTTATCAGAGGAGTTATCTAGTAGTGAATTTAAGAAATAATGCATCTCAAGATAAAAAAAGAAGAAAAGAATTATGTTGTTTAGTACACTAAAGAAAGTGAGAATTTAAAAAAAAGTTTTTAATTAAACGTATTAACTTATTATATTTTTAATGAATGGTTTGAGTTAAATAGGGAAAACCAGTGCACATTTTTCTCCATTACGTACAGTTATTTTATAAATTCTTCATAATTATGAATCACATTTATTATGTATTATTTCCTGAAATTTGCAAGTGTTTCCATTTTGTATTTTGTTCAATTTTTATTCTATTTTGTTTCTATTTATTGTCGTTTGAAAGGTTATGCATTTAATGTAAATAATCCATTTGTATTTATATTTCTTAGACGTATATTCGGAAGAAAGGATTCTCAAGAAATTGCATACCAATAAGATTTTCACAACACAGTTTAAATAAAGAGCACTTGGATATCCTAGATTAATAGATACTTTTATTCATTGAAGATTATGGAAACTCTATTGAAAAACCAAACAGCAGAATATATATACCTGAAGGAAATGGAAAACAATGGTATAAAAAACATTTTAGGCATAATGGAAGAATTTTCCAATCTTATGCTTTTTGATTTTAATTCTTATGTGGAAAAAATGTCTTCCCAAACATGACACTTCTTCTGAATGATTGGCGTTTTGATGATGCAAATAATCATAAACAGTTAAGTGGTTAGTAATTCTATAGAAAAAGAAAAAAATCACTGTCATTTAACTGCGTTTTTAAAAACATTTCTTCCTTTAAAAAATATTTTAGACTTAAAGCTACTATTGGGTTGTTCGGAAAGTAATTTCATTTTTTTTTGTGGAAATGAAAGACAGCTTTCGTATAATAAACAAATACTTTATTAAATTATATATTGGCCGTTCTGGTCCAACACCTTTTGCCATCTTTCTGGTAGTAGCATAATTCCACGCTCATAAAATTTTTGGTCTTTGCTGTCAAAAAACGGATCGAGGTGGTTTTTGACCTCCTCATTTGAGGTGAAGGTTTTACCGTCTAAAAGATTTAGCGAACCAGTTCTGGCACTGGCGTACTGTCAATACACCTTCTCCATACACATTGGTCCATTTCTTTCTGGCTTGAACAGCATTTTTACCCTTTCTTTAGTAAAACAGTAAGATATGTCGAAAATGCTGCTTATCGCTCTCCATATTTAAAAGGGCATCAACCAAAAACTACTGCATAGAATTAATTGGAATTTTTCACACACAAGCCTTGCTATATGAGCTCTTAAAGCATATAAAAATTATACGGCTTAAATGTGAAGTTGGGGGCAAAAAAATACAATTAAATCCTCTGTCGGGAAAAAAACGAAATTACTTTCAGAACAACCCAATACATTATGTCAATATATACCCAATTTTAAATGTCTGAATTCTACTATGAATAAAATTTTATTCTTAAGATGAATAGAATTTTATCTAACTTTTCTCGTAAAATAAAAGTAAATAGAATTTTCAATTTGTGTAGTTTTCTAAAAATTGGTGCAATGAATGAAGGATTAGAAAAACTCTTAGAAAGAATCCAGAAAGGTGTCAAAGAAAGAAAAACGCAAGGATTATGTTCTTGTAAAACAGTTAATGGTTGGCCATTGCTATGTTTGAATAAAATTTATTAAGGATTCTATATATTTTTATAAAAAATAAGGAGAAAAATAAAATTAATTTTACTTTATTTATATTACATAGTTCAGTGCATTGTTTCTAAAGATACTTGATGTTATAGATTTTTTTTCTATAAGAAGAAATCACAAAATATACCAAGCAAATTTTAAGCACGAAATCCTACACATACATTTTTCATGAATTTTCAGTGCCTTAACTATTCTTTATTGTTTTAGAACAATATATCTGTCTCTTCTAATTTAAATAGCTAAAATACTTTTTCAAATCATTCTGCTATAATTACATTCATAAAATAGTTCAAATATTAATTACTTACACCTCGATCATTTTAATTAATTTAAAAAAGAAAAACGTTTTAAATGATGAAAAATCTTAAGAATTAATTATTATTAAATTATATGGTTTGTTGAATTATTAATAGCAATATTAATTTTTATAGAAGACTCAACCGTGAGCTTGTTGACATTTTACCATATTCCATGGCGTAATCTGTTGTGGAAATTACTGAAATTTAAGAATATGAAAATATAATTAAGAAGGAAAGTGACAAAGCGACTCTTCCTAACTCCTTGTCAAACATCAAGTGCTACAAATTATGGTTTCTTAATATCTAATTGTATTTATTATATGGAAACTCATGGAAGTGTAAAATAATCTCTAGTTAAATAGCTGCGCTTCCTAATCACCATCTTGAAGTTGTTTGAAAACCTTATTTACTGTCTTCTCTCCAGTTAAAGATTCTGTAACATTTTCAGCTGTAAACAAATGTTATCCGGTTTCGAAACGTTTTAATTGTCTGCTATCCTAGAAACCCACACAGTAATCTGTTACATTTATAACATGTTTTCACCAAGTCTTCGTGCTATTAAAGCGTTAACCACATTCCATTTGAAATTCTTCCATCAGCCAGAAGGTTCTTTCAGTTTTGTCAGTATCCAGGCAACGATGGAAAGGCTTCCAAACTGTAATTAAAATTCGAATAAAACTAAAACAAAGTTCTAACTTCGTCGAGTACGAAGATGTAAAACAATTTTGCAGTATTGAAACACAATAACAAGAGCGCCAGTTTAAAGATTTGCATTGAAATGCCGCATTTACATGTGGGTGTACTATATTGGTACGGAAAATAAGTTCTGAGTTCCGTTAGAATTTTGTGGCGTATAAATCGAGCTTTTAATTTGTGAGTCATTAGAGAGTCTGTTGTCATGACTACGAACGATCTGCTATCCATCATTAATTGGAGGCCAAACACAGCTGTACAAAAGTATTTTTTTTAAAATTGGTTAGCGATGCGATGATATAAGTGTCCTCCAAATAAAGTGACTGATTGCGCGACATCCATGCATTATTGCATTCCATTTAAGAATTATGTAAGAAGGTCGTTATTTAAGATTTTATTTTATTTTATTTTATTTATTTATTTATTTTTATTTATTTATTTTTTGCTTGGAGATACGAGAAAGAATGATGTTTTTCGAAGCAAAGCATTTGTGTTTCTCCCTTCTCTGTGGCTTATCAAGAAATTTGATCTCACATTTTTTTTATCTTATTGCTTCTAACATTCTAAAGAGGAGAAAAAATGCAATTAGAAACATTTTCTATTAAAACCTAAAATAGATACATTTAAAAGATAATTAAGTTCTTTTAATGTTAAAAGATATAATAAAACATCTACCAGAATACTTATTTCAATTATGTGATGGGATAATTCCTTTCAAATTAAGGAACAGATCTCATTAATCCACTTACGCGTTCAAAAGAAATATATACTGAATTTATAGAAATTCTAGAAGATTTTTATCATTGTTTACAGGAATACCTGATTTTGAGTATAGTTTTATAAACATTTGCATACGTATAATTACATTAAAAAAACAGAATAATTTCAGTTTATGTGATTGATTTCGTTTTTACTTGAATTAAATTTGTATCGTCTTCTGAGTTACAAGATATCTATATATGAAAAATATATAACATTTTTTTAAACACTGTATTATTTGAATATAATGAAATTTTATATTTATTGAGTTGTGTGAATGATTTGAGTTATTATGCTTCAAAAGCGTATTTTAAGGGTTATAGTTATCCGTAAAGTTAAGAATAACATTTAAAAGATGTAAATATTAGATTGCATGTGATTTCTGCAATCAGTACAATTATATTATATCACTAATATATAATGCTCCAGAATGTGAATGCGATAGTTATAAAATATTTTTAATGTCATGAAACTTGAAGACCAATTATACTTATCACATATTTTCACGAAAAACTAGAAATGATACCTTGTTCTATATGCAGAGAACTATACTAAAAAGAAAGCACATTGCGATGTAATGTTCAATCTTTATATAATAAATGAGTGAATGGTATTCTTTTGTATAGTAAATCAAATAATACCCTATATAATCTGCAATTTATTCTTATATATAGACCAAAAATCATCAGTCAAGCCGTAGTTTGGAGTTCGAATAATTCATGCATTCCCATTCGTTGAAAGATATATTGGTTTTGTAAACTAAGAACATCAGAGCACTTCATTTTATGATTGCTTAAGCAGCATTGCTTTGGCATTCAGAGATTTCATAATTTGGAAGCTCTGAAGAGAATCGATTAATAAAATTTGTGTCTGCTACGAATAAGAAGATAAATGAATATATAATAAAGAAATATGCGTTAAAATTGCCAAAAAAAATTATTTCTTCATTTATATCTTGATAAACGTAATTAAATTAAATAATAACTGATTCAATGAATTTGTAAATAAATATCCAGACTTATTTCGAGCAAAAATGTCTTTCATGAAATGAAAAATGAATTCGGTTTCTTACGAGTGTTTATATTTATCCCATACTTATACTTTTCTATTACTATTTCATGACTCATGGATTCAAAACTATCAATTCTTTTTTCAAGTGTAGCATATAAATGCTATATAATAATTAAATTTTGTCTATTTTTGGAAATGCTAAATAGTGTTTTATATTATTTATTTAAATACCATACAAATTCAAAATTTCACACCCTATAAATCTCAATTCGGGGCATAAAAACTCCGTTTAAGGTGGAGTGTATATAGATTATTGGATATATATGGGGTCCCGAAAAATGGAACAAGCGGTTATATCATTAGATATTGCAATATATACTTTCAATTACAAAGTTTTATTAAATAAGACAGACAACTGGACATTTGCATGAAAATGCTTCGGCTTCTGTGGAGGTCGTTTATGAAAATTAATGAAATTTAATTTTTAAATATCTCCTTTAGCTAAATAATGGCAGTAAGCACAACTTTTTTTTTTTGCATTCCTGTTGAAGCGCATAAAATTCCTATGCTTCTGTCAACAAAATTTGCCACGATATTAAAAGGAAAATTTATTGACTTAAACCATTCTTTCATACATCCAGCAGGTGTTTGCGAGAGTTACGTCGCACATATCTGTGATTATACACATATTACAATAGATTATTAAGACAACAGAATCAGAAAATAATACTTCATTTATTAATTCCTATTATTTTTTAAATAATAGTCAGAGAATACATTTAATAAAAAGTTTACAAAACTTGTTCAAAGTGAGCAACTTCAACACCTACACAAAGCAGCATTTTTCTAAAATTGCATGCGTAATCGGGATCCAATACATCATTTTTGGCATCAAGACAGATTTTCTGAATTCGTTGACAAAGATTTATTAAATTAATAGGTAGTTTGTTTAACACAAAAAGAAGGTAGGAGGTCCTGTAAATAAAAGACTAGAAACATCAAGTCAGGTGATATAGGAGATAATACAGTAAGCTCTTGCAAGCCAATCTAATTCTATGTTCAATCATAATATTATAGCTAACGAGTAGTGAGAACGATCATCATCTGATTGCAGTCACAAGTATGGAAGAACTGTTCAGCATGCTCATTAGCTGGAACTTAATTCCATCCAAACTGGACACCACTCAACGTACTAATGTACAAAATCGGATCACTAACGATTTTATGAAAATGCCACATCAACATTTATAGAAAAGTGCCACTGATGATGAATTGAATAGTCCGAAATCCGAAGAATGCAATTTCATATGTCCAAAAGCAATCGGTTTGACGATTGATGCCTTCATCCCGATTATAAAGACATTCCTCTGTCCAAATTACATTTCTCAGAAACGAAAGATTTTATTCTACCTAAAGCTGAACCCAGTTGCAAAAATACAGACAACGTTGATGATCAGATAGTTGCAGTTCATGAAGTTTATGAAAGCTTTTTGGATATTATATTCTCTACACTGTCGTTTTGGAATGCTAAACTGGCTATTCTTACCCTAGCATGAGGTTAACATGAAAAATAACTTAAAATGCTATTTTTTTATCATTTGTATAACGTCTTTCCCTTAGGAAGTATGAGTTCCGCAGTTTGCTATAGCTAAAACGTTCGATAGATAAACGTTGTAGAAGGATGCCGAAAATTCGGAAAAACAGACGTTTTCCAACTATCCAGAATTATGAGTACATACAGTGCAAATTATCAATATTTCGAAACTTTCCTTTTTACTGAGACATGTCATTCCTTAAGAAAGCTTAGTACCATTAGTGAATAAAGAATTACATTTTTTTCACTATGCAATACTTTTTTGAAATATCTTAAAAACTTAACTTTCTTAAGTCTCTCTTTCCTTCTATATAAAATAGGAGCTTCAACTGCCGTCAAATCAAATGAAACATCAATACACGTGATTAGTAAATTTTCTTCATAATTAAATGATGCACAATTGTGGAAAACATTCGCTTGTGACATTTCTGCTAAATAAATGTTGACACATGATGAATAAATTTGTATTTCTAAAATAAATATCTCCATATAAATTTGTAATAAGCCCTTCTAAATCTAGAAAGCAACATATCTCTACAAATTTTGTTCATAGAAGTGTAATTCTTCATTTGCGTATGGATGGATGGATCTAAGGAGAACAATTTCCTTATTGCTACTTTTATGCTAGGGGGTCGTATAAAAATTTAATTTATGGAATGTTTTATTCTCAACATCTACAGAAGCCGAAATGCTTTCAAGTATTTGTCAACCTTATTTAATGAAACTTTAATATTGGAAGTCCTTTTAGGGGACATTTTATGCAGGTAGATTACTTAATCGTATAGATAAAAAGTAACTGCACATTTTACTAAATTTGAAAATTATCTGAATGAAGTCATTTATTCTTTCTATAGATTTCGTTAAATAAAAACAGAGTGTGCAGAATAATAAATGGACAACTTCACATTAAACTGAATTCCAGAATCTGAAACTAGATTGTTAATAGACTATTTATATGAAAAAAAATTGAATAGCATTAACAAGTTATTTTAAAGTAATAAGGTAAAAGGATTACCGATAATCTTGAACTGAAAGATAAACTTTAAACTTTTCCTTAAATATTTCAGTATTTTAATTTTATAATACTATTCATTCCATGAAGTTCAGTTTACTTTTACTATAATAAACCAAAATGATGTTTCCATTCTTGATGCTAATATAAAATATTAATTTCAAGCGTTCAGTGTCCTAAAAAATGTTAAACAGAGTGTAATAATAATGTAAAATATTTTAGCTACATTATTTTTGGGAAAATTAATTATCAATAAAAAATAATAGTTTTACTTTCTTTCTTAAATTTTGTAACTGAAAAGTAAAATGTTAAAGAAACTTTATATTTATCTACGACAATATATAATCTTCTGTGTGAAAAGCTCATTTTCTGAGGAATACTAAATTTTTATTAGAAAGATTAATTACTATTAATAGAATAATCCTTAAGCTTCAATTCAATGGGTAACAGTAAAAGAAATAGCAATGGTTACTTAAGTAATACTTTAGTTCCCATGTTTTAGTTTTACAATGCAAGGGAATATTTAAATTTAGATTAAAATTCATTCACAGATATAACTAATAATTTTATTTTTTAGAGAAATACAAAAGAATTAAAAAATATGTAAGAGGATAGAGTTTCCAAAATATCATTTTTTTTTTTTTTATCTCATTTTGTTGTTCTTTGCATTTTACTCATTGTGCTAAAATAAGCCCCAAAATGACCTCAAATAGAATATAAATAATTTTTAAAAAGCGTTTTCTTTTTAACAATTTTATTTACAGTAAGGAAAAATAATACGATCATTACTTAATAAAAATTAAATTTATGTAATTTCAAGCATGTTGGTTTATATATTATAAAAAATTCTTTTTTGCTAAAACACTCTTTCTTTATTTGAAGTATTTTTAAAAATCTCCTGGAATTAACAACCAGGGACAGCCCAGAATGTAAATATTCAGGAATTAATTATATTTAATATTTAAGAAATTATGTAAATTTTTATTTGCGATGAAAAAGAAATTGCATTCAAGATTTGAAAGTTCGTATTAATTTTTTTCTGCTCGTTGAGTTTCTTTTATTATTTTTTTCAAGCAATATCCAGACCTTCTTTTATAATACAGGTTTTAAACTAATTTTCTATATATGTGTTTCTTTTTTTATGCGATTAAACTGTGCATTCAATTAGTATTCATTTTTAAACTTTTTGTATATCATTGAAAAAAAAAACCTTTTATTTTCTTTCTCTTCATTTCAGTAAGAAAATTAAATTGAATAGTTAGCATATGAAATCATGAAATTCAAGCACAATCTTTTTAAAAATATTCTAGTAAATTTAAAAGTAATTTTAGGGAAAACATTAATATTCGGAAAATAGTAGGAATATATTTTAAAAATGAATAAAAATGTATTTTAATTTAAATGCCAACAAGATTATTTTTTTCAAAAACAATTTTTTCCCTATCTGAAGATCTCTAATATATTTGTTACATTATAATGCTGTCAAAAATTTCTTTTTAAGAATTAAAATTCAGAAAGTGTTTAAAAATGCCTCAGACTGCCAGAACATGTTTCTGGTATTTGAATGAAGACGAGCATACATTATTTCTGAAGAAAGATTTAAACTCGTCTTATTCTAATAAAATTTGTAAAACTTTCTTTTCTATAATTTTTTGGTAAGTGTCATTTCCAAAACAGCACGGATACAAATAAAATTTCTGTAACTTTAAGAAAAGGATAAAAGTAGTTGACGTTTCTCTTCTGGTAAATGTCAGAAATTTCAGTCATAAATGTGAATAAAAATAACTCATGTAACGAATGTTAATTAAGATGTTCCATTTCCTTCTGAAGCTTTAGCTTTGTGGAATGTGACATTTTACTTTGCAACTTGTCTTTTCTGTCTTACAATTTAGACATTTAAGAGTCCCTCGTTATTTAATTAATGATTTGAAATGCTTTTCATCAGTGAGAAACTATGCTTCAAGAGCACTCTTTTACACGCCTTTATTTTCTCGTTTTAATTTAACATGTCTCGTTTTACGATCTTAAAGTTAGGAGTAAATTTGGAAACTTTTCTATTGGGAAGCAAGAGCTAACTATTTCTGTAATGAGGAATATTGTGTTGTAACCTCTAACGCTATCGAGAGAATCCGATTTTAATTCAGTCATTCATCTTAGTTAATAGTCATTGACAGATAGTGCTCTCGTAAACAATGTATGGATTTTAGGAATTGAAAAAGAAATGTAGTATTCAGAAGTAACGATAAATCTAATATTCAATACTTTGTATAAGAATGTCTTTTTACGTAATTTTAAGATTTTAATTAGAATTCCTCTTTGATATGTAAATTTTGCTCAAGCATTTCATATTCGTATTCTCAAATATTCAAATCTTTTATCAAACGAGTATGACTCATTATTAAATTACAAAACATTAAAAACGTAATAAAACTTACATACGTAAAACGTATGTAAGTATTACAAACGTAATAGAACACATTGTTTTATTACGTATTAAAACTTTATACTATTGTTTCATTGTCCATCCAATCCATTATGAACTAATGAAAGTATAAATATTTTACAACTATTTTAGGAATGAACAAATAAATAAATGCAATTAAAAGAATTATATCACTGAAAATATAAAATGTGTATTAATCTTTCATAAATTTTTAATTATTAAAATTTAAATAGTTAATTAATGTATAATGTATAATTTTAATAATTAATTAATGTATAACGATAAAGCACTCAAATGCTTGCTTTATATTTACTGCAAAACGACCCTATTCTAAAAAAAATACGACATCACCAGAATGAGTTATATTTGAACAAATATTTGTAAATTAAAAAATTGGAAAATGTCCGATCTGTAAGTAAGAAACATCCTTACACATGTATTAAGAAAATATTCCTTGTTTGTAAGCTTTTTTTGCATACTCATGTCCTCTACTTCATACAAATTTTCTTGCAATAATTTTTTAATGAAAAGAATTTATAAATATCTATCCTGAAAACTATAAATAATCTCTTGAGCAGACTTTTTATTAAATAGTCTAAATGTTTTAAATCTTTACTTGAGACGGATTTATTTCATAAACAACAATTCATAGAAAAATTACTTTTATGTCAACAAATAATGGTTAGTTTATAAAAACAATTAATTGTAAGGCAAAATTATTTTATTTCTCGTAGTATAGTGAAATTAAATATCGATTTTAAATTAGAATAGTTTCTAAAATCTTTTTAAATAAAATGTTCCAAAACCATTAAATTTAAAAATATATAAACAAAGAATTATTTCTTTTATATCCTTTAATTTAGAGCTTAAATTCATGTATTGAATTAAGTGAAAAACACTCCTCGAGTCTTATTTACTATTAAGAAATTGGCAACATTTTTTTTTGAAAAATTAAAACTTTTTTAAAACTGGAGCTATATCTTATTTTCTCATTTCTGTTATCCATAATTCTTGTTAAAATAAATTGATTTATTAAGGATTATTGTCATTATTTGAACTTCTACAATATGTTCTTTAAGTCAAAATTATATGATACTTACCTTATGAAATTTGCTTAGCAGAAATTATAAGGACGTCTAGATTAATAAGACTTTGGATTTGAGAAACAAGAAAAATAATTCCTTACCTTATTTTCAGAAAAAATTTAGTCTAGACTTAGTTAGACTTGTATTAATGAAATTTCGTCATTTTCACTCTATAATTGCAAGTAGCAATATAAAACATACCTTCATGAAATCTCCTGAGAATTGAGAACAGTGGTATCTTACCTGTGGTGAGTGGCACTTCCTTTGACCGTTGTCGGTGTCCGATGACCTTAAACTGTGGTAATTCAACATCGCTTGACATGCCAACTGATTTTGGACCTTCCAACCACCAGTACCTTATATCTTTCATAGTATAGCCAACTAGAAAAAAGAAGATAAATTATATGTTAAATTTTATTTAATTAAAATGATTCATGAGTAGATACTCAAATAAGTAACTGGCATTTAGGTTCACAAGTGCAAAGGGTTGTAAGAATATAGCTAGTATTCAAAATACGATCTTTACATAAAAAGAAGCGATTTTTTACACACCTAACTATATATACTGGAAATAGTATTCAATATATCTGGTATAAAATAGAAGATGCCACTTTTATATATTTTATAGATAATATGACAATAAAAAATGATAGATTTTTCACATCCGTTTATGCATTCATAGAAATTCCAAAAGATTCCCGGTTTTTTTTTATGTGTGTCTTTTATTTTATGTGTGCACGCGCACTTTCATATAAAAATTTAACAGACATCCTTTTAGGTTTATTGACTGGATTTTATCTAATATCAAATGGATTTTTAGAGAAAAATACGATATTACTATTTGTTTTAAGATAAAGAATAATGTTAAAAAAGACATTTAAATATTGACCTAAAATGATATTTTTATTTTATTTGAACACGTTGATTTCTCTTCTTTCGTTACAAATCTTTTCTTTATGTGAATTTTTCATATATATATATATATACAGTGGTGGCCAAAAGTGTGGATACTTTTGAAAATCGTTATGCTTTCTAACTTTGCATGCTTATAGAAAATGTTACATTTCACAAAATGCGAACTCTTGCATATGATTTTAATTATAATTGGATGCTAATTTCAATACAAAAAGAAAAATTCAAACATTTTCATTACCAAAAAGTTATTCATACTTTAATCTGAATAACAAAGACAGTGATGAAGGGGACTGTAATCTCTAACTTTCCTGACAAATCACCGTTCTTGTTCTGGGAACCACTCAAATGTTAATAATTGCTTGCAGAAGCTGACATCATGTTTAAAGTTGGAAAAAGTCATAATTGCGCTTTTTTCTGTAGAAGGAAGATTGTTTTTTATGTAATCAAATTGAAAGTTTGAAAATTTTGTTAAAATTTTTAATATATAATTGGAATTTTTGAAAATATTTCTAATATTTAGTCAAGAAGCAATGACATCAAATAAAAGGGGATTTATTTGATGGAATTAGAAAGTGAAATAAGATTATTGTGTTACATGAATGTAGTCTTTTTTATGCTGAAATTGTAAGACAGGTGAGTGGTTCAGTGACTACATCTGGAGTCCGAAAGTTTTGTTTACGATATCAGGAGGCAAATTCAATAACAAACAAAACAGGAAATGGCTGAAAATGGTGCAGCACATCTGTTGATGACAGAAGAATAACAAAAGTATGTCTTCAAGATAGAAGAATGTCATCAGAAGTCAATTGAATTGTGCTTTCATTTATGTCAGAAAAATCAGGAGAAGATTATTAGATGTTGGACTAAGAGGTAGAACTCAACGAAAAAATCTTTATATCAATTTACAGCAGCCTATAAAAAGATTACAGTGGGAAAAGGAATGCATTAAATAGACAGATTATCACTGGTCACAAATTATACGGAGTGAGAAAACATATTGTTATTCAGTAGTAATGGCGGAAATATGTAAGGCACAGAATAAGCGAAGAACTACATCCTGAATGCATTCCGGCACCTATGGAGAACTCAGTTAGTGTTATGATTTGGTCATGAATGTCAGCAGACTGTATTGATCTCTTTCATGTTATTTATGGGACATTAAATGCAAGAAATTACATTGACATTATTCTAAAGCCAAAACTTCCATCAGTGATTTCTTTCCCAACAACGCGCCTCATTTACTTTTCTGCAGAATTCAGTTCCTTGCCACACAGAAAAAATATCGAAAGAGTGGTTTTGTACAAAGAGCATTTAATTGTGATTACTGGCAGGGAACATTACTGACCACAAATGTATTGAGAATTTATGGCACCATTTGAAAACTCTTGTATATATGAAGCGTTCATAAAAAAAAAGAGAATTAATTGAGGTTATAATTGTTTCCTGGCATCATTCAATAACGAAGAAAGAGCTTAAAACTCTAGTCAGTTGTATGAAACAACAGTGTGAAGCTGGAATAAAAAAATAAAGGCTACCCTATTAAGTACTGATAACTCACTACAATCATCAGAATCTAATGTATCTCGAAAATTATTGCCACTCAACTTTTTTGTTTTACAAATATATACTTTTTATATTGAAATCAGCATAAAATTTTCTTTAAAATGATGTGTAAGAGTTTCCATTTTGCGAAAAGTTAAATTTTCTATAAGCATACAAAGTTAAAAAATATAAAAATTCTCAAAAGTGTCCACGATTTTGGCGACTACTTTATATAAGATTTCTGATGAATTTAATCAGTTATTCAGATGAAAACCTTTTTTTAATTTAGTGTTTTTTGTTCGAAAGTTTAAAAATTTAATATTAATATATTATATTTTTGAAAATATAATATTAATATATTGTAATAATAATATTAACTATATTGTTTAAATTATTTAATATATAAGTGTTACAATAACAATAGTTATTTTTTAGAGTCCTTACAAAAATATAAGTATAAACGGAATCTGTTTTAAAGTTAGCGGTTATGTAACTTTCATTTACAACCTTTAATTATCAGTCGTCTGTTAGACGTTATTTAACAAATGATTGCATTATATGTTAGAATTGTAGACTTAATAGTTTATTTTAGACTTAGTTGTATAATATAATAGACTTTCATTAGTATATAAAAAATATTTTTTGTGCATATCAAAATATTTAAATTGTGATTTTTTTATTTTATATTTTCCTATATTCATTATAAATCATAAAGCAAATTAAAGCATATTAAATTGTTGCCACTTAAAATTCTTTATTGTTAGAAAAATCTTGGGAAAATAATAACTGAAAGTTTCTAAAATTTCAATGAAAGAAAGCTTGCCCATAGATATTTCTTAAATAACTAATTGTGAAAAAAAATGTAGAAGAGTTTTCTCGCACTCTTTTTTTTTTTTGACAGAAAAAAAAAAGAAGAAATAAGTACCGTAGAAATAATCTATGTAAAAATAATATGAAAAAGACATGCAGAATTCTGAAGGTTTAAGTTGTAGGACAGGTCGTCAAATACATATATAGGGATACAAAAGAAGGAGTAATCTTTAAAAATACGAAATGTCATAATCAAATCAGGCTTTTGGGTGGATTCTTTTAACCTTTGCTTATTGGTATGGACGTTGGACACAAGCCATGGAATTTTTACACGTATTGTTCAAAACACGTAAAGGTACCAGATTTAAACAATAGGACAATGGCTGCTTTTTCTGGAACACAATAGTAGCCTTTTCTGGAACTCGATATCCGTAATTCAGCATTACACATATGAAACAGTTGGAGTTGGAAAGTTTCTAGAACTGTGATCAATATCATGAAAGATTCGCACGAAGATTCAAGACAGTCTTCAGCCAAGAACCGCACCCATAAAAATGAATTGGCCCTAGTATGCGGTTGACAAGCCTTCATGATAAATTGCTTGGAGATCTACCAGAGTTAGAACATTCAGATCGTACAATACTTACATTATTCATTGCTTTTCCACTAGGCTGCACTGTAAGGTAGATTTAATCACTATTATCGCGACAATGGATTGCAGAAAATATAGAGCACACATGAATCATTAAGATTATCCTTAACTTTGTCTTTTATGTTAATACAGTATTTCTAAAATCTTTTTAGATATATTCCTCCTCTTATTAAGAATTTTTTTCCGATTCTCATCTCTTTAGTTACAAATATTGAATTTTAAATGCATTTGCAATAATGTTTTTGATTAGAATTTAAAGACAGAATGAATTTTGGTTTCAGATCTCCTTATTTAAAATATAAATACGTTGATTTTAAATTAACTTCTGGTGAAAATTGAAATACAGAATAAAAGAAAAGGTGGAAAGTAACTGTTTTTTAATTTTTTTTTTGACTGAATACATTTTGACTGAAAATATATTATAAATTTCTCGCGTAAAATTGAAATATAATTTTGTATCATACCTGTGCTTTTTTTCTCGAGTATTGGTAATCCGTACTTGCATGTCGAGATTATTCTAATTGTCTGTGGAAAACTACAGAATAATTTTTTACATTTATTTCATGGGGTGTTTTATTTTAAATCGATATTTATAAATGAAGTCAGTGATTAGTCTTTACCAGTTATCCTAAATTTGTTTCATTTCATTTGTTTATTTAAAATCAGTCAATAAGAATTCATGTGCATAAAAAATAAGTAGATCTCAAAAACAAGAACTAAAACTTTTTTTAAAATTGGTAAATAAGGATGTTGAATTTTAGAGCAGATAATAAACATAGCATATGTGTAGATCAGGTGAAGTAATTGGGAAGTGTCGTTATAAGGCGCTCTGGTGATGGTGTAGCAATCAGGAAATCATGTGCTTCGTTAAGGCACTCAAACAGAGTTTGAAAAGTATTTTCGCTTTTTACATTGTTATCGGAAAATATTTATTTAATTTAGTTCCAACTGTTTTCGAGAAAAATAAAACCAACGCATTCGTAAGCTCCTTTGTATTTTTTCTAAACCGGTTATATGCAAGGTAAGTTACTAGCTATATATTTAATTTTTTCGTAGGATACAACCTTATGAGTGACTTTATTTTAAATATTTGGATTTTCTTCTTAGGTACTCTTTAGTGTAAGCAATCATTCCTGACACTTTTAATGGCAGAGCGGTTTGGAATAGGCTTTGAATGTAATAAAAACCCATGTTTTTCCTATATTTCGAATAATATATCCATCCCGTCAGTACTTTTTTTTTATATTTCAAATATGTATATTTTTGATTAATAACGCTGGAAATGTCAGAATTATGGCCAGATATATAGAGGTCTGCAGGATTGATGAGATGTTGATTGATTGATGTGAATGCCTACTTGTTTAAATAAACATTTTTCTTCTTGTTTTTCTGAATAATCAGTTTGCAGTTTCTGAGAATCATATAAAATCTATAATCAAAGATCTTGTCTGTGGAATTTGTTGCTCCAATAATCCCAAATAACCTGACCTAACCTAATTTGTAGTTGAACCAGAAGGTGGTGTTTATTATTATTTTTTTATGAAAGGTAAATGCCAAAGAAAGATTAATTCTTGAAGACGTTTAGGTTTCAAATAAATCACGGCATCTCACTTATTTCAATGGCATTTGATATTGTAATCCCTGTAGTTCACTCGTAAAGGGATTGTACGCTCTACTTTCTACTAATAAATTAAGGAACAAACTGCTAATAATTGTTATGTGTTTCTAAATTTTAAATTTCATAATATTCAGTCATTTCTGGTTTCCGATTGACTGTAAATGGCTCCAGAATATAGGGAATAAACATTCATAATATTTTATGTTCGATATGAAAATGTCTGTAAAATTAGTTCTCAACTATCCCAACTGTCCTATGTACGTTATAAATATTGCAAGGAAGAATTCATTAAGTGTCATA